>JAQHUG010000092.1:4083563-4101501 GCA_028555095.1 Dicrostonyx torquatus
TTCCTGTCCCCTTCCTTCTCTCTCTGCCAAGAAGCGGGGTAGACCAGTAGTCTCTCCCCAGCCTGGTTCGGTGGGCTGACCAGAAGTCAGGCTGGACTTAGTTGCTCGCTTTTTTCTGCTTCCTGGACATGGGTTGGCCAGATGTCCTGGCTCAACTCTTTTTTTTAAATATTGCTGACAACCTATCATACACTTCCTCTAGAATTCAAAACTGTAGCACAAAGCCCATTAATCTGATCAAGTTTTTCCCTAATAATTAAAAAAGACTGCCCCAGTTACTGTTTGTCTATTTCTGTCATGCTAGGGCTCCAACTCTGGGCTTCTTATCTCTACAAGCACCCTGCCATTGAGCAACCCTTCAGCATTATGTATCTTGTTAAGAATTTACATTAAGTCCTTATACAGTTTCCCTTTCAATACTTGGCTGAAATCCTCTAGCCAAGTTCTATGTTCTCTGCAGGATCTAGCCTGTCAGAAGCAAGCAACAAAATCAGGAAATATAGAGTTTCATCCGTCAAGTCTGAGCCATCTACCAAAATGCTCTTGATGCCTATGGTTGTCAGAATCAAGGCTCACTATAGCACAATGTTCAGCATTGTGGCAGATGTCAGCACTCTCTACTTGGGGCATTCTACTAGGACACTGAAGGAGGTACCCACAACCCCTTCTGGGGAAAGCTACTGGGAATAGACACACACACACACACACACACACACACACACACTCACAACCCGGCAAGTTTACCTTTGCTTGGGCATTTCCACCTGTCCTGTCCATCTCTTCCTCCTGGGCTTTCTGCTCTCCACAAGAGCCATCAGGCAAAACAAGAACAAAACAAGTCTCATAAAATAAGGCATTCTGCAAATATTTATGATGCAACAGGAAGTTGTGCAGGGACCTTCAACAGGGCAGGTGTCCCCTGGCTTGACCATGGATCCTGTCTCCAGCCTCCTGGCAGTGCTTCTTGGAGAGGCTGCAAGGGCATGGTTGGCAAGGCTGGGTTTTCCAACCTACTAATTGACACTGATGCCTGTCCAGCCCCCACCCCTCCTACACACACCCGGCCATGATACAAACATCAGGCTTTGTCGTCCCCTCTGCTTAGAGATTGGCCATTAGTCAAGGAGTCTGTCCTACTGGGAAACTGGGATTCCTCTGAACCCTAGAACAGCTTTGGCTAAGGCTGTTATATAAAAAATATTTTAAATCTCTTGAACATGCCAGCTTTTTGCTGAGGTCATTAATCCATCTCTCTGGCTGCATAAAGCCGGTCTGTCACATCCAGCAGTGGGTCAGCTTTGATTCTGAGTGGATTTGCATGTGTTTGGAGAAACTAAGGAAAAACACTTGTGTTGGATCCAGAGGGCTCTTTGATCTAAGAGAATATGTGTTGCCTATGGCTGATGATAATCGCTTTTACCTCAAATGTAATGTCTTTTCAGAAAAGACATCAAAGATAAGCATTTTGAGTTTGAAGAATAGTGTGAAGCAAATAAAAGTCATGATTATGTAATGTAACCTCTTTTCTCACTGTGAGCACTAAATTATCTTTGCTCTTTGACCCTGAAATGTGTAAAGTCAAACATCATCAATTAGGCTGGATTTCTAGCCTTTGAAATGAAATTGTGCACACTAGATGCAGAGATTTATGAGATTATGTTTAACCTGCTAAGCAATGCAATATGTTTTAAAATTACTTAAAGCTTTGTTGCTGTGTACCGGCAATGGGTTTAGTGTGATAGAAACAGATCTGGGGATGGAGATTAGATGGAAAGAGATAAAATTAGACTTTTATTATGTAGGGAAGAGAGAATCAAAAGCAGGAACGAGGAATGCTATGATACATCTTATTTTGTAAGGATTCCTAATTTGAGCCAGTTGTTTTGGGAATCAAAATAACCAAAGAGGATGATGTAAGAATGTGCTAATCTCAAAGATGTAAGGAGAAAGACCTCTGACCCAAATCATCGTGGCCAAATTAATTAAACCAAGATTTAATTTCATTCGTGTACACAAGTCTCCCACTAAGGCAAAGTTCAAGAGGTCAGCAACGGATATGGGCAAAATAAGGGGTAGGTGGTTTCTGAATGGGGGATTTGGCAGGCAAATAGGCAGGGTTACAGAAGCAGAACCTAACAAGTTGGTCGTGACCAGGCGATCATAGCAACCTTCAGAAACAAAGTTGCAAGGAGATCATAACAACTTTTTGAAACAAAGACAAGGTTTCCATTTCCTGCAACAGGCAGTGCAGGACCATTTATAGTTAAGCTTAGGAGGGGTGTAGCCCAATCCTTGAGAAACAGAGGTTTAATCATAAACAGAATGAGCCTAGTTTGTCTTTACTATAAGACGGCTTTCACGCTTAACATGGAGGTCGGCTGATTCATCAAATGCAGTATTAGAATCCACACCACACTGCTGCCTGGGCCACAGAACCTGCAGTGCCCTTTCCCTGTCTCCCTGATACCAACAAGCACCTCCTGGGGAGGCTAGCAAGGCATCCGGAGTGTCAGGCAGATGACCACACAATCCCAAGTGTGTCAGCAAGGCCAGGGGGTCAACTTCTGCAGGAAGAAGACAGCACAACTGTGACAATTGAGCAAGCAAGTGGCAAGTCTAGTGGGTTTGCATTTCGGATGTAAGGATCCTGCGTCTCACCTGGTGAGTCAGAGCCCGGCCCGGAGCCATCAGCGAGCACAGAGGGAGAGTTTCTAGGAAAAATGAAACCTCTAATTCTTTTTATTTCAGGAGCTGCCCACTAAGGAGGGACTTTTGCCAAATGGTGTCTTCTCAAAGGGGAGTGTTCCCTTTCTTATTTAACCCCCAGATAAAAAAGACAGTAATATATATCTTCTCACAAGACCATGGTATGTAACTCTAGCTAACACATTCCCAGGTGCTAGGGTTTCTCATCATGGGGAGTGAGTTTACATCAAAGGGGATTATTGGTGGCCATTCTACTCCCATCGGCTTCCCCGCCTCCTGTGGAGGAGTTAGGGATACTGACTTGAGGCTCTTGTTGTGAACCCCCATCCCAACAGACACCACACACCTTTCCTCAGGATCCAAGACTCTGACACATGTCCCTGCCACTGCCTCTGGCACTAGGGCCTGGACTCTCTCTGGAGCCGCTCCTGGGCTGTTCGTTGACTGTCCACGGCATTCCTAACTCTTCTCGTAAACTCCATAAAGCCCAGCAATCGGCCTCAGTGTCCTGGAACCCAAACCTGAGACCTTTCTGATGAGGTGTCTCCTCAAGAGAAGAAGGAAGACGGGGATGAGAAAGTCAGGATGGGCAGGCAGTGAGCATTTGATGCCTCCTCGGAGGATGGAAAGACAGGGAGATGATGGAGATGTGGCCAGGAGAGCGTGATATCAGCCTGCCTCGCCTGTCTGCTGATGGAGCCAGAAAAGCTCTAAGACACTTACAAAGCTCAAGAAGAGACAACAGCATCTCGCCAAGGGCAGTGAACACACTGCAGAGGCAGGGCTGACATTAAGTGACCTTGAGTTTCTAGAAACAGGCAAGCTTCTCAACTAGACAACAACTCCAGAAATCCACCTTGGGACCGTGTTTATGAAAGGAAGGTCTCTGCCTAATTTAGGCTTACACTCTTCACTCGCTAAGTCATGCTTTGAAAGGAGAGGGGAGTTCTTTGCAGCCTTCACAGATAAAATTTGAAAGCCACCGAAATTCTACAGATTCCCATTTTAAAGACACCCAAGTGTGAACCTCTCAGGAGAAGCCCATACCCAGTGTTTGAGTATGTCTTATTCTTTCCCTGGCACCGCCCCCCCTCCACTTTCTAATAACTTCTGTGCTAAAGATTTATGTTAAGGGTTGGAGAGATGGCTCAGTGGTTAAGAGCACTGCCTGCTCTTTCAAAGATTCCGAGTTCAATTCCCAGCAACCACATGGTGGCTCACAACCATCTGTAATGAGATCTGGTGCCCTCTTCTGGCCTGCAAGCATATATGCAGGCAGAATACTATATACATAAGTAAATAATCTTTTTAAAAAAGATTTATGTTAAATTTTATTTTAATAAATCTTTAGTTCTGCTGGAATTCTCTCTTCCACTTCCTACTTTTTCTCTTCTTCTTCTTCTTGCCTGAATGGAGGTGCCAAAGGGAAGATGGAACTTTGGGTTCTTGCAGGATGTATTAGAGCTCTGCCTCTGTTTTCCAGAATAAGAAAATAAAGATGCAATAACTATATCCAGAATTCTACTGTGATGTTTCGTCGGATAGTTTAGAGGGTACACTGCTGTTTTTCTGTCAGCTAAGTGGCTGTACATGAATCTACTGATATTTTAATTATCATCTACTGCCCCATGGCCCCTAAGTCAGTGCCCTGTGGGCCACTCAGGCTATGGCCTAAAGGGGCTTCTGGTCCCATGGCCCTGACTGCTGTGACTGCCATATGTAGGTTTAAATTAAGACTTTATCATTCTACTTATCAATAAGACTCAGAAGCGAAGACTGGGGTGAAAACCTGCTAGCTCAAAGAGGCTGAGTGGCAACTAGCTGGCCTTGCTTTTTGACCGGAGACACCACAAGAGACAAAGCTCTTCACTTGTCCCAGAACCAAGAGAGCTCAAACTCTAGCCCTCACTCCTTCTTTCCTGTGTGTCTTCTTATCCAAATTGCTGGCTTCTCCATGACCAATTCCTGTTAGCTAGTCACTGGCTCCGCCCCCTGATTCAAGGTATAACTTTATTGGGTAGTCTTGGGAGTGTCAGAGTGTGATTAAAATATCCCACAACAGTACACTGCTAACCCATACTCTAAGTAGGCAAGTGTAGTGGAAGAGGAGATAAATTTTAACTCCTAGAACCTGTGTGAGCATTGGGCCTTGTGGTGACCAACAGGCAGCTAGAGTAACAACCTAGATATGAGAAACCTCTTTTTTTCTATCAAGGTGGGAGAAGAGGAGGAGCCATCCAAGAGGGGAAAGCTAGAGAAGAGATGTACAACTTGTCAGCCAGCCTTACAGAATGAGACTGAAGCCCTGACAATGTGTCAATGGTGGGCGGGCCCACAGCTTGACCCAGAGCTTTTCTGGCTCCATCTCTTTGTCCCTTTTCCCAATGTGGCTACATGAGTAAATCTCTCTTTTCTGTTCTTTGTGTGTGTGTGTGTGTGTGTGTGTGTGTGTGTGTGTACGTGTGTGTGTGTGTGTGTATTTTAATGAGTAATTTGGCTAGTTTAATTGGATTCTCGAGAATTAATTACTGAACTTGGCTTCTCAGGTTAAGACTGTGAACCCCAAGTTTGGTAACAGTAACATCTGTACAATTAAGGGGTGGCTGGGGCAGCAGGTGCAGAAGCATGGAAAGACCAGCTGAGACAGGTAAAGAAGAGAGTCGGAGGGAGGATTCAGCAGTGTGGAGGCCCAGCATGGTGCTGACAGAACACAGGTTATTGAATCCAGGAAGCAGAACATGGTTTCTTGTAACATGAGGGGCCTGCTAGTTGGGGTTTCTGTCCTGCCCAGTACCCCACAGCCGGCAAGCCCCAAAGAAAAATCACACAGAGGTCTCCATAAGATTATAAACTGATTGGCCCATTAGCTCTGGCTTCTTACTAGCTCTTGTAGCTTATATTAACCCATTGTTCTTATCTATGTTAGCCACATGGCTCGGTACCGTTCTCGTCACATGTTGCCTCTTTGGTGATCTGTGAAGGAATGCCAAGGGAGCTTCCTGCTTCCCAGAATTCTGCTCTCACCTCTATTTCCTGTCTGGTAAAGCATGTTTTCTTGGTAGCAGCAATGTCTCAGGTCTGCTCTGCTTGCTAGAGGCAAGCGAGCACTCTCATTCAAGAGAGTCTTCCTGACTCAGCTTTGGCTGCAAAACCCTGCAGCTCTTTAAGAGGTTCTGCCATGAAACACTTAAATGGTGTTGATAAAAAGATGACCGCATGCTTTTCAGTTTTCAGCTGTAGCAGAAAAAAAGCTGTGCTGTGTTAAAATGCCGGCTTTCTGGGCTGTCCTGCCAGGGCAAACTCTGACTCTTTCAGGCAGGCAGTCTGACCAGGAAACATTTGAATGTGGTCTGAGCAGAATGCTGCAACTTGATTGCTGGCAGGGACATTGAAACGCCATAGAGTTGTGACGATAAACATGGCTATAGCCGGTACCTCCACCATGAGGCTGGAATTGCAGAAAGCTAAGGAATGGGATGGATCTAGCTGTCAGAGACACGGCTTTAATCTTATCCATATTTCTTAGCAAATTAAAAGACCCATGTGGTCAGAAAAAGAGAAATATACAATTAAGAGAGATTCAAAGGGAAAAAGACCTCTAAATGATTTACTAAGTGTTAAAAATATATGCAGGCTAAAGGGTAAAGTTCTTAAAGTAAAGAGAGAGAGAGAGAGAGAGAGAGAGAGAGCGCAAAATTGGGTGTGGTGGTATACACCTTTAATCCCAATGCCTGGAGGCAGAGTTAGACAGATCTCTGTGAGTTCAAGGACAGCCTGGTCTACAGAGTGAGTTCCAGGACAAAAATACACAGAGAATCTGTCTCAAAAAGCCAAAAGTTAAAAAATAAAAGAAATAGAGGTTAAAATAAAGCCACATAAAGATGGAAAATACACAGAGAATCTTGATATTGTATGCTATGATGCTCTCTTTGAATTGTTTGAATGCTGAGGAAGGAACAATAGCTGCTAAAAAGACTTTTGTTTATAAATGCTGCCAAATTAACCCAAGGAAGGTATTTTGAAAATACCTTGACTTCAAAATTGAAGTCAAAAGATATGTTACTTTGGAGAAGAGATTTTCCTTTTGTTTCCACAGGAGATGAGAGGCTGTGGATTCATTCTGAGTTAAGAAAACTCAGGTTTCTTCAAGGAAGACCATCTGAGAAATCTCGCTATGTCACCAAGGACTTTAAACTGATCCTCCTGCCTCTATTTCACACATCCTGGGATTAAGGGTATGTGCTACCATGCCCAGCTTCTAATCTGTTGTCATTTTTAAATCAAGCTATCTATCTTAGCAATTAATTGTATTTATTGAGTTTTTTTTCGTTTTGTTTGTTTTTTGAAACAGGATCTCACTACACAGCCCTGGCTAGCCTGGAACTATGTACACTAGGCTGCCCCGGACGCACAATCCACCTGCCTCCTGAGTGAAGGAGTACACGCATGGCGCCAAGCCCAGCTGTTACTTTCTTGATAGAGGGTCTTGAAATACAAAAATAAGTTTCTTTCAATGAATTACAGCATCCCTTTCTTTAGTTCCTTGTGCTTTTGAACGTGTAGCTGAGAAGTTACTCATAGCCCAGGGTGACAAAGGCAGTTTCTTTTAAGGTTTTATAGCTGTAGCTGCTCAGTTTTGACATGGGTCTGGATATGTACCTCACGTTGGTTTTGAACTCAAATCCTCCTGTTTCTGCCCGTCCAGAGCTGGCATCACAGGTGTTTGCCACTAGTCGTGGTCCTTACATGGAAGTCTATGATTCTCCTTGACTTAATGTTTGTCTTTGGCACAGGCTATGAATAGTCTAGTTTGGAACGCTGGCTCATTTGAAGACAGAGGAGTCAGGCCCATGGGCTAGAGCTCAGAGACTGAGATGGCCCCAGATTTAGCTGAAGCAGGACTCTGGTCATGCCAGCAGGAAGGCTTCCAATCGGGTTTAGGCAATGGGAGAGGCAGAAGCAGAAGTCCTGATAAAGTCTGTTTATAAAGAACGGTACGAGACTGGGGTATCCAGAGGCAACTACACAGGGTAGAAAGTGGCTAATGAAAACAGTGACAAAAAGCACAGGGAAGTGTAAGATCCAGACATGGCACTCAAAGGTAAGACAAGAGGTAAGATTAGATGGCCAAGAACACCGCCTTTGTTCAAAAACAAGCTGAGTATAGTCCCTGGTTTTATTGGGCAGGTCACACAAGCTCTGAAAACACCCATTCAAAAGGTATTTGGGCAGCTTTGGGGTTTCAACAGCTTCCTGCCAGTTTCAATGGTTCCGGTACATACTCATTACTCTTGGTCAGCTGGTGTAGCATAGCTATTTCCTTCCAACTGAAGCGCTCTCCTATGAAAAAAGAATAAGGGGGAGCTTATAAGACTCAGGAATACAGGAAACCTGCAAGGCTTAGGAAGCTCCTGAAACAAGATTCAAAAATCCCATCCCAAGGTCACAGAAGCAGCAACTGCTTGGGAAGACTCCAATCCTGCCTGTCATCATGCAAGGTCCTCCAGGGATGCTGTTTCCTGGGTCCTCATCCAAGCTGAGGTGGCCTTTTCCTCGATTTCACTGCCTTTAATTCCCTCGTGCTCCTGTAAGTAACCCCAATAAACTCACTAGTGCACTAGCATCGTCTTGGGTGGAACTGCTCTTTGGTCTGGACGTAGAGCCCTGTCTGAGGTAAATACATGTTTGTTCTCAATACCCCAGGAAAGTCACTCTGTGCTCACCCGCTACCTACTTATGTGCAGGTAACAAAACAATGTAGATATTTCAGCATGCCGCCCTAGGTCCCTGTAAGAACAGGTTTGCCAGGCTTTCGATTCTGGTCTATAAAAATGGGCACTCTCAAGACACCACAATGTTTCTTCACAAACCAAAGCTGAATAAACAGAGTTCTTATTCTTCTGAAATAGGGAAATTTGTCATTTTCATAGGAAACTCAATAATAACTTAGTTTTTATTTAATTCATTGAGAAGCTTGATGAAATCATTTATTTCAGTAGAATAAAACAATCAGCAGCATGGAAGAGTAAAGTGCTACATAAACTCCAAACATACAGATTTGGAAGGCTCATGGGCTCAGACCTCTACAAGCGAAACAGGCACATTTTCAAGCATGCTATTTTAACTACCTTGATGTGCAATCATATGCTGTGCTGGTCAGTGAAGAAGCCGTGAGTTTTGAAATCTGAGAACTAGAGAAACAGGAATCCTAAGACTGGACCTACCAGCGTCTACATTGTTTGGGCCATATGCTGGGACAAAGGGCTAAACTGAGGTTTTAACAAAGGAGGCTCTTCAGTGACTCCAAGGCGGGGGTGGGAAGACAATTTTTAGATAGCATTATGGGTGGGAAGCAAACTCTACCACTTTGATGTGTGTATCAGGTGCTAAAAAATGCCAACACGCATATGGAGGTAGCCAGTTAGCAACAGTGAGAGGAGAATGGATGAGATCACAAAGCAACCTCAGTGCTTAGCAGAGGCACCCACGGAAGATGCAGCAAGATCACAGAGCTGCAAAAGCTGCCAGTCTGACTGGGAGGAAGACTGCTCTAGTGCATGAGCCATCTCAGCACAGGGTGATGGTGCAGGGTTTCTCTCCTAAGTGGGAAGGCCACCCAGGCTTCCACTGGGTTACTGGCTTCTTTCTAGGAGACCACTGACCCAATCAATGTTTTTCATATTTGGTATTATAAACTAAGACCTCAAAATATATTTTTCACAGCAAGAAAATTTTAAAAAATGGTAACCTATAGTCTTCCTGTCATGAGGTCATCACAACATTCTTGGGCTTTTTAGACTTTACCAATTTCATAAAAAATCTGAATAACTATAAAATGCTAATCTATTAAACTTTAATTAATTTAACTTATTACAGCATAAGAACCTTTTTAAATTTTAGGTGTTGACACAACAAAAACTGGCTACCAAATAAAAATGGAAATTACGTTCAATAGTTAATAGACCCCAAATCACATAATAGAAGTAAAAATTAAACTCACCTCTAAAATGATTTTGTGTGCTGTTTCTATCTTGCTCATAATTGTATTAAAACCACATAAAGACTTTACAACTACACCCTGACACATACTTTTCTTTTTTTGGTTTTTTGAGACAGGGTTTCTATGTGTTGCTTTGGAGCCAGTTCTGGAACTAGCTCTTGTAGACCAGGCTGGTCTTGAACACACAGAGATCCACCTGCCTCTGCCTCCTAAGTGCTGGGATTAAAGGCGTGCACCACCACCGTCTTGGCCCTGACACATACTTAAAATATGTATGAGCTACTAACCTTTGTGGACTAACCTAGAACCCAGAAACCATTTATATTGTCTTTAAGAAACAAAAAAAGCTTATAAATGGGCATGATATATTTAAAAGCTGGGGACTGCCTATATTTTCCAGTTAAATCAGCAATACAGGACCCTCAAGAGCTCCCTCAAGGTTGCTGAAGGAACATGCCCAAGGCAATGCTGCCTTAAGTGGTCTCACTAGGCACTGATGACAAATTCGATGTCAGCATCTGGGGAACTGACTGGCACTAAGGGATAGATCAACTTTTCCATTGAAATCTTTCTTGGGCTTTGATTAGTGAACAATTCTAAATAAAAGTTGGTTTGTTTTTAATCCCTCTACCATTGTTACTTGGGCCCTGAGTTTTTCTATTAATATTTGAATATTATGCATATTCCTGGAATAATTTAAATCTATAGTGACTACAGAGCTGCACATATAACTCACATCAGGTACAAATGAAAGCAGAGCAAAGAGTCAAACTTTATGATCTCCTCACCTAATGTGAAAGAAAAAAATCAAACTATTTCTTGGCATGGACCTTTTCTTCCATAAGACAGGGTTATAAAGGCCTGTTTTCATTTGTGTGCATACTGGAGGTGTTGACATCATATCAAAGTGACTACAAAGCCTTTCCTCTTCAAGTAATATCCAAAAACAAAAATATAACGAAGGTCTTCATAAATGTCTGAAATAAAATTATTCTCACTGAACAAAGTTTCAAATACAAAGATCACAGAATGGGCGATCCCAGTCTCTTTCCTATAATGATGCTTTCAAGAAGCTAGAGAGCAATTTGCCCTCCCCGTGCCGTTCTTCATCCCCTTTTCTACATAACTAGAGAGAGTACTTACAGTAATACTCGGGATGTGAAAACACACCCATTATCTGAAAACTCCAAAGGACTACATAAAAGCACTGCAAATCCATGGGAAAGCAGCTGGGGTATGAGCAATCACAATAAGTTATTTGTTTTGAAGTAGATTAAATAGACAAGGAACTATGGCTTCCAGTCCCTTTATCTAAGCAGGACAAACTGCTGGGACACGGCCTGAATGTCTACCAATAGCACAAAGAATTTATAACAATAAAAAAGTAATGAAGGGTAAATACAAAATAATATTTTGTAAACAATCCTTAGGTTATACCCAATGCAGAATGTTTAATGAAGCAACTGAGTCTCAGCTCTTAAGTCACAAACCAGCATTATAACTCAAAGTCAAATATGTACTCATTGGCCAGATATATCCGTCGGAATATAAGAGCTGCCAGTGCCAAAGTCAGGATGACGATGAGCATGGCAGACCCGCCATGCTCAGTATGGTTGGCTCTTGGCAGCTGGCCTTGGATCACATCAGGGGAAGTGGACCTTCTCTGACTCTGCTGCTGGGCCCGGCGTTGTCGAGGGCTCATGGAGGTATTCTTAGGAGCTGGTTGGGTAGGTTGTGGCAAGGGTGCTCCAGATGGATTCTGGGTTCCATACTAGAAAACGATAAGAAAATATGTTTGAAATTGGAAAACAAAAATTGTATATGCACTCATTAACAGTTTAAGGATATATGGAGTATTAAATATGACGAAGACCATGAAAATGCTGAGACTAGGCACCAACCCTGATGAATAAGCCAGAAACACAAGTTATCTTGAGCCCTCACGGGGAGGGTGGGAGAGGAACCTGTTTATCAGCAGACACAGATGCTGCTGGGTCTCTCCAGATGGTGGACACAACAGCAGTTTCTGCCAAGCATCAGAAGATCCAAGGAGAGAAGCAATCTTTTCCACTTTCAACTTGAGAGTTGCCCATTACAAGGAGTAGAAAGAACGTAACTCCAAGTCATCTACCTTTGATAAACCTGACTTCTTCAGTATTACCTTACCATGTCAACATACATCCATCAACCATGTAAGGAAACAAACCACACATTTTCATATTGCTATTGTAAAAATGTGCTTGTTTTCAAACTCAGCATATCTTTTCCCATAATCCCAGACAAGTGAGCTAAACACAAGTCTAAAAGTATCTTTAACACAGTACTGGGTATTTGACGTTGTCAAGAGTGCCTTGAGTGTATGAGTACCTCAGTGTGTGCTACTTTGTACATGGATGTTCCCCCAAAGCACTGGGTAGTGGCATCTTCTCGTTACCTCAATGACTGCTCAGCCAGGGGACAATTATAATATGACACAAGAGTTTCAAAATCTTAAGTTTGCCTCAGAGATAATACAACTGGCAATACCACATTCAAAGAAGTCACACAATGTATGGACTATACTCAGACTCCTTAGCCTGCCTCCACTCCATCAATGGCTTTGAACACATTCACCGAGAGTAGCTGTTACCACTAGAACTTATTTTTTCAGACAAGAAACAAGAATGAATGTTTTACTCAGAATAAAATGAATCAAATACAAGGTATTTCAAACACTTTCCAATAGGGAAAACGTAAACACTTAAAAGAATCAAATAATATAACCTCAATTCTTCTTTTAATCATTAAGACTATAAGCTTTGTGCTGGCAACAACTCTAACAGGAGGGTAAACTGCTGATCTGAGTTATCTGCAGGACTTCCATTTGAAAGCTGACATCCACTTCCACATTATGAAGTGCTAGCTGAGTGTGGTAGCTCCCGCCTGTAAAAGCAGCACTCAGCATGAAGACAGAAAATGGTGAACTCAAGACCAGCTTGGGCTACATACCAAGACACCAGCTCAAAACACAAAGGTGTGGGGATGCCCTGTAGTGGCAGAGAACTTTCCTAGCATCCACAAAAACCTGGGTTTGAGCCCTAGGATAGGAAAAAAGCTTAGATAATCTGAATTCCTTAATATTATTTGTAGTTTTTTTAAATGTTCTTAAAAATATTCTTTGTAGTTTCTTAAATATAGTTAACCCATAATACAGAGTTATAAAGAAACTACTGGTGAGTTTGAGCTTAAAGTAGTTCCAGTGCTGAATTAAGAGCTGCATAAACTTGGATTTGTACAATCTAGGACTCCAAGGGACAATCTGCCCACAGAAGAGTGCAGACACATAAAATTCAATGTTGCATGGTGACATGTCATCACAAACACCATACACTAAGTGAACTGAGTTACAGCAGCCAACAGAGAAGCATTACAGTCTAAGTTCTGCATCCTTCTGACGCTCAGCTAAGAGTATTCAGTAGATCTAAGAACTAAGGCTTAAACAGAACAAACAGCTAGTAACCCAGCTAGCCCTGAATATATAATCCTCTTGCCTCAGCCTCCCCCAGTGCAAAGTGTGTAGGTATGCAGCACCATACCCAGTGACGAACAGGTTTTTTTTTTTTGGGAGACAGTGTTTCTCTGTGTCACTCTGGCTGTCCTAGAACTCACTCTGTAGACCAGGCTGGCCTTGAACTCAGAGATCTGCCTGCCTCTGTCTCCCAAGTGCTGGGATTAAAGGTGTGAGGAACAGGTTTTTAAGGAAAAAAGACAATGACAGTACCACTATAGCCTAAGAGACTGACTCATACTAAAGGTTTTACTAACTTGTTTTTTCCTTATTTGAGGGGAGATTATCTTACCCATAAAACTAACAAAATAAATTATAATGGTTATATAACAATTATAAGCCTTTATTTCTAGTCTGGCTTTGTCTAGTAGATACGTGTTCCTAAGCCAGTTATTTAATCTAAGTCTCAGCTCCCTCATCTGTACAATGACGATAATGTCCAATTCAGCAGTTGTGAGGATTAAATGGATTAACGATATAAAGTGCTTAAACACAATTACTTAGTGTTAATCACTATTAATATTATTACTATTAAATATACTTTTGGAGGCATCCAGATTTAGTTCAAAAATTAAATTGTAAATTTACTTAAGATAGTTTTTAGCCTCCTTATTAGAATGATTAATATATTTAGAAAACAATCATTAAAACGTGATTGTATTCTGAGCACTTGGAGGCTGAGACAAAAGGATTGGTAAATTTCAGGCTAACTTGGACTACATAGCAAGACATCTTTTAAAGAAAAAAAAACCACCCTAAATGGCTCAATGCACACAAGACTCTAGGTTTGATCCCTGGTATTACAAAATTAATTAATTAATCAATTGATGCTACATATTTTAGTACATGTGCTTTAGCAAAAATATAAGCAAAAATGCTTATATAATGTTTTATTTAGGTTTCTGTATTTCAGATACCTTTTGGGCAGTGACCATTGGCTAAATACTGATGAAATACTAAAATTTTTCCTATCTAAATAATTATAGTCATATAGTCATGTTTGCCTTTTATATTAAATAGAATGCGCTGAAGCTTTTACTTGCTTTACTATGGTGTGCATGCACACGATACATGTGGGTGCAGGTCCCACAGTACACTTGTGGAAGCCAGAGGACAACCTAGTGAAGTCTGTCCTTTCTACCTCTACGTGGCTCCAGGGACTGAACTCAGGTTGCCAGACTTGTGTGGCAAATGCCTTTACCCACCGGGCCATCCCACCAGCCCTGGAATGCTTTTAAATAAAGCTGCCATCAGGTATTTTTCCTAGACCACTTACTATATAAAAGCAGTAAGTTATAGACATAGTAACTAAAATAAGCGTAACTGGAATATGTTACAAGACACCTGACAGTAGATTTAAAGCATACTGATACGCCCATCTTCCTCCCTGAAAGAAAACCACTCAAATCTATTTCACTCTTCATTTTCAATTTTCTGACCTTTGAGTCCTTTAGGGCCAGTGAGATGACTTAGTGCACAAAGGTGCTGTTGCCAAGCCTGGTGACCTAAGTTCAGTGCCAGGTCCACGTGGCAGAAGAGAACTAATTCCCACAAGTTGTCCTCTGCCCTCTATACATACATAATGGCATATGCACACCTCCCTCAATAAATCAATAAACGTCTTCTATAAGCCAGATGGGGAAACATAAGATGTGGTTACCTAGACAAATAATCGTTAACAAAACTGATTCCAAGAGAGGTAAGTTCATCGTGTGTACATGTTAAGTCAAGTCACTTTCCCCTCATTATTTAGCAACAATCCAGTAATATTTTTAATCAGTAATACTTTGATCACCTCTGCTGACACACTGTTTAAAGCAATGGGTCAGAGTAGAGCTATCTCTCCCTTAAGACACATTCAATCTTTCATCTAACAATTCCTGCCACTTACTCCACACAAGGAAGTATTCAACAGGGCTGCATGAGTGGAGTTTCAGTTCTGCATCCATGCTTCTAAACAGAGCTGCCAACCACATGCTGCAGAGTGCCTAGGACATGCTAGTGCGCCTGAGGCCAACACTGCTGACTTCACTAAACCTTCACTGAATTTAAACTCAGATAGCCACATGTGACCAGAATACAGGTAGAACTACCCAAGGCAAGTCAGCACCTTCCATCTATAAGATGCATGCTAACATGCACCTTTTATGTAGGCTAGCATCATGTAAAGAAGCATCCTGAATGACAACATGACTTAGAAACTATCCAACACCACTTAACAAAAAAACTAAAGTCCAGAAAGACGTATTCAGAACAACATAATTAGTGGGGCAACTGGGCTACAATCCACTACTAAGAAAAAATTTTCAGCATTTGATCTAGAAGGATCTTACCTTACTCCAAACAAGTGTGTGTTTGTACACATGTAGGGTATGTGTATGTTTGTGTGTGGGGTATGTAGGATGTGTGCGTGTATGGTGCGTGTGTGTGGTGTATGTGTGTGTGTATGTGGTATGTGTGTGGTGTGCATGTATGTGGTGTGTGTGTGTATTAAAGGACAAGAGCCATACCGATGTGCCGGCTGTAGCACCCTGGAATGTTGTAGGTAAATCGTCTTGTGAACCATTTTGTGAAAAAGAGTGGTTTAAGTCTGATTCAGCGATAGTCTTTCCAGATGAATTGACTTCGGCCTATAAATAAGATATACCCAAGAGCAGTGTTAGAAGAAGAAACGTATTAGCAATCAACTAATCCCTCCGCTGGATTACCCTCATCACTCCTTTCATATGAGCTGTATCACCAGTCAGCTAGCTTTGGGCCCGTCTGCTATATGCCAGGTTTGACAGGAAGCACAAGACAGCCTGCGTTTTCAGTGGCTGCTACCTACTAAGAACAATGCTATGGTTCCCAACCTACAATCCCTAGAATCACTGCAAACTAAAGCTTTGGGGTGACTTTTAGATAAAAATCTGATGTAACTATGTGAGGCTAGTTTGAGCTTTTCCCAACAATAGTAAACAGTCCCAGGTTGACCTAATTACTGTAACTACTCAAATAAGCTGTATGTATTTCCTCAATCTGAAAAATCACAACATTCAAAACGGGAAAGATTTTAGGTGTAGTAGGAATCCAGGGAAGATCTTTATACTTTCTCTTTCAGGAACTACGATAAAACTGAAGGAAAAACCCAAGAACTGAACCCAGGAGCACAGAGTGCAGAAAGGCAGCATATGCTTAATATGGGTTAATTAAGTTCCAGAAACACAGTGTATTTACTCAAAGTATTAAAATATTATATAAATTTTATATTTGGGTAAAATATGTAGAAAATTAGAAACATGCTGAAATATTAACAGCGGTTAATCTCAGAGGTGAGGTTACCTACTTTGTTCAAAAAGAACGAGAAACAGGATACATTTCTGTGGATGAACAGAGGGCAGGGTAGTGGTGAAGGACAGAATACTGGGAGAGACAAATGGAACTGGGGGCACTTCAGGGGCAATGTAGAAATGTAACACAGTGGAAACTTTCTGGAATTTATAAGGGTGATTCTAGCAAGTGCTCCTAGCAATGGGGGATATACTAAGCCTGAACTGGCCATCTTCTATAACCAGGCAAGACTTCTAATGGTGGGACTGGGACATCAACCCAGACACAAAACCTTCCACCTCTAATTTGTTCTGTCTGACAGGTGTGCTGGGCTAATGGTGATGCAGTACTAGTGGGAGTGGCCAACCAATGACTAGTCCAACTTGAGGCCCACAAAAGGGACCACACCCCTGACTCTGCCTGGAGAGCCAGGAAGCAGAGGTTGGACAGCCCAAAGACCTAGGATAGAACCAAACAGGACTAGCAAAAATAAATAAATAAATGATTCCTAATGATTTTCTGCTATACTTATAGATTGGTGCCTAGCCCAACTGTCATCACAAAGCTTCAAGCAACTGATGGAAGCAGATGCTGAGGCCCACAGCCAAACATTAGGCAGAGCTCAGGGAACCATTCAGAAGAGGGGAAGGACTGTAGGAGTGGTTGAGTACACGACAAGAACATGGCCCACAGAATCTACTAAGCAGAACTTACAGGGGCTCACAGAGACTGAAGCAACAATCTCAGAGTCTGCATGGTGCTGACCTAGGTCCTCTGCATATATGTTATGGCTGTGTAGCTTGGTGCTCCTGTGGGACTCCCAACAGTGGGAATGGGGAGGGGGTTTCTCGGACTCTTATGCCTGTTCTTGGGACCTTCCTACTACCAGGTTGCCTCGCCCAGACTTGGTATGAGGGTTTACGCCTAGTCTTATTGTATCTTGTTATGACATGGTCAGCTGATATCCCTGGGAGGCTTTCTCTCTTCTGAAGGGAAATGGAGGAGTGGATCTGGGGGAGAGCAAGGGTTGGAGAAGGACTGGGAGGAGTACAGGTAAGGAAAACTGTGGTCAGGATGTAATGTATGAAAGAAGAATAAGAGAAAGAAAGGGACAGAGAGAGGGGGAGGAAGGGAGAGAAGAGAAAGGGAAGAAAAAGACCAAAATTTATGAAGCGCTATGTGGTCTATGTGTTGATTAACATATCCTGACAAAGTCCGAAGGAGGTACTATTATATACAGGTGTACAGGGGCACACGATGGTAAAGCACTATGTCTGGCATGTCAGCCAGTAGACAGCAAAGCTGATCTGAATAAAGCCTATATCAATCTAGTTTTAACTACGCCCAAAAGTTTGCATGAGTGTAGCTTATACATT
>JAQHUG010000092.1:4169932-4185818 GCA_028555095.1 Dicrostonyx torquatus
CCCAAGGAGACCCAAAGACCCAAGGAGGACCTCCTAGGGTCCTCCTTGTTACCTAGCTTCTCTGGGGCTGTGGGTTGTAGGCTGGTTATCCTTTGCTTTATATCTAATATCCACTTATGAGTGAGTACATACCATGTTTATCTTTCTGGATCTGAGTTACCTCACTCAGGATGATTTTTTTTTCTAGTTCCATCCATTCGCCTACAAATTTCATGTCATTGCTTTTTTTTTCTTTTTTCCACTGAGTTATACTCTATTGTGTAGATATGCCACATTTTCCTTATCCATTTTTTTTTTGGTTGAGGGCATCTGGGTTGTTTCCAGATATTGTCTGGCTCTTACGAATAATGCTGCTATGAACATAGCTGAGCAAGTGTCCTTGGGGTATGAGTGTGCATCCTTTGGGTACATGCCCAAGAGTGGTATTGCTGGGTCTTGAGGTAAACTGATTCCTAATTTTCTGAGAAACCGCCATACTGATTTCCAAAGTATATAAAGAGTAAACACTAGTGAAACTTGGGTTAACTCACATATATGTACTGGTTGCTGATGTAAATATGCATTACATTATTACTGTGAGCCACCATTGAGAAATAAATTAGTATGCCACTGCTGAAGAAAGGAAAGTTCTGCTGACAAATCCACCCCACCAACCCTCCCACCTTTCCTCTCCTTCAGTTCTTATTCATTCATAATCATAAACTTAACCCTGTAATCCATGTAAACTTGGAGGGAAATGAGGGAATATGGAACCCTCAGATCTTCAGGGAGAGCAGGGTTATGGTGTATTGTGAGCAAATGCGGTGCAGGTGCTCTCCTGTGATACAGGAGAAGGAATAAGAGTTGTCCACAGGCGGCAATGATGACCTTCTTGCTGATCGTGCCATTCCTGGACCAAAACACTCCGTGGCTTCCACGATGCTCACGCCTCCTTTCACCTTCCTGAAGACCACGGTTGCCATCCAGCCACTTAGTCTTGGCGGGGCAGATGGAAAATTGGGAACCATTTTGTTTGGTCCAGGGTTTGCCATGAACAAGATGCCAGGACCTGTATGCTGCAGGATGAAGTTCTCATCCTCAAATTTTTCCGCATGGATGGACCAGCTGCCAGTGTCCTCATGGCATTATCACATCTCCATCCTGGCAAATGGACCCTGGAGTAATTCTGTGAAAAAAAGGAAACCTTATATCCAAACCCTTTCTCTCCAGGGCTCAGAGTATGAGCATTCTCTGCTGTCCTTGGAACTTAGTCTGCAAACAGCTGGAAGGAGACATGGCCCCAGGGCTTGCCGTCAGCCACACCGTTGAAGAACAAAATTGGGCTGACCATGTGGGCTTGCCATCAGCCACACCGTTGAAGAACACGATTGGGTTGATCATGGCGGGCTTGCCATCAGCCACACCGTTGAAGAACACGATTGGGTTGATCATGGCGGGCTTGCCGTCAGCCAGTGTTGAAGAACACGATTGGGATGATCATGGCGGGCTTGCTGTCAGCCAGTGTTGAAGAGCAGGACTGGGTTGATCGTGGCAGTCACAATATTAAAAGAGTATGATTGGGTTGATCACGGGCTGCAGCAGACTCCCTGTAGAGTGGATCATGATCTCAAACTCCTGATCCTCCTGCCTCTACCTCCTAACTGCTGGTATTACAGGCTTGTACCACTGTTTTATGCGTTGATAGCGATTGAAGCCAGAGCTTCCTGACTGCTAGGCAAGCACTCTACCAAACAACTTTCTATGCTTTACAGAATCTGCCTAAGAAGCCCTAGGAACTGAATGGCATGATACAGGTGTAGGAATATATGGAATTTACTTGTCCAGGGTTCAAGGCCCTTCCCACAGAAGGCAGTTCTGAATTCCCCCAAACAGTTCCCCATCTCCACAACATTAGAACACTCCCAGGAGGAAGGCAAGTGCCTCAGTCTCCTACAGAAGGGCTCCCCACAAACACTTCCTGATCATGTCTAGTGGAGCAGCACAAGACTGGGGAAGATAAATGCTATAGGCAGGGGCTCTACACAGGATAGCAGAGGAATATCTGTAGATATCAGAGGATATCTACAGGAAGAATAACAGACAGGGGGATCCACAGAGGGCTCTAAAAAGTGGCATAGGGCCTTCGGAGGTTATTGCTGACATGGGATAGAACATGTAGGAGGTTATTGTTCTTAGTTCATGCCCTGAATGCCTCTTCCTGTGAGGCAGGGTGGCAGATGGAAAGAGAGACCCAGCAGCCTCAACAGGAGAGGGACGAAGATTTGAGAAAGGCACAGGAGCAATGCTTAGGAAGCTAAAAGTTCAAAGACGTAAAGAGAAACTGTGGAGAGAAAGGCTGCTCCTGGAAGAGACCTGAGCAAGTTACAGGGATGGGACAAGAGGAGTCACACAGCTGGGGGGCAGCCAATGTTCTCCTCTCTCTAAACACTGTTCTCACCCACACACCTGGCTCTCCTTCCCTTCCAGCCACTCAGGCCTTCCGGAAGGGCCCACAAGGTCTTTCCTCCTGTCTCCCTCTATCTAGAAGGCGTCCCCCGACTTTTTCTCCTCACCAAGCCCTGCTACCTCATCACCTTCTCTGACCTAATCCATACCCCACCACTTCCTAGGCCAGAACCTGCATTTTTTACATACTCCTCACAACAAGGCCATTCTTTTACTTTGATTATCTGTCCTGTTGGCTTCCTTGTGTGCCGTCTGTCGCTCTCAGAAGGATACACACACAAGGCACATAGCAACATTCAGTAAATACCTCTGACTAAATGAGTGGACATAGCCCCACAGGTGTGGCTGAGACTTTCTTAAGAGCCAGGTCTGCAGACTGACTAGAGAGGCAGCGATGTGGAGAATCTGGACCATCGTTAGCCCCCTAAACAGCCATTCCTTTCCCACTTCTGTGACCGATAATAAAAACCTTTTGGAATGTATCCATTTAGCCCACTACTAGCTTCCACCATCCAAAGCTAAGAAAGCCATCAGATAGCATTTGAAGCTCACAGGCGATGCTCTTGTCTTACTGAAAACCTCTGTGATGTCCCCTGACATCTTTTTAATGTCTTGATTTGTAACTCTTTGTTCTGTTATTATAAAACATTTCTATGTTAGAATATTCTACTATGTTCCCATGCCATAGTCACTCGTAGTTGCTCCAGAATAAACCAGTTGAGGTGAGAGCTGTTTCTTTCAACAACATAGACTACTAGCTCACCAATTCAGTGCTGGGAGGTTCTGGATTTAACCCAACATCCAGGAGAAAATCACTAACACAAGGGATTAACATGATCTCATTCACATTTTGGGAAATTCCCTCCAGAAATGAGTCCCAAGGAAGAAGTATCTGTGTGTGGGACTCAGATGCCATGCTAGGGGCTGGGGTACAGTGCTTGCATTGCATGAGGGCCCCAAATCTGACCCTCACAGCTTATCACAGGCCTGGCAGAGGGAAGAAACATCTGGGTCTATCAGTCTGATTAACAGAATATTCAAACAATGGACCACAGGACTCTCATGCTGGGAGAAGGAAAGGGCACCAATCAGAGGGAGCCTTGGCTTTAGGAGATCTCACACAGCTTGTCCGACCGCCTCACAGGATGAGACTGAAGCCCAGACAATGATGGGCCAGTGGTGAGTGGGACCACAGCTTGATGGAACTGCTCAAACATGCACATACGCACGCATGTCCTTGGACCTTGATTTAAATTTTTATCTTACTTCAGGACCCAGAAGAGGCAGTCTTGGGGGCTCTGCTGGATCTCTTTGGCTCTCTTCCCAATGTGGCCACACTGAATACGCCATTCTCTGCCTTCAACTTTCAGTTTGGCTCTTATACTTGCTGACTGAGGATGGGTGTGGCGCAGGTTATGACTCAAAGGTCAGTAACCCATATGAAAAAGTTCCTCTCACAGTCCTTCTTCACAGTGCTGCCCAGGTGCCTTAGATTCTCAACCTTCCCAAGGCAGCGACCCCTTCATACAGCTCCTCATGTTGTGGTGACCCCCAAACCATGGAAGTATTTTAATTACTACTGTGAGATTTTGCTAGTTATGAGTCACAATGTAAATATCTGATATGCAGTTATCTAATAGGGGATAACTTTGAAAGGGTCGTTCAACCCACATGTTGAGAACCATTGTGTATTTCTGATTTGGGGGGGGGGCGCCAACCAGCTCCCAAAGAAAGACAGGAAAGCTTATTATGAATGCTTGACCTTAGTTTATGCTCTCATAAGTTAACTTAACCTATATCTATTCATCTATGTTTTGCCTCAGGGCTTTTTGACTTTCATTCTGTACGTTCTACTCTCCTGCTTACTCTGTGCCTGGCTGGCTGGCTGGCCTCTGGCATCTACCTGTTGTTTCTCTCTCTCTCTCTCTCTCTCTCTCTCTCTCTCTCTCTCTCTCTCTCTCTCTCTCTCCTCCTCCTCCTTCTTCTTCTTCTTCCCTGAGCCTAAATTCCTCCTCCTTACTCTCTCTGCCTGGAAGCTCCGCCTATACCTCCCGTCTCAATACTGGCTATTCAGCTTTTTATTAGACCAATCAGGTACCTTCGGCAGGCAAGTTAAAACAGCAACACATCTTTGTATAGTTAAAAAAATGCAGCACACTTTTGCATAATTAAACAAATGCAGCTCATTTTTGCACAATTAAACAAATATTCTGCAACACAGTTAGTCTAGGAATTCTCCCTAGAGAAACAAGAATCCTCTGAGGGTGATCTCTTCAGTTTGAGGCCAGGCTGTCCCACACAGCCAGTCCCAGGTCAGTTAGCACTGCATAATGAGACCCTGTCCCAAAAACATGAGATAAAAAAGTTATAGGTAGAAACAAAAAATCTTCTGTAAGATTCTCTTGAATCATACTAGTAGGGAACTGAAAAGCATGATTGAATATATTCACATATATTATGTGTAATATGTACTGTATATATGTCATTCAATATATATTCAGTTATGTCCTAAAGGAGGAAATGTTCTTAGGAACTTTTTTTTTAAAGATTTATTTATTATGTATACAACATTCCTTCCATGTATGCTTGCAGGCCAGAGGAGGGCACCAGATCTCATTATAGATGGCTGTGAGCCACCATGTGGTTGCTGAGAATTGAACTCGGGACCTCTGGAAGAGCAGTCAGTGCTCCTAACCTCTGAGCCATCTCTCCAGCCCCTCAAGGCTGTTTTTATACAAACCTCCTTCACACACTGAGAAACAAGTGACACTCCTGCTCAGATCTGTAAGAAGAGAATCAACAGCTACTCAGACACATTGATCCAGGAGCGAGAAGCCTGAATCACAGCAAAGCCAGGGAGAACCATTGTCACCAAAGAACTTTACAGGGTTTGACAGAGGAAACAGAATTTTTGTTTTGTTAATTTTTAAAGAGGAAGATCTATGAGTCTGGACCCCCACAATCTACTTTCAGCCCGAGGCAATGCCATGCACTTATATCCCAGTGGAGTACTGTGAGACTGAGACACTGGCATCCCTGGAGGCGCCAGGGTCCAGCAGAACAAGCCGTGCTGCCTCAAGGAAGAAAGAAGGCAAGGACTGATGCTTGAGGGTGTCCAGGACTGACTGATAAGTGAGATCTGGTGCACACTTTTTATGAAAAGGATGAAAGATACTGAAAGAATAAAGGGGGTAGGAACAAGAAAGAGGTGGCTTAGGAAGCAAAGCTGTCCTGTAGTGCTATGGGGTTGGGGAGGGCTAGTCCAAATAAAGTGACGCCTGGGACAGAAATCTTTCCAAGATCCCCTTTCCAACGCAGAGCCCGTCGCTTACCTAGAACTTGCTTGTTTCCCTTACACCACCCTATGTCTGTTCTAATAATAAAACGGGAGAGGCGGCTAATAAAAGGGCAGGTGTAGTTCAGGCCTTGAACTGGAGAGCCTGCTTCCTGCTCTTTGGAGTGCTGAGATTCCAGATGTACATCACCACACCCGGTTATTAACCAGTAGGAGGGACTTGCTGTATTCAGCACCTCTATACCCTTCAGGGAGTATCACCAGCTTACTCTAGGGCAACTCCAGTAACAAGCGAAACCATCGCTTCTGCAGACTCCAAGGGGCACAGGCCACCATGAAAACAGTCCAGATTCAGGCAGACCGGGGTGAGCAGCTATCTTCACCAAGTTTTCCCTACAAATTGGGGACTTTAGGGGAAACTTTTTACTTTCTGATTCAACGACGGGAGGGCAGATAACAATGGGGGTATCTTTTGGTCTCGCTCCTTGCCAGACGGTAATTTACTCTAGCAAAGGTAAAGTCAGGTGTCAAAAATTAGTCAGTATTTATGGCACTATTGACGTGGGGTGCTGAGGACTGAAACCAGGAGCCAGGACACCCCTGGCTCTATGGTAATTGGTTTGGGGGGCAGGTATGATAATGTGCGTGTATGTGTTGGTGCTTTATACAAGTATGTGGATGCCAGGTGGACTTCGTGCCTTCCTCATTCCATCCGCCTTATTTTGGGGAAGGGTCTGAAGCTGGAACTTGCCAACTTACCTAGGCTGTTTGTAAGTCACAGGGGCCTCTTGTCTTCCCTCCCCAGGGCTGAGATTACAGACACCTACTCCTCTCCCCTGTATGCCAGGCATCTGAGTTCTGGTCCTCATGCCTGCAGAGCAAGCATACTGCCCATTCTGTTTTGGCTCTGGTCCCTGTTTAATTGTTTTTAATGGTTTAATCATTGTCCCGTCTCTGGAGTTTGATTTGGGGCAGCATATGAAGATGAGACTTGCCTTACTGTGATTAGCATCCATGAAAGAAGTGCCTCAGTCTGTCCTCATCAGAACTAAGCTGCTTGGAAACGCTCCTGCTGCTCCTGAGTGGGAATATGGCGCGGGAGCCAAAGGAGACACGCATTTGCGTCCCAGCTTAGCTGCACTACATTTTCGAGTTTACCACACATGGTAAAACTCACAAGGGACTCGGGTTCAAGATGAGACTGGGGCTCCACACGCCACGTAGACTAGGGGCAGTGGGAGCTTTACATCTTCCACCTACATTCTCTTCCACATCTCCTGACAAACTGCCTCAACTAGCAATGCTAGTCCATCCAACATCCCACTCCCAGGCTCCCAGAGATTACTGACCTTAACGGGAGAAACTCCCAGGCACTAACCCTCCTCTGTTAGTTCACTAGTGCGTTGTTCACACCATAGCCATCTTTTGCCAAATAAGTCCCTGATTTTCACTTTCTCCTAAATTTGAGAATAGATAAATGCAGACTTCACCAGCATCTAAATGGGAGTGTGTGCTACAGAAATGGACGGTTCAACAGTTAAAGCAATTGAGCTCTTCCTGAGTACCTATGCTGGGTGGCTCACAACCTCCGGTAACTCCAGCTCCAGGTCTGATACCCTCTTCTGCAGCACGCGCACATGCGCGCGCGTACACACACACACACACACACACACACACACACACACACACACACACACACACACCACACACACCCCACGCGAAATCTTAGAACAAAACCTGGCAGCCTTCAGAAGGACAAGGAGCAGGACGTCTAATTCTTGACTGCCCCTCTCCCAGTTCCTGCTCCCTGACGGTATCAGTTGGCAGACCCTTGCAGGAAGTGCTGGCCGGGGAAGGCAAATGTTCTAATAGATATTGTGTTGTGCTTTGGGGCCTAAACCTCCAGACTTTAACTAGGAAAGAGCAGAGGCCAAAGATAAGGGAAAGTGTTTAAAAGATAAAGGATTGGAGAAAGAAGCAGACAGCAGAGCAAAGCCAGGCTTCTGCAGTGTTTGCCAGAGCAGAAATGAACGTGCCTGCTTCTCACCACGTGAATGTGCTGTTGCCTTTTATAGCAAGATTCCAGGATCCCGCCTGATCCGGGAACTCCCAGTGGGGACTTATTACTGAAGTCATCAAAACAAAGCTGCAGGCAGGGTTGCCTTCAGATTAACAACACTGGGGGCCTCCCATTCCGGGCTCTGGAAAAGTCTTTTGTTTCAGGAATTCTTCCCCTTGGGCAGGGCTTTACTTTCACTTCAAATTTTGCCAAATCAAACTTCAAAAGTGACCCCAAGCATTCCAATAAAAACTGCAGAGAGAAAAAAAAAGAACAAAAACGCGGGTTCTATTCCCTCCTGGCAAACGCGGGCCTCCGGGACAGTATCGAATTACCGGTTTTTCCTCTGGAATAGGGTCTCCACTTTAAACTCCCACACAAGCTCCCTATTGTGCACCTACCTTTTCATATACCTCGCAAATGCATCCCCATTTAGCCTTTTTATGGGAGGATCTAACTGCTAGATTCCAACAAATGCTAATTAAGTAATAACGCGACTGGAGAAGTTAATTTTTTAAAAAACGTGGCTAGGTGATCCACTGTGGGACCAATTAAAGGGCCTGCAGAAAGGGAAGCATGCATACAGGTGCACACACCAACTTAAACAATGGAGAAGTAGTACCAGTCCTCTCTAGAGAAAAGCAGCCAGGGAAGGGATGGGGTAACTCAGAAAGCTGTTCCTCGTCTGCCGGGCTCAAGGCTTAGTTAACTTTATTCCTTTCTGATTCGCCGAAGTAGTCCCTGCCAGATGCACAATCAAAGCTGGCTTTCGAGAAGGGCTTTGTAGAGAGCTTCAAGTTCAGTTTAGTAGCGTCTCCATAAAAGTTGTTAAAACTCCAGTCACGAGTACTTTTATTCCTCAGTTTCTTCAGCGTGGGGCATTGAAGAGATTAGTCCTTTCCCTGAGATGTTTACAACCTACACGGAGAATGTTAACAGCCCCATTCAACTGACCTTTTCAAGTAACCTTCCGCCTGGGGGGCGGTGAGGGGCTTAAGAAAAGAAAAACCATCAGGAATCCTAAACTCAAGTTCTTTGTGTCCCTGACCCAGGAATGAAATGCAGGCGGCCCCCATCTGAAAGGCTAACTCCTTCGGGAAGAAACAGTTGGCTTCAGTAGCCAAAGATCGCTCGCCGCGCGCCCACTCCCGGGGATAACACGAGGTACATTCAAAGTGTCTTAAAGACCGGGATCCCCGAGGTCTCCGGGGAGACTCGGGTACCACCTGCAGCGCGGGCCCCGCCCCAGACCTCTGGTCCCACGCAGCGGACCCTCACGCGGCCACAGCGGAGAAGAATGACACGCGCAGCTGTGGGCGACCCAGCAGGCACGCTGCCGCCAGCTGCCTCTTTTAGCTCGACATCCGACCCCGCTCCCCGCCGCCCTCCCGCCGCCGTCTGCAGCCCAGCCTCGCCCCTCCCCCCCACCACGGCGCCCAGGACCCGCGCGCCCCGCATCGCTCCGCACAGCGCCCCCGGGAAGGCGAGCGCAAGGCAGGCCAGCTCACCTCCCTCCTCCGGCCCGCTGTCCAGCTCGGCGTCCGAGGACCCGGGCCCGTCCTCGTAGCCCGCCAGTCCCACCAGCTCATCCTCCTCCTCGTCGTCGCCGCCGTCCTCACCCTGCAGCTGAGGCTTGCCCAGCACCTGGCTCATCACGCCCACGCTCGGCTCCAGGGTCCTGCGTGGGCCGAACCGCCCACACCTCCCCGGGCGAGCCTGGTGCTCTGGGGGCTGCAGCGGCGCCCAGCCCCCTCCCCGCCGGCGCCGCTGCCGGAGGAGCCAGCCGGAGCGCGGCAGTTCTCCCTGGGAGCGCGAGGGAGCGACTGCGTGACCCGAGTCACCTGACGCTTGTCACACACACACACACACACATACACACACACACACACACACGCACCGCCGGGCGCGCGCTCGCCGGCCACAGCCACCGCTTGCTTGCTTGCTTGGCGGGACACCAGCCAGGGCCACACATGTTCTTCCCCCCTCCCCTACGGAGCGCGGGTTCTAGACGCGCCACCGCCCCCCGCCGAAGCTGCACGAGGTCTCTGCACGCGTCGCCCGGAGACCACCTTGCCTTGCCGAGGACCACCCCGACCCCACCGCCTGTCTTCTGCAGTGCCTCTGCCCTGCACGACGGTCTTCGAGCTTTCTACGCTCCCAAGCTGCCTCCCAATACTGCGGCACCCAAGCCCCCACTCCACAGCCTTATACCATAGACTGCAGGGGCTCGGAGAAATGCACATTGCTGGGTAGTTTCCATAGCAGTTTCCTCTTAAGGGGCCTTTTAGTTCGAAGGACTTCCCACCAAGAATACTCCCAAATCTACGCTATAGTTACGTTTCTGAAGAAATCATACGTCTCGTGATTTATATCTAAACATACTACACTAAGTAATTCCTCTGCAACCTTCGCGAAAGCCTCAAGTGTATAACGCACTCGGGGCTTTTTATGGCCAACAGCTAGCTAGTGTCTTGGTGGTGTAGCCCCACATAAATGTTCCACGCCTTTTGTGGGAGGTGAGGGGCAGCTCTCGGATTGGAACAGCAGCGGTGTGGGCTGCGGAGGTGCTTTCCTCCTTCGCAATCTTCTCGCTGCCGGACATAATGTACCCACCCTTCCTGAGAAGAGAAAAGAATAAGTCATGTGCATGAACTTCCTTCAGTTAAGCACATAAGAAAAAACCCAGCAGGCCAGCAAGGTGATCTGGATCCCGCAGGTGCCAGCAACTCAGCAGGTGGTGAGGCGGAGGAGGAGAAAGGCAGCTCTGGCTGGAGACTCGTGACCAGGGACATGTCTCACTAGGGGTCCTCGGAGAGGCCTGGGTAGGATAGGGTTACTAAGCCGTGAGTCAGGTTTTAGATTTCTTATAGGTGGTGACTGCTTTTAGCCGGAAAGGCCCTAACTTCTCCAGTTAGAGGCTGTAGAATTCCACGCGGCTGCATGGTCAAGGTCGCTCCTTTCTCACAAGGATGTTAACTCAGTGGAGAAACATTTTGCAGAGGTGTACGCAGAATTTAGAGAGCCAAGACAAGGACTGTCCAGTGGGAAACTCACACCACCTCCTAACTTAGCGGGAGGGACCTAAGGGAGCCAAAGATCTGAAGAGCAGACAGGAAACAGGCCTTATAGTCCAGGCGGCAGCTGCTGTAGGAGCCACCGTGACCAAGCCGATAAGAGAGGGAGTACCCTGGCCTCTCTCCTCCTTCCCTATCTCAGAGCACTCTCCGGAAATGCCTGCCATCGGTCCAGCACAGCCAGAAACCCGTGGGCAAAGGAAGACTGAAACCTAGTGGAGGTCAAAGGGTGAATGGAGAGAGCAGAGCTCCTTCACTGTCCCCGCAGGAAGCTGCCTTCTTGGACCCTCACCAGAACGCCCCTGCCACAGAGTTAGTAGGAATATTAAATAAGAAACAGAACTCGTTTCTCGTGGGCAATTTTCCTTTCTGTAGAGAAGAGAGTGGGCTGTGTGGCTCAGTTAGTAGGGTGCTTGTCTAACACGGGGCCCTGGGTCAGCACCTTGTCAGGCGGCGTGGTGGGCAGCAGGAACTTGGTGAGACTGAGGCCAGCTTGAAATCCCTCAATCTCTTTTCAGAAAAGGAAGTGTAGGAGCCAGCCATGAAAACCTAAGTCTGGGCAGGTCACCCAAAGGAAGTTCTTTACTTCCAACCATTATCACCTGGGACTCTGGCCATCTATAAATTTAAATAAGAGTAGTTTACCTGCAAAAACACCACAAGCTGAGATTACCCTCTGCCACCCAAGAGCAGACCATTCAAAAGAAATGCCTGACATTCCAACCGCTGTAGATAGGATCACCTCACCAGGACACCCCGAGACAAATGTCAGCCAGTCAGGGGTCCTGAACCTCAGAGACTCCTCACCCCCACCTTTACTACTATAAAAACTCAATTCTAATTGAGCTCGGGCTCTCCAGTTATTCCAATACGTTGGACATGCAGAGAGACCGAGTTTGCAAACTTGATTAAAATAAAGGCTCTTTGCTTTATGGGACTCCGTCTCCTTTGTTGTTTTTTGTGGGGACCCCACAGATTTGGGCATAACAGAAGCACCCTGGGGAGGATAGGGGATATTTCCCCAGAGCTAGCTTGCCAGTGGGGGTAGGGGCTCAGGATTGACCTATTTCAAGTATCAGGGAGGTCCTGAGACACCCTTCAGATTCAGACCAACCAGTCACTCAGACCTGGTTACTGAGTATGGTCATCCGGTGAACCCGGGGTCTCCAGGGAGGACAACTCTCAACCCAACAGCCCCACACACAGAAAAGATGGAAATGTGTGATGGTTCTCTGACTGCCTCTTATTTGTTTTTGTGGATATGTGTGGGCTCCTTACCTATGTGATGTCTGCACCACCTGAATGCAGTTCCCACACAGACCAGAAGAGGGTGTCAGATCCTCTGAAACTGGAGTTACAGATTGTTATAAGCCACCACCTTTTAGGTGCTGGGAACTGAACTCAGATCCTCTGAAAGAGCAGCCATTCCTTACTGCCTTGCCATCTCTCCAGCACCAAGAAGAGAGCTTTTATGGGGAACACTAAGCAACGTATCAAAACACACTCCAAGGTGTCTGAGAACTGGATCATTCTTGAGAATAAAATGGGCCAACATCCCTGTCATCTGTTAAGGAGACAGAGGCAAGACTCAAGGCAGCCTGAGGTCCTCTTGTAGTCTTGTAGGGATTTCAGCTCAGACCACAGAAAAGAATTTCAGGACTAGCCAATATGAAGGAGAGTTGGTTATTGTGGGAGCCCATGGATGCGGATTTGTTCCACCTTGACCAAAGATCAGAGTTTAGCTTATTCTTGCTCCTTCAAGGTTATGGACAGGAGGCTTGACCCAGGGTATGGCTACTAACAGGATGTATTGACCTAGGGTGTGGTTGCTTGATGCTTTGGGTACTGAGAAGGTTATTAGTTTGTTTATTCCTTGCAATTTGGTAAAGAAGTCTTTTGTCTTCCCCTTCCTCTTTGGATTGAGGTATATAAAGCCTATGAGAAATAAACATGGGCCAGATTATATGGGCTACCCACGCATACTTCAACATTGCCAGGGCATTAATGATGATGATGATGATGATGAAGAAGAAGAAGAAGAAGAAGAAGAAGAAGAAGAAGAAGAAGAAGAAGAAGAAGAAAGATTCAGTATTCACTGGGTCGCCCTCCCGTCTCATCCTATGTCTCTATTTCTTTTGTGTCTCTGCTTTTTCTGCCTAACATTTCTAACCCACACATCCTACCCTGGGAAAGTACAAACCTGTTGAGGCTGGACCCTGACACATTATATTTCATGATATTTGGGAGGTGCCAGGACTAGAGTCTCACCTATACAGCCCTAACTTGCTATCTAGACCAGGCTAGACCAGGCTGGCCTCAAACTAACAGTGATCAGAGATCCACCAGGACTAAAGATGTGTGTCACAGCCAGTCTTTAAATAGAGATTTTGTTTTTGTAACTGTACTCCAGATCTTATTAGGCCCCCAGGCCTTAGCACAACTGACTCCATAATGGAAATACCATTCAAGCTATAGAAGTCAGTATGTAAATAGTACCACCTGCCAAAACAAAAACAAAGGTCTAATCCATCAAAGTCTATAGTTCTGGGGTTCTGGAGAAGTCTCTCCAAATGGACTTGTTAGGTCTCAAATCCAGACAGATGGCTAACTAAAGTGCCTATAAACCTATCAAAGTGGACCCTGGCTGCCAGGTTTTCCCAGCATCCCTCAGTCCCTGGATGTTACAGGGTATGGCTGCCTTCATACTCTGCTTCCTACCCTAAACTTCTCCACTCCAGGGTCATGTTTACTCTGGATTCTCCCAGATAACTCTGCCGCTGCTCTCCCTCTCATCTATGATAAACTTTCTCCCCTACCATACCTTTTATCTAAGATTTTCTCTAACCTTGCTTTTTGGCTTCTGTAATTCTGCTTCTGGCTAATTGTTCTTGTTAACTGAAGTGTGTCAACATAGGACATGATTTTTGAGCTTAAAAGCTCACCCTGAGAAAGGCTCGGTGCTACACTGGCATCCCGAAAACCCAGTGTAGTCGATGGCCGACTAATAAAGATTTTCTGTTGGTTTAAACCCCCGTCTGAACAGTCTTCTTTGCTGACTACCCCACAACAGTTGTTTTTTGTTTGTTTGTTGTTGTTGAGGTATTTTGTTTGTTTTGAAACAGGGTCTCACTGTACAGTGCTGGCTAGCAAGGAACTGTATATAGACCAGGCTGGGGTGCCCCCGCCTCCTGAGTACTGGGATTAAAGTCATGTACCCCCAAACCCAGTCTGAATATTAATTTTAAGCATAAAGATTAAGAGAAAATGAGCCGGATGGTGGTGGCGCACGCCTTTAATCCCAACACTTGGGAGGCAGAGGTAGGTGGATCTCTGTGAGTTTGAGGCCAGCTTGGTCTACAAGAGCTAGTTCCAGGACAGCCACTATTACTAAGAGAAATCCTGTCTCAAAAAACAAACAAACAAACAAAAAAAGATTAAGAGAAAATGGGCAAGGTGGCACAGGCCTTTAGTCCCAGGTGGATCTCTGTGAATTCAAGGCCAGCCTGGTCTACTTATCGACTTCTAGAACAGCCAGAGTTGCACAGTGAGACCTTATCTCAAACAAGAGAGAGAGAGAGAGAGAGAGAGAGAGAGAGAGAGAGAGAGAGAAATGGTCAGAAGGACGTACTTGAGAGCATACATAGGTGAGGCTCCTCTAGGAGAGCATCATTCTTCACTGCCTGTCAGTAGTCATAACATAGTCATAACATAGATTTTAGGGAGGTTTAAAGCTATTATTTTGAATGGTTGCTGAGGAATCTAAATGAGAGCACCGGGCAATTAACAAGATTATAATTGATAAGATCACAGAGACAGCCGAGCGGTGGTGGTGCACGCCTTTAATCCCAGCACTCAGGAGGCAGAGGCAGGCGGAGCTTTGTAAGTTTGAGACCAGCCTGGTCTACAAAAGCTAGTTCCAGCGCAGGCTCCAAAGCCACAGAGAAACCCTGTCTCGAAAAACAAACAAAAAAAACAAAAAAATAAAAAAATAAAAAAGATCACAGAGACTCAGAAAGTAGAATGTACTAAGAGCCAACTGTCTTGTCTGGTGAAAGGGATGAGGCCCTCCCTACACATCCATGCCTTTACCTGAGTCTTTGCCATTTTCATACAAAGGAATACTATTTCTTTGCCAGCAGCCTTCACAGAAAACATTAATTGTGTTGGAATTCTTGCTTCTCAGAAGGTGAGAGGCTCCAGCCAGACTCTGGGGCAAGGGTCCCTCCCCATCTCTCCATAGTTTTCTCCATATGTCCTGTCTCAGTCACACAAAGTCAAGGGACATTAAGTCCTCAGTCGTGTTGAACACTAGCTAAATGCAACAACTGAATGAAGGCTTGAAACGCTCTAGTTCAGTGTCATCAGTGGTCATCTGACAAAGTCTGAACACCCAGGCTCCGAAAAATCCTTATCAGTGGTCATCTGACAAAGTCCGAACACCCAGGCTCTGAAAAATCCTTATCAGTGGTCATCTGACAAAGTCTGAACACCCAGGCTCCGAAAAATCCTTATCAGTCGTCATCTGACAAAGTCCGAACACCCAGGCTCCGAAAAATCTTGGTCGCTTTTCTCTAACTGCTGTCATTTCAATGCTGTCAGGTTCCAATTGGGATAAAAACACAAAGTATAAAAAATAAAATAAAAAACATGGGGATAAGAGCTCTAGAAACAATACTAATTTTTCAAAGAAATCCTATAAGTAGATTCTTTCAAGTTGAAATGTGAGTTGAGACGCGTTGTGTTAGAAGAACCCTGAAGCTTTTAAGAAATTTTGCTGTGGCTCTGCCCAGTGACCTGGCTGCTGTGGTAGTCTGCCTGTCTGTGGCCGTCTCCTGGGAGAGTGTGCTCAAGAATGTCAGTCTCTGGGCTCACCATGGTTTTTGCTGTTGTAAGAAACCATGGCAGGTTGATAGATGCTCAGTCAATGGAGGGGGAACTGGGGGAGAGGCAGGGAGGGAGGATGCAGAATGAGGAGGAAGAGAATATCTGGTGAGCTTTCTACAGAGTCCTAGA
>JAQHUG010000092.1:4200957-4214145 GCA_028555095.1 Dicrostonyx torquatus
CAAACCACCACACCATTCCTGTCCCCTGCCCCTCTTGCATTTCACATGCAACTAAGATGTGATCTCTCAACTTCATCCTCCTACTGCATGCCTGGCTGTTGCCACACTACTCCAGTGTTTTGAACGCTAGCCCTCTGGCACTACGAGCAAAAATAAACTACTCCTTCTACAGTTGCTTTTGGTAATGTTATTTTGTCACAGCAGTAACTAATGCAGGCACGAGCCACTCTTCTAGAGGACCAGAGTTCAATTCCCAGCTGACCCGACCTGCAGGTCCAGTTATTCAGGGTCTGAAGAGGCTCTACCTGAAAATCATGAGCGAGAGAAAGAAAGAAGACCAAGCAAAATTCACTTGTCAAGGTCTTGCTTTATTAGGGAACAGATGCCAATATATATAGCTCCAAAATGGGGAGCTAGGCTTGAGGTGGGGGGTCAGGACTTAGGGCAGTGAGCAGGAACTGGGGATAATAAAATCGCTAGCTAGCACATCTGAGTAAACGGAAACATTCTTTTGTGGATAGATAACTTTGGAAGAGGGGCTCTCTGCAAACAACCTTAGAACAATGGTCTCCGAATCTTTGTTAGCTTCCTAGAGTCAATAGCCCTAGCTGGCTCTGTTAAACATTCTAAATCAAAGGTCTTTGCTAACCTCCTGTAATAAAAAGGTCCCTGACACCCAGCACACGCATCGGGTGGCTCACAACCATCTGTAGCTCCAGCTCCAGGAAATGTATGGCCTTCCATACAGGAGCAGATACATACAAACACTCTCAAATAAATTTTCAAAATTTTAAAAAGATATTAAATCATCACTGTTGTTATTCAGGGTTCAGACTGTCTTCCCTCTCAACTAACATGTTTGTTCATGACATCACCAGTTTGTTGTTATTGCTGCTGCTGGGTTTTTTGTTTGTTTTTGTTGTTGTTGTTGTTTAGAGATTGGACTCTTTATGTTACCCAGGCTGGCCTCTACCTTCTTGAGACCAGGGACCTTCCTGTCTCCATCTCCCAATAACATTATGTTCTCAGGATGTTCGTAGACTCTGGGACAGTGATTGTAGGAATTTCTATAAGCTGTGAAGATTCCATTTGGACATACCTTCTCCGAATTCCTTTAACTCCAGTGCCTCTCCTTTGATGACATTTTTTATTGCTTTCAGCTGCTGCCAGGTGAACTTGTATGGTTGCCTGTGTGGAATCTTGTCCTCAGGCTTTGCTACCGATTCATCACTGTGGGATTCTGCTCCAAACCTGACAGGGAATACAAAAACGAATGATGGCAGAAAATGTCTGAACTTTTCCTTTCTTTTGGAATATTTACTTATTTTTATTTTATGTATATGAATGTTTTGCCTACATACGTTTTTGTGCCCCATGTGTATGCCTAGTGCCTGCAGAGGACACTGGCTCTCCTAGTACTAGAGTCACATCCAGTTGAGAGTTGTGAAAAGAACCTGAGTTCTGCTGGCTTGTAAACAGAGCTCAGGGCTAGGGCCGAAGGAGGAAGGGTTTGTAATAAGCATAAGGATAGATTCTATTAGTGGAAGCTGCAAAGAACATGGGACCTCTTTCTTAAGATGGATTCTATTCACTGAGAGACAGGGCTCAAGATCAGGACTAAACAATGGCCAGGATTTGGGACAGCCAGGAAGGCTGACTCCATAGAATAGCAAAAAGATTACCAGATCAGACAACATCCACTCCAGCCTTCTGGGCGACCGGCATTAATCATATCGGTCTCTGAAGAAAATAAACCACTTGTTTAACAAGCCTGGTTCCTCCAAGGCTTTTTTAAAAGCAGTGCTTCCTACACTCCCTCCTGATTCGCCTGACAAGCACACACACAAACACATATATAAATAAATGCAATTCAAAAATATATTTATAAATGTTTATAGTAGTTTTATTAATAGCCACCCAAAACTATAAACTCAAAGGATTTTTAGTCGATAAATAGCAAAATATCAAGCTGTAGCTTATCCATGTCATGAACTAAGGCTATGCCTGGGTCAACCACAGAGCAAGAATGGAGCTGTTGACTGGGGGCCTTCCTCAAACCCAGGAAGTCTGAGGAAGATTTAGGAGTTTCTTTTCATTCTCTAAACTGTGGCTCCTTGGAGATCAGATCTCCAAGCCCGCTCAGCCAGGGCCTGGAATTCCCATTAATCAAAGTCGGGGAACAAACACAGACTAGTCAGCTCCCCGGAGCTCTCACATGCCTGGAGGGATGGCTTTTTGTTCTTTTCAGCGTGACTGCTCTCGCTGCCCATGAATATAGTTTAAACCCCATCTCACTGTGACTTACGCTAAAGCTTTAAATGCCCCAGGGAAGTGGGACAGCTGTATCTTAGGGAGTTTATTCAAGGAACTAGTTAGGAAAACCTTTGTGCTTTAGTTTCTATTAGCATATGCTAATTATATGCAACAATCGGTTTCCTACGCCACTCCATACACGTCAGTAAGAGTCACTCCCGTTATTCTCTTGTTCCCTTCTGGATTTGCTTTCGCGGATATATTTCTTTTTTCATCAATCCCCCGCTTCTACTTCCGTTCTTTTTTTTTTTTTTTAATGACCCCCAACCAGTGAATTTCATTAGGATTGTTTACAGGAGCATGGTCCCTTCACCAGGGGCCATACCACTGAAGAAAATGCCAACCGCCAGCAGCTGTTAACTGCATATTAATCCCTAGGGAGGGAAGACAATTTCTCAGCGTGGCTAAGAGAGAAATAATCACTTAGAAATGTCACGTGTACCTGTCCTGCTTTGGGAATTCTAGAGCTTGGTTGAGACCTGCTTGCAGAGCAACCTAGAGCTATTAGTGGGCAGGGAAAGGAAACGTGTCTTTCCTAACAGTTTCAGGTAGGGAATGACATCAATTGGATTAAAAAAAAAAATCACCCAGAAGGGAGTTTTCACATTCTGCTAAAAAAACAGCGGCTAGGGCTGCGAAGATGGGGGCATTCCCAAATAGTTTTGAGGGATCAAGTACTTACCCTCTCCTAGGGTGGGCGGGGATTTTGGAGTTCCTCCTGGTGGATTAGCAGGCCAGAGGGAAACAAATACCCTAAGAAGAGGAGGGGCCTTCGTGTTTGTCTTTCCTTGGAAGCCAGCCATATTCCCAGAGGATACGGAAAAAAACCAACTTCACCGTAAACTTAGCCCCAGCCTCGGGTAAGACTGAAGTTTCACTTTCTCAGCCTTGCCTGTTGGTCCCTCCACCTCTGCTTTTGTGAGCAAAGGGGTCAATGAGATCCAGGCCTTCAAGATTAGGGATTAAATCGGCGCTGGGGATTTGAATTCAGGTTCTCACGTCTTAGCAGCAAGCACTTACCCACTGAGCTCCCAGCCTGCCCCAGAAAGATTTGTCTTGAGCAGACCGACATTCACATAATGAGGCAGGGACCGGCATTGATTATCTGTGTCTGGTCATTGGGGGTGCTATGAATTTGAACAAACACACACTTTGAAGTAACCTTTGGCTTACGTTAGGCTGCGTTCCCCACTCGCGTAAATCTCTTAGTAGCATCCCCCACCCCACCCCCCGCCCCGTTTCTCTCCTTTTTGAGGCAGAGTCTCACACAGGCCAGGAGTTAGTGACGTTTGTGGAGTGTAACCCCCTAGTGTTTTGCTGTCCAAGGAGCTCTTCTAGGTACTGAAAAAGTAGCTGTGAAAGAGCGAGAGAAAAATAGTCAAGACAACAAACATTATGTAAGGCGCACTCGGAACGCGTGGGTGGGCATTGATGCCCTAGCGGTGGCAGTGGGAGAAAGGGTTCTCCGCGCCCTGCAGCTTCCTCGGTGTTGAGCTTCCATCGGCTCCAACCGGTCAGTTTGTACATGGTCACAGGTGTGGGCAGGAGGGTTCTCTGCTCAGTCCCCTCCTTCGATGAGCCTGGTGCAGCTACAGAACAGAAACAACCGTCAGCGGCTGTCCTGCAGCCCTAGGCGTGGGCCACGCAGTGGCCGGCGGCCACCGCGGGGCGCTGCAGCCCTGCGGACAGTACGGTGGGGCGTGGCTTGTGGGCGTGACAAATGGGCGTGGCTGGCGGGCCCCTAAGGCATCCAGACCTCGAGCTGCGGAGCGCAGGGCGAGCGGCTGCTGGCAGGGAGTGCAGCGGCCCGGGAGCTCCGTGAGGAGCGGCCGGCCGGCGCTGGAGAGAAGGTACTGGGCCATCACCTGCTCCTTCGGGTGCTGGTAATCCTCAGGGATCGCTCTTGGGGACCGGGAGGGGACGCCGCTAGAAGGGGTCGCGCTCCTTTGCTGCTCCAGGCACTCTTGGTTGGCGTCGCGCGTGTGTGTAGGTGCATCCCTTGCAGACCCTCCGGGGCCATGCTAGTCTCCACTGTCGTTCGGAGCGCAGCCGGACCTGCGGGGCCTCAGGGCCTGTGAGCCGCCTCTCGGGCTCAGGCTTCCCTCACTTGCCTAGGGCATTGAAGTGTGGTGCTTCCTGTAGATTTGGGGAGCTGGAGGGAAGGGAAACAGTATTGTTGACCTAAAAAGAGCTGCACTTTGTAAAGCTGGCCAAGAATTCAATGCGTCCCCAGAAGTGCACTGAGAGGTTTCATGTGGTGGTAAGGTGTTTGTGTGTGTGTGTTTGCTTGCCACTTGGGTGGCATGAGACTGAGCCGTGAGCTACCAGTTAGGCATTTGACTGGAAAATCTACACCTTTAAGTGTTACTGCTTAGAACTGTGAACTGAAAGCGTCATACACAACCCTCGAAGTTGACATCGAGTTTTCCCATGCCAGGCATCCTTCCTGTGAGCGAGCCCCTTAGCTGATGGTAGCCAGGTATGTTAAGCTGATAGAGGTCAAATGTAATGAAAAGAACTTGGGCAATGACCAGTCACACCCAGGTGCAGGGTTGTCTCCTGTTGTAGTCGAGTAACAATTGCTCATCGTTAAAATAGTTGTTCCGTGAGTAGCTGCCATAATGAAGCTCCTGGGTAATTCCTAGTGTGTGCCTTACATGATGAACAAGGTGCTTTGGTTTTTTTCTCTTTATACTAACAACACGGTGGGCAGAAGACGGCTCAGATGGCAAGGACTTTTGCCACCAGACAATTTGAATTTGATTCCCAGGCTGGACAAGGTGGAGCTGACTCTAACAAGTGTGACCCCTGACCTGCTCATGGACTGTGGTTCATCCACACACAGCATAAGTAAATTGATATCTAAAAATAAACTAGGGAAATTCATATTACAGTTGGAAGGGTTTTCTGCCCTTCAGTATGGGGAGGGGGCAGGCAGAGAAAAAAAGAATGAAGGAAAATTAGAGACCAGAAAGCAAGTACGGTGTTATGAAGTATAACCGAAGATGATTTTTACAAAGAACCATCACCATAAAAATGCTAAGTTTAGGGGGCTGGAGAGATGGCTCAGCAGTTCAGAGCACTGGCTGCTCTTCCAGAGGACCACGGTTTGATTCCCAGCACCCACATGGTAGCTCTCAACTTCTCAACTATCTGTAATTCCAGTTCCAGGGGACCCAGCACCTTTACATCGACATACATGTGAACAAAACACCAATGCGCATCAATAAAAATAGATAAATAAGAAAAATGCTAGGCTTGTTGGTACAGACCTGTAACCCCAGCCCTTTGGAGCCTGAGGTAGCATCATCAGTTTGAGGTCAGCCTGGACTCCCTAGAGAGTTTGAGGCCAGCCTGCATAAAAAGCAAATTCTGTCTTAAAAACGAAGCAACTGTTACTCTCTTTGTCTGTGGTGGCAGCGAGTATTAGCCTTAGCCTCCCCTTCAGTCCCCACATGTTTCTAATGCCTGTCTTCCATATAAAAGCCAATTACTTATGCTATAACTAAGCTTAGCAACAGGGCACACTTCTGATTCCCAGCGTCCTCTGTCTTGTCCTCTGGTGTCTTCTCGGAATCGTATGCTCAGAGACACGTAAGACAAGAGTAACTAGCAGGCACAAGTACCCAGCTGCTGAGCCAGAGCGGTAACTACCTCCCCCCCCCCCCATCAAACCACTGTTCTGGATTTTGTTTTAATTCCCCCTTTGCTTAATGAAAAACTCCAGGGAAGGGAAATGTCCAAACAAGCATTTCCGAAGTCATTTAGCGCATTCCCAAGTTAAAAGCAGGATATGAAGAGTAAAGCGGAAAGAAGCACGGAGGCTTGCTGTCTGAGCGTTCCCAACCACAGTGGACTCAGGGTGTGTTCAGTCTGTGCAGAGACCCTGTCTCTTCCAGCACACTTGGAGACTCTAATTTAAAAAGCTTGCTTGAGTCCTGGAGAATTTGGAAAACAGTAATTTCTGTCTTTGTATCTCAGGGTAAATTTTATAAAAAATATAACTATCCAGGGAGCATTGTTTGGGCTTGGAAGGGTTAAGCGGACTGAGAGTGAGCTTTGGAAATGGCTTTTGCCCAAACTCTTCTTCCTCCTTCTTTGTGTGTCTGTGCAGTGTTTTTGTTATTTTTTCAAGATCACACATAAATCTCTTCAGTGGTCTCCTCCTCCTCCACCACCTCCTCCTCTTCCTCCTCCTTCTCCTTTTCATCCTCTTTCTCCTTCTCCTCTTCTTCCTCCTCTTCCTCCTCCTCCTTCTGTTTGAGTCAGGGGCTCTGCATATCCCTGGCTGTCCTGGAACTCAGTTTGTAGAACAGGCTGGTCTCCAACCTACAGAGATCCTCCTGCCTCTGCCTCAGAGTGCTTTAAGTGGCTGTCGTAGCTCTGAAATCTCAGTTGAAGGAAAGACTCCTGGAGGGGCCTTGCAGTCCTCAGTGTGTAAGGAAGTTCTTCATGGCACCCTTAGGTGGCAATAGTTAGGAGTGGGTAGCATGAAAACTACAAGGTATGTGGATGCCACTTGAAAAAAGTGCTGTGTGTAAAATTGTGTTTGTTTATTTAATTAAAAATATTTTTGAGATTTTTATTTTATGGGTATGGGTGTTTTGCCTGCATGTGAATCTGTGCACCACATGTGTGCAGTGCTCTTGGAGATCAGAAGAGGGGCCTTGGAGTGAGTGTTGGGACTTGAACCTAAGTCCTTTGGAAGAGCAGCGAATGCGCTTAGCTGCCAAGCCATCTCTCCAGCCCTAGACTCATTTATTTAGAGGCAGGCATTGCTATGTAGCTGTGCTGGCCTCAAGTTCATGACAGTCCTCCCTCCTTAGTTTCCTGGGTGCCTGGATGACACACAGAAAGCAGCATGTCTGCCTTCTGTTGTTTTTAAGTAGCGGTCACTAGCAGGATGCCAGTGCCTGTCCCGTGTCTAGTCAGGACACCACCATCTCATTTCCTGTTCCACGTTAATTTTTCCATAGCACTTTATCCCAGCCAGCCCTGGAAATCCACCTTTTCCACAGCATGCTGTTGTGGCCAGGGAGTCAGTGCCTAAGCTGGGCTCAGCACTCAGGGAGCACCTCCTGGACACTATGTTGCCACTCAGATTGTTAAATGCACTAGGTCACTCCTGTGACTTATGCTGCAGACTACCCAGCCAATAGTACAAAATGCTACTCCAACCCAGAAGACATCATGGGGAGTGACAGGTGCAGGCTCTATGATTTTACTTATGAGACACCTCACCTAGCATAGTCAAATTTATAGGGACAGAAAAATCAATTTTCGGTAACGGGGGAGAACATGATAGGAAGTTGTGTACTCTGCAAACTTAATAGTATTTTTAAATTATTTATTATTTTTTGAGATTGTAATATAATTTTGTCGTTCTCCCCAAATAGTATTTTAAAATAAAATTTAAGGGTAGACATTTCTGTTCATGATGCCTCAGGGCCAGACTGTGCCGGCACTGAGTTCAGGGACAGTTTAGGGTGGCTAGAGAAGCTGGGATGGCATCACCTGCCTGTCCCACCACATCTTCAAGCCTCCACAGAGGAAAGAGATACATAGTTGATTCTTTGTGGAAGGCAAGTGTCTGTGTTATTTTCTAGGGGGCTCCAGGATAAAGATGAAAGTCAACCGAAGCCTATCCTGGGGACTGTACCTAGGGCCTCCCAGGGTGCAGGGTAAGTGTTGCTCCACTGAGCTGTAGAGCTCACCTCTGAAATGAAATAAGTTTTGCCCCAAGGAGGTAAACTTTAAGGCTGTTTCTTTGTTCCGAATGTGTTTGTACAGTGTATTCTGCCTTGTTTAGTTCCCAGTGGTTAAGGGAGCATTTGCATATTGTTAGAAGGTGAGACACCAGGTAGAATTTACCCAACACGGCTGTTCCTGTCGCTGAGATGTTTTAAAACTTATCTAAGATGGTAAAATTATAACTTGCAGGCTTTTCTTACATATAAAAATCTTCCCATTTGCTTTTACTTAGAAACCTTTTAATAAATTGTACTTCCGCTCTCCCGCCCAGTTGTCTATTCTGTTGAGGTATGCTGTGCACAGAAACAGTTCTAGCACTTAGTGGCTTAGTCCAAGGGGAGTATTTATCTAGTAAACTTGGTAGCTTGCACAAAACCAAGTTGGTTATTTCAGGCTGGGCAGCTCTCCTGGGCAATTCTCCTTCATGCCAGTCAGCGGTCAAGGTCCCTCCTTCTTTGTGAGGCTGCCATAGTGAACTTGTGGTCTCCAGTCCCTCAAGACAGAAGGAGCATAGAGGCTTCCCTTCTATGAAGACTTTCCTTCACCAGCCTGCGGAGCATCCCCCTGCTCCTATAAAGTTGACCAGAGCCAGCTACATGGCTCTACCTGAATTCAAGGAGTACCAGTCTGGGCAGCTATGGCAATGGATGGAGAACCATCTTTTATAAATACAGGTTAGACTTTACTTTGGCGGCTGAAGCAGGGGGATTGAGAGTTCAAGGCAATGGAATAAGACCCTATCTCAAAAATACCCAAAAGAACAAAAAGCTCAAATAGGCCAATCTTACTGGCCAATTAGTTGTAACTACATTCATATATCTGCCTCGTTTTCCAAAGACACACACACACACACAGCTTTCATAGTGCAGGTGTGGATGACGTCTTATACATAGTACATAATAAGATGGGACTGAACTATCTAAGTTCAAGTATTAATTAGTGACTGTAGAACATCGACTTTATTCAGTCATGTGATCATAGAGAATCATACATTTCAGAAAGAAGGAGTGAAGATGGAGATTAGCCCAGGACAAGAATGTGCACGCCTTGGTGGCTTCTTAACTTTATCCTAACAGTTTAAACGACTGAAGACTGCCAACCGTAGGGAGTGTGGGACCTGTTTCACATCAAAACAAAGTCTTTAGCGTGGAATGTGTTACATAATCACAAAGTGTACGTGCCATTTTTACTTATTTGCGTCTATGGGAAACTAAAGTTATATAATTTGGTTCTTAATTGCTTGAAGTAAATTTGTGCCAGGGAACCCCATTTAGCTCTATCTAGTGTTTGCCGGTTAAGTGTGGGACATAGTAAGGGACTAAAATAAGGAAATAAGGTCGTGGGGAAGGTCCTGGTAGCCAGTTAGTCAAAGAGAAGCCTTAGTGATGGCACCATGCACAGTGCTGCTCCAGTTATCCGTGCCTAGCTGGAGTCAATCAAAAATGTAAAACCTTTTTCAGATGCAATGCTTCCTTCCTTCCTTTTTTTAAATTTTTAAATTTTTTTTATTTTTCTGAGACAGCCTGGCTGTCCCGGAGCTCCTCTGTAGACCAGGCTGTCATCTAACTCAGAGATCCGCCTCGCCTGCCTCTGCCTCCCAAGTGCTGGGACTAAAGGTGTGTGTCATCACTGCCTGACCAAGATGGGATGTTTCTGATCAGTGGGTTTAAGCCTCAGCAGCCTGAGTGGCTCAATAGACAAGCACTCGACCAATAGAGCCACTTCCATGTATAGATACGGGGGTGGGTATCTTTTTTTTTTTATGATGCCTATATGTTTGTGTAGGGGCAGAAAAGATAATTGTGTTTTTTCTTCTGTGAGCTCTCAGCTAGGAACTCTGTGACAAAAGACATAAGAGAAAAACAGAAACATAATTGCATGCTTTTTTTTTCCTTTGGTGACAGTGACAGGGTCTTTCTCTTTGTATCTCTGGCTGTCCTGGAACTCACAGAGATGTACTTGCTTCTGCGTCCTAAGTGCTGCGATTAAAGACATGCACCACCACAGCTGGCCAGCATGCCTGCCTGTTTTCTAGCTGTGTGGGAGGAAACTCAGGGTAGCAGAGGATGGTGAAGATGCCTGCTACAGAGAGCAACTCATTACCAGAGAGGAGGAAATGACCATACAAAGGAAAGGACCTTCACTTCTAGGGCCTGTTGTAAACTGTTGGCGGGCTAAAGGCTTAGCACAGCTTTTCAGGGTCGATTCGGCTGATGTCATCTTGAAACTTTTATAAGAAGCTAAAGTTCAATGCTTTTCCCAGTGAAAGGGTAGGAGAGACACACTGTAAATTTATGTTCTGGTTTTATAGTTTTATGTGAGTCCTGGGAGGGCAGAGAACTCTGCTTGCTTGGCTTCTTAGCTTCCTCCCGTTGAAAACAGTTCCTATGCCACGACGGCGTGTGTTGAGGTGGCAGCTTCTGTTAATTTCACTGCGATTAATGATACACTGACTCTGGGGTGGGGTGTTGTGAGGGGTTTGTAAGCCCCTGGGTGGGGATGGGAGGGGCACACTAGATCAGAGAGTCAGTAATGATAGCTGTTGGGCAAATCTAGCTCCCTGCTTGTTTTATTTTTTAAATTTATTGCCCTAAACAGAGTTATTATAGCAGGTCCGGATTGGCTTCTGGCTTCCAGCAGTACTGCCATCTTACTTACTGGGTGGGAGACCTTGGAACAAAGAGGGCCATACCCAGTGGCAATAATCCACAGCCTTCTGAACACAACAGTGGATTTGCCCGTCACTGCCTGGGCTCACCTGTACAAGCCTCTAGCGCTTAACTCAATCAGTAGGGAAGTTGGTAAGATACTGAGGCTTCAGAAAATGTGTGTGGCTTATGTTGGCGCTCAGGATACCTCGTGATGCTAAAAGCGAGCAAGTTCAAGTAAAAATTAGCACTGTGGCCTGGGCTAGCTGGTTCTTTTAACCAGGCCAGCTGGCTCCCGCTCAGCACTGCGAGGAGGGGGCACGAGGATCTGAAGTTCATGGTTGTCCTCACCTGCGCAGGCGTTGGAGAGAAGGCTGTGACACACGAGATTTCCTGTCCCATAAACTATTCTGTCTCCAGAAATTAAACTTGAAAGTAAGAATCAAGGGGAAAGTTAATAGCAGGAGTTGAGTGTGAGGAAGAACTTAAATGGGAGCTTTGCAGGCCAAGGATGCTTGTTGAACCGTTTGCGATGCTTTTGATCCCTGGGTACGTGACACCAAATACATGGCTTGTTCATACGACCTTTGTTTCCTTCTGGGTGCCATTCAAACATTGGAAGAGCTATAAAACCAGTACTAGATAATAGGAACCTTCCTTTTATCTGTTGGGTTTTTATACAATAACGTGTGTTGGGGAGGGAGGTGTGGGACCTAAGAAGCACCCTGTGCTGAATAGTTTTTATGCCAGCTTGGCACAAGCTAGGGGCATCTGGGAAAGAAACGCTTCCATAGGGTTGGCCTGGAGGAAAGATTGGGGCATTTTCTTGACTGGTGATTGATCTGGGAGGTCCCGGAGTCACTGCGAGCCCCCTTCTCCTTCACGGCTGTGTCTGTTCTCTAGATACTGGGATTTCTTTGCTATCTGTGGCTGAATCCTGCAGAAGCCGTTAGAAAATTATTCCTCTCTTTAAAAAGAATGTTCATTATTTTGATATGCTAGATGTTCTATGTGACGCTTTTTCAATCCTAAATTGACAAATTTTACTTTCTTTGGTGAAGGGTGTTATACTGACAGTTTGCTGGCTGTCTTAAGAGTGACCATATTTTTGTGTGTTTGACAATAAAGTATAAAATCATGTCCATTTTTACTGCGGACCTCTGTGCTCCTAATTACCCTGTCATCCCCCACCCTTTGGAATCTGCTTAATACAGGGGCATTTACTCTAAGAGTAAAAGAATAAATCTTAAGACATGTTTAGTGTGTGCTATGAATTTCCTAGCCAGCTAACTTGAGTAGAAGTGAGTGTCCCAGTTTTATAAGGCATATTTCTGATTAGCATTGATGAAGGGTTTCAGAGTATCCCCAAACCTAAGCAGACGAAAGCCACATTATACCTGATGGTGTATTGAAAAGACCGTATCAGAGACTGCAAGCAGACAATGTTGTCCTGTAGCTCTGATGCAGGAGGGAAGTTCAAGAATTGATTATAACTAACTGCTCTGAGATCATTAACGTACAAAGGCCAGACTATCAGTTAGGGCTGAATGGCTGTCCTGCCTGAACAGGGAGGCAGACTCTTACTGCTCTCTGCAAACCTGGTCCCTCTATCCAAAAGCAAGCAGACCTTTTTTTTTTTTTTTTTGGCACCTGTTTTTGGCCTCGTTTTCCCCCTTATAGTTAGCATTTAGTAATGTATCTGAGAACCCAGGTCCCACATTCAGACCTGGCTGAATTGCCTCTCTTGAGAATGGACAATAATGTCCTTTCCAGGGAATCTGTTCCATGAAAGCCTGGCTGACTTAAAGAGAGGAGAGCGGAGCTGTCCACCAGCAAGGCCTGGGTCTGATTTCATGTCTGAGGGCAGCCTTTGTGCCCTCTGCCAACAGCTGCCCCTGCCGCTCCGGCTGCGCTTTTCTTTTTCTGGTCACTGGCCTCGATGTTTTAGACTGATCCTCATTGACTGCCCCCTCGCTCCCACGGGCCTGAGTCACAGCCACATTGTTCTTGCTTAACAAACCACCCCTCCCTGGGTCTGCCAACAGCTCGCCCTCTGCCTCCAGTGGGAGCTGCTGTCTCACCCCACCCCTCCCCCACTAAATAGCACACGTAGAGTTCCAGAGAACTGTGTTAGCAGTCAGCAGGGGAGCCGCTCTTGCTCTTAAGGGACTTCACATTTTTCTGACAGAACTTTAAACATCCCTTTATGGTGTGGAAGTGGAGAAGCAGCGAGACCCTATGCAACATCATTTAAAACACGAAGGACTACCTTGTTTGACTCTCTAAGAAGAAGGGCTTAAACAGAACTTGACTTTTTTTCTCAGCGGTGACACACACAGCATTTTTGATATGCCCTGATGGATTCTCAAGTTCCCTTTGAAGCTTGCATCAGCCTCCAACAAGTTTAGCCTTTGCATGTTCAGTGTTGTGAAGCGCCTCACAATTCCTCCAATGGGAAGATTTTGTTCCTTCCTCT
>JAQHUG010000092.1:4225126-4242760 GCA_028555095.1 Dicrostonyx torquatus
TGGGTGTCGGTGTGAGGCCCAGGCTGGCTTGAGACTTGCCATACCCTCAGCTGCCCATTCGTTCCTGCACCTCCGTGTCTCCATCGACCACGTGCTGATATTACAGCTGTGTCCAACCACTCCCAGCTTCAAATATTTTTAATCATTATGCTTCTTTTGCTACTAATTGTGTGCAGATGGTTTGAGGACATTTTTCTTTTGAAGCCTTTAAATGTTTGTAAATTATCAATTTGTGAGAGATTTTTGTATAGACGAGTAGTGATTGACTTTGAAATGATTCTTTTCAAGGAAGAGAATTTTAACGCTTTTGTTGAGTTCAGGTTGGTCAATTAAGCTTCACCCATGAGCTGTGTAGCAGAAAAGCTACAGCTTAGGTAATACCTTATCAAATTACAGATGTATTGTCTATAAATACAACAGAAACTTCTTCCTGAACATAGCATTTGTTAGCGAGACAATTCATTTTTGGTGTTGGCCTTATTTACTGAATACAATCATTCTCTGTCGTCAGGAATTACGAATTTCCTTTGGTAGAAAGCCTGTTATCGTGACATATCAACTATGTGTTGGACATGTTCTCTATATTAGACTCTAACAGTCAGTTACATGCTGCGTTTACAATACATGCTAACAATAACTTGTAGACCTAATATCAGAAGTCACAGTAGAAGGCCCATAGAATGTAGTGGCTCCGAGGTAAGGTCAGAATGCTTAATCTCGTAATGCTGTTAGTGATTCGGAAGTAGGGTTTTAGAAAGACTGGAACACTTGCCAAAGTTCCCCGTTCCACTGAATGTCTGCAGGGCCAGTGGGTGTTGCAGCTCAGCATGAAGACAGCTCACGGTATCCTCTGCCTCACGCATGCCTCTGAGCAGCTTTGAGGCTCGCACAGAAGGTGAGAGCGCCGAAGCGCAGTTTGAAGCTTTTCCCTTGCTTTCAAACACGTCTTTAAATGAACGGCTGTAAGACCGCCCTGCCCACGCACTGCTGGTGGCTCTCCTCGCAGCAGTGGAGCTCTCAGTCCCTTTGCCTTACATCCTCAGTTTCCCCCCAGTGGGGAGAGTTCTCCTAGGAGTCTCAGTAGACATCGCTGAGGAGCAGAGAGGTTTCCAAACACCAGAGATGCACCATGGTCATCATGCGAGGCTCTTTTTCTCCCCTTGCCAGGGACAAGCCTAGGGTCTTGTGCATACCAGCCAACACTCGGCCACTGGGCTCCTCTCAGCCTCAATGTTTTATACTTTAGCCCCCAACCCAAGGGAGATGGCGGAAGTTCCATCAAGAAAGTCCAGTCTCATTCGAGATCATAAAAGTTTCATCAAGAAAGTCCAGTCTCATTCAAAATTTTAAATTGCATTTAAGTTCATTTGTTTGTATGTGTGTGAGTGGGTGTGTGGGCACACGTGTGCCAAAGTGCTCATGTGGCGGTCAAGTGACAAGATTCAGGAGTTAACTTGCTCCGTCATGTGGGTCCTGTGAAGCTGTACTCAGGTCATTAGGCTTGGTGGCAAACATGTTTACCCACGGAACCATTTCACTAGCGCCCCCCCCATTCTCATTTTTAAAAATAGGTGATAGTAAAAGTGATTATCTTACCTGTCTGGATTTAGATTTTTACTTTTATAATTATACATTTCCTGTGTAGATAGTGTATTTTATCAGATTTAGTCTTCCATCATTCTCTCTTGTCCCCACCCACTCCTGCTGATTCCCGTCCTCTTTCTAACTGGTTCCCCATCTATGTCAGTGTCTCTCTGTGTGTGTGTGTGTGTGTGTGTGTGTGTGTGTGTGTGTGTGTGGTGCTTGTCTGTGTGTGTGGTGGTGGTGGTGACCCATTGAACGTCAGTAAGGTTACTTATAAGAGCGTGGTTGAGGGGTTACTTTTAGGACTGTGCATACCTAATAAGTGGCTACCCAACTGGTCTCTCAGCAACCATTACCAGCCTGTAGGTCCTCTGAGAAGGGTGGGGACTGTGAGCTGCTCCCTCCTCCATCACATGAATTAATAGATTGACTGGTCCAATCTTTTTTTTTTTTAAGATTTATTTTCACTGCTGGGCAGTGGTGATTCACACCTTTAATCCTAAGCACTTGGGAGGCAGAGCCAGGTGAATCCCTAAGTTCCAGGCCAACCTGATCTACAGAGTGAGTTCCAGGAGAGCCAGGGCCACATAGAGAAACCCTGTCTCATAAAAACAAAAAACAAACAAAACAGATTTATTTTTATTTGTGTGTGTCACACATGCATGCAGGTGCCCATGGAGGCAAGAAGGGGGCACTGGTTCCCCTGGAGCTGGTTGTAAGTTGCCCTGTGTAGGTGCCAGGAACTGAACTCTGGTCCTCTGAAAGAGCAGCAATGACTCTTAACTATTGAGCCATCTCTCCAGCTGCGGATGGGTCCAGTCTTATGCAGGTAACCACAATGTCTATGAATTCAAAAGTGCAATGGCCATGTCACGCCCAGAAGACAGTGGTCCACCACACTCAGTGTCTTCCCTTGGCCCTTAAGGGCTTTCCACCTCCTCTTCTGTGTCTAGCGGATGGTAGGTAATGTAGACGGCTCATTTATGGCTAAATGCTCAACAGTCCCTTGTTCTCAGCGTTGACCAGTTACAAGTCTCTGCAAAACTACCACCCACTTCAGAAGGAGCTTCTTTGACCAACGCAAACAGCAACACTAACCCATGACTATAAACCCAATTATTTAGAAGGCAACTTAATGGGCACAGCATGTCCATGCAGAAAAACCCACAGTAGCTCTCCTCTTACAGTCAATAGTCATACCTTCCCAGCCAGGAGCTTTGGACCAGGCTTACAGAACCAGACCTGAATTCTCTCTCCTTCGGAGCAGGCCTCAAATTCAATCAGAAAGTGGTTGGTTGTTCCCATAACAGATTACCATGACTGCATCAGCGGGTACATCTTGCTTGACAGGTTGTATATGGTATAGCATGCAGGGGCCACAGCTGGGTGAGACAACGTCTTGTCTCCCCTTCAGGTATTATGAAAGCTAGCCATCTGGCAGAAGCTTCCAGCTCAGTTCCGGCTTGGTTTCTCTGTATGCTGAGACCAGAACATGTGCTTCCTCCCACATGTTCAGTAGGGTCTTACCATCTAGTTCAACACCGGCAGCAATTGCCTTTCTTGTTTCAGAGGCTTCAAATCTGGATAAGTTTACTTAGTTTAGTTAGATAGTCTATGTTACTTATAATCTTTCATATAAAAGTGCTCAGAAACTGCTGAGGGAATGTACAAAATATTTGTCAATCTGCATGACAAAAATTAAGACTCCGTTAATATTCTGCATAAACACTTGAGACTTGCTTGTGCACAGTTAAGATGTCTTTTGAACTTGGAATTTTACTTCAATATTTATTTGTTTGTTTGTTTATATGAATGACTGTAGCTTTTCCAGGTAGTATAGTATTCCTCTGGCCATTTACATTTTTTTATCATAGTTTTACATGTTTGATAGTTTCCTAAGGTATAGCATATAATTTTGTAAAAGCTCTCTTTGAAAACTTTTTTCCTGATTGTCCACTCTCAGCACCTCCCTTACCCACCTCACCCTTACTCTTTTGACCCCTCGTTAAACGTTTGTTTATTTTCACATCAAGAAATATGGCTGTTGTCTGGGACTTTTCTTCTATAATGAGGCACTGGAGCTGCCTCTTGGGCTTTGTGTTTTCTTTAGAACTGATCATTAACCTCAGCACGCCTATACTCAGCCCGAAAGTCAATTGCAGGGGAGAAGAGGATGCGCAGGAAACATCCGCTTATAATGTGTGGTGTGTGAGTCAGGTTCCTGATGCAAAAATAGCACCGACAGTATTAGGAGTCGGGCCGACCTTGTCTTGGAGCACGCACACGGAGGCTGTAGCTGCCAGGTGTGTCATGCCTCGTATTGATTCCAATAATTGTGCTGTTAGTGAGTATTTCAAAGTCTAAGGGTTTCTATTGCTATAATTAAACACCATGACTAAAAGTATCTTATGGAGGAAAGGGTTCATTTCCCCTTACAGCTCTCAGGTCACACTCCATCACTGAGGGACGTCAGGGCAGGAATTCAAGACAGAAATCCAGAGGCCGGAACTGAAGCAGAGGTATGTCGCTTACTGGCTTGCCCAGCTTGCTTTCTTACAGTACTCAGGCCCAGGGGTGGCACCACGCACAGTGATCTGGGCACCGCCTCATCAATCACCAGTCAAGAAGATGCACCGCAGGCTTGCCTACAGACTAGTCTGGTGGGAGCATTTCCTCAGTTGAGTGAGGTTCATTCTTCCGAAATGACTCTAGCTTGTGTCAAGTTGACGTAACACTAGCCGGCACACTCTTATTTGCTGTTAGCATTTTAATTCACACTCGGGACATGTTTTTTTGAATAATTATTTTGTTATTATTTTATGTATAGATGTATGAATCTGCGTGAGGGTGTATGTGCATGAGGGCCGGTGCTCACAGAGGCTTAAGGCATCAGATCCCTGGAGCTGAAGCTCCAGATGCTTGTGAGCCCCCTGATGTGGGTTCTGGGAACCAAACTCTGGTCTTCTGGAAGAGCAGCCGGTGAGTGCTCTTAACCACTGAACCATTTCTTCAGACCCCCAAATGTTTTTGTTTTTTAATTATATATAATTAATTATATTAATTAATAATTATTTATTATTATTAATTTTTAATTATATAGATGGGTGTTTGTATCATGCTTTTTGTTGGCCACCAGCTCACGAATAATGACATGGAGACTTCTTATTAATTATAAAAACTTGGCCATTAGCTTAGGCTTGCCCCACTAACTCTTATAACTTAAATTAGCCTACATTAAATTAATCTACAGTCTGTCACATGGTGTTACCTCTCTTCCATCTTGCATCTCCTGTTTCCTCTCTGTGTCTGCCTGGTGACTTCCCCCTTTCTTCTTCCCAGAGTTCTCTCTATGCCCAGAAGTCCTGCCTATACCTCCTGCTTAGCTATTGGCTGTTCAGCTTTTTATTATACCAATCACAATACGTCTTCACACAGTGTACAAATATCCCACAACATTTTCCCCTTTTTGTCAAAATAAGGAAAGGTTTTAATGCTAATACAGTAAAACTATATACAATAAGAACATTTATCAAGTAAATATTACATTTACAATGTCCAGTCCCTGTGTATTTGGCAAATTCAGAGAAAATAGTCCAAGTCTATCCTATCTTGGTGAGTCTAAAGTTTTGTACCTAATTTACTTTTTATCTTAACTTGTATTACCAACCCAAAACTATCTTTTTAGACCTCAAAACATTTTCTTAAATAAGCAATTTATATGTTTATATATCTCAACCTTATGTGCTTTACACCTTCTCTGTGTTTCTTTTCAGAATTTGGTAACAAGGAAAAGTGTAACTATATCTATCTAATTTTCAACCCTATCAGAGATTCAAGAAGGATATAATGTTACCTGATTAAATAGGAAGCTCAGAGCAAACAACTTTCAAAACTATAGAAACAACAGAGACATTTGGCTGCCTGGACAGCCACTGAAGGTTCCTCTGTGGCTTCGGGGCATCCATCTTCAACCTACAGGTTTTAACCCCTGTTTAAAGGAGGAAGAGGCTGGCAAGAGGGTCATTAGTTAAGATCACCGACTGCTCTTTCAAAGAACCCAGATATAATTCCCATCACCTACAAGGCAGCTAGCTCAAGACTGTGACTCCAGTTCCATGGAATCCAATGCCCTTGTCTAGTCTCTGTGGGTACCAGAGGCACGCACACAGTGCACAGACATACATACAGGCAAAACCTGCACACATAGAATAAACTTTTAAATGTTAACCAGAACTGTTAACACCTGCTGCTTGTTCCAAGTCCAATTTGTGTTGCCCGTATGCTCTCTGGAGCATAGTAAACTCCGTCCTTAGATTTGCAATGACTTTTTAGACTAAAAGTTTACTGTCTAGGAACAGCAAACATGAAGGAGTCAGGTCTGAGCCGAGAGGGTGCCCTGACTCAGTGGGAGAATGTTAGTCTTAGCTGGGATGATACTGTTGGTTCTGTCTTGGCGTACGTTTCACTGACACAATGAGTTGACACTAAAAGACCTGACTTCGCCCAGTTTTGAATATTGCCTCTCTAGTAGAGCACCTTGAGTTATTACATGTCTTAGTTAGAGTTTTTCTTGCTGTGAAAAGACACCATCACCATGGCAACTCTTACAAAGGAAAACATTTAATTGGGGTGGCTGGCTTTTAGTTTCAGAGGTTCAGTTCATTATCATCATGGAAGGGAGCATGGTGGCGTGCAGGCAGACATGGTGTGTGCTGGAGCTGAGAGTCCTACATTTGTAGGCAACAGGAAGTCAGTTGAGACACTGGGCAGTATCCTAAGCATTGGAAACCTCAAAGCCCACCCTCACAGTGACACACTTCCTCCATTAAGAACATACCTACAAACATACCATACCAACAAAGCCACACCTCCTAATAGTGCCACTCCCTTTCGGACTACCAGATAACCCAATAGTTAATGTTAGTCAATGCAATTTTTGTTTACATTTTAGGTCCAGCCCCTATTTATTTTATTCAAAAATTGTATGCATATCTGTGTCTCTGTGTGTATGTCCATGTGAATGCAGGTGCCCAAGGAGACAAAAGAGGGTGTGGATCCCTTGAAGCTGGAGTTAGTTACAGGCAGCTATGAGCTGTCCAGTGTGAGTGCTGGGAGCCCAACTCAGTCCTCTGCAGGAGCAGCAAGTGCTCTGAACCACTGCACCATCTCCCAGCTCTGCCTCTTATTTTAAACCAAGACAAAACCAGACAAAAGAAATGGTGTCTTACAGCTCTGTGACTGTTGTAGGTGCAGAGATACCTTTAGGGGCGTGGCTCAGGGATGGAATCAGCAACCGTGAAGGTGGCTTTGGAGATTTCTTCCGCAGCTCCTGGGTTTGCTCTCACGGTGGGCTTTAAGGTAGCCCCAGTCATGTCCTCCAACCAGCACAACCACCTGTTTGACAGATGCTGGAAACTTGGAAGCCTGAGGCTCCAGGTGGTGTAGGACTGGGGCATGGTCATTCTGCCCTGGCTTTTCTTCCACTGCCTGGGGTCAGTTGAGGGTCATTTTTAAAAAGATGCCCCACTGACCAATGACTTTTTAAAAACCTTTGCCTTTCTTGGTCTTGATTGGTCTCACACTTGTGACCTTCCCATCAGTCTTTTACGTGTACCAGGAGCACACCTTCATGTTCATTCATAAGATTTTCCTTGTGAGGGCAGAAAAATTAAGTTGTCACACTGTATACATTACAGAGCACACAGTGACAGATAAGGCCCCACTTGATTCTACCTTACATAGATGATCTACGAATCTAGGACACCTTTGTCTACCCACCCTTTTAAAAAACTCATCAATATTCAGCCTTCGTGGCAATAAATGAAAAACAAAGTAAAGGAAAACAAGATTTTTCTCCCTACTGATAAAGTTCTCACGTATAAAACCAAATGTCAAAAAAACCTTACTAATTGGGTCTAGGACGCACACCTTTAATCCCAGCACTCAAGAAGCAGAGGCAGGTGGATCTCTGTGAGTTTGAGGCCAGACTGGTCTACAGAGTGAGTTCCAAGATAGCTAGGACTACACAGTGAAACCCTGTCTCAAAGAAGAAAATCAACCGAAGCCTGATCAGTGCCTAGCCCTGCTGGTGCCTGCACAGGAGGGAGGGCTCTCCCACAGAGAGCAGGTGAGGTTTGCTCTGTTTGGAGGGCAACTTATCAGTCTCCTCCAGGTTTTATATGGTCCCCTGTTGGTAGCTGTTTTATAGTGTCTGTAGGGATTATTTGGAGAGGAGGGCACTGGTGTAGGCTCATGGTGGTTTTCTGAGCCCTTAACCTGTTCTCTGATGATTGATGGAATCAGTCCAAGATAGCTTTGTTCCCAGGACAGTTCCAGGGAACAGTGCGGGCCCAGGCCAAGCTAGTTCTGAGTCTTTGGCAGCAGAAGCTGGGATGGCAGGCTCTTACCACTGCCTCTCCCAGGGTGGAAATAGTGGCCATGCAGGTCCCTGCACATTCAGAGGGCATTTGCTGGAAACTCCCTTCTTTCCTCTGCTTCCCAGGTCTAAACCAGCAGTGAGTCCCCCTGTGAAACACTCATGGAACCCAGCTGACTACCAAACACTTCAGGTAAATGCTGTAAGTGACCCAAATTCCATCTGCGGCCCTTTGAGCAATGGAGGAAGAGAGGAGAAGGAATTTAAGGGACTCTCAGTCAGTGCCCCAACCTTGCTACTTTTTACCTACAATAAATGGGTCCAGGATCTGCACTTCTTAATTTCAGATACCTGTGCTGTTTCTGGCGTTGGCAGTGCAGCCTTATCTTAGTCTAAATCAGTCTGCATCACAGACTGTGTGGCTTTGTAAGACAATATTTTTATTCCACAGTTTATTTGGTTTGGGCCGTAAAGATGCAGAGAGTTTGTTCCAAGGTGGAGCTCTCACGTCTCTTCTGACGTCTAGCCTGCCTCTGCCAGCGGTGCCCCCAGCCCTGCAGGAAAGTCCCTTGCCCACCTCCTAGGAATCTCTGCTACTTGTGCAGATGCTGTCTCCACACCCTCAGACAGCCTTGTCTTCCCAGTCTGCAGCCCCTGGATAAATCTGCCTTTGTATGCTTCACGGATTGAGGATGTGCTCGCCTCCCTGTGAGCTCAGACCATTTTCCCTCACAGAACAGGGCCCTTAGGATTTTCTCCCTTCTTGCTACACTCTTCAGTAAGAACAGTGCATGGGCCATCTATTCTTTTCGGTCCCCACCTCCCTGTTCATGATGACACACTTCTGACAGTGAACCTAAAATCCGTTGATGATGCCTTAGCTTTTGGCACTGTACCACACTGATGTCTCATACTGACCTAGCAACAGGCTCCTGAGACATTGCTTTTGACTAAGTGTGAGACCCAGGGTGCAGTCCTTGGAAATCAGTTTGTCTTTGCTCCTCCCCCCATGACTCTTGGAATCGAGTGTTCACCCTCCTGATCTAAAGCAAGCATCTCTTCAGTGTGGCTTCCAGGACAGTTGGGAAAGCCTGCTGGTTGGTTGCTGATGTATTCACTCAGGCTGAGCACTGTAAGGGGGATGGCAAATCTCTCAGAAGGAGTTTGCCAAATGCTTGTTGGCAGCCACAGACTCAAGGCTCCTTGGATAAGGGGGAACAAAACCAAGGATCTGGAAGCCAGATGGAGTGGAGGAGCTGCAGGCGCTGGTTTGCGTATTGACATGTAAATATCAGAGCCCCAGCCCTCTTCTACCCAGCAAAGACAGACAGGCTGCTGCGGTGCACACAAAGCAGGCTCCAGGGCCGCGGTGGCTCCTTTGTGCTCTGCTGTCCCTCGTCCCCACAGAGACCAGGGAAGTCCAGCCGGTAAGAAATCTCCATTGCGAAACTCCACTGTGCTCTGAGCCTACCAGCCTGACTGTGAGAACTGTGTCTTTCCTGGATGTGGACAGAGACCCTTGACTGAGTCGGAAGTGGAAATGAGAACTATTAGGTAATTGTTAATTTGGTTTGGAGCAATGAAAGAAACACATTTGCATATGTGTTCGGTGAATGAGCAAGGGTGGATGCCAGGCTAAAGATACTTTTTTTGACATGACCTGAAATTTCTAAAGAATAATTGTGTTTGGGATGTTGTTCTTTTCTTTGCTGGTTTTTTTGGGGGGCGGGGGAGTGGGAAGGGGTGTGATATTGGCCTGGGCTGTGCTGGGCAAGTACTCTGCTGACTCTGCCTGGCTCCCTCTCTCCTTCTGGGGAGCCCCCAGTGCTGTTTGCTTTCTTTCTCTCCCCTCCTCACAGGGCCTCACACTACAGCGCTAGAAGTCCTCCTGTCTCAGCTTCCTGTGTGCTGGGATTGCAGGCCTGTGTCACCATGCCCAGCATGCAGCAGCACGCTTTCTGTACTTGGCTGCTCTCCTGGCTGTCACCTTCTCACCCTGGTTCCCCCCCCCTCCAATTTCCAGTGCTCTAGAGTGTGCACACTGGTGATAATTGTGTGCACACTGGTGGTGATTGTGTGCACACTAGTGTTAATTGTGTGCACGTTGGTGGTAATCGTGTGCACACTGGTGATAACTGTGTGCACTGGTGGCAGTTGTATGCACACTGGTGGTAAGTTTTGTGCGCTGGTAGACTCCTAAAAGAGTTGACATAGTGTCAGAAAGTCGGGGAAGTGAAGGAAAAACCATATACTGTATGCGAAGTGTGACTAGGGAGGAACTAAACAGTAGATGTGCTGGAAAAACTGTGTGTGCATGTGTTTATCTGTATGTGTGCACATGTATGTGTTTCTGCATGTGTCTGTATGTGTGTGCACACACATAGAGGTCAGAGGTTGAGGGCAGGTCTTTTGTTATTCTCCACCTTATTTTTAATTTAATTTAATTATGTGTGTATGGGTATACCATGTGTGTCTGGTGCCCTTGGAGGCCATCAGAGGTCATTGGAGCCCTTGAGACTTGAGTCACAGACAATTATGAGCTGCCATGTAGCTAGTGAGAACTGAACAGGTCCTCTGGAAAAGTAGCAAGTATTCTTAGCTGCTGAGCCGTCTCTCCAGCTCCTTTACACATTATTTTTTTGAGAAGAGTCTCTCACTTCACCTGGTGATCACCAGTTCAGCCAGATAAGCTGCCTAGTTAAGCCCCAGGGATCCCCGTGTCTCTACTTACCACCACTAGGTTACAGGCACATGCCACTATACTCCCCCCTTTATACATACATGCTGAGAATCTGAACTCAGGTCCTCATGCTTGTGTGGCAGGCACTTTCCTAGGCTGTCTCCACAGCCCCATGGAAATGCTGAAATTTTAAAAAAGAGAATTCCCCTCTTCACCCTCAGTGGAAGAGTTACTACGGTAGAGCATGTGGTCCTCTCACCCCGTGGGAAAGGTCAGAGCCTGTGAGCTATTTGGGACTGATTGTGTCACATGACCTTAGATATATTTATTTATTATGTATACAGTGTTCTGCCGGCATGTATCCCTTCACACCAGATCTCATTACAGATGGTTGTGAGCCACCATGTGGGTGCCAGAAATTGAACTCAGGACCTCTGGAAGAACAGCCAGTGCTCTGAGCCATCTCTCCAGCCCGGATTTTATAACTTACTAATTCTGTTGTGCTGAGGACCAAACCTAGTGCCTGGTGCATGGCAGGCAGACCCTCTCATCACTAAGCTATACCTCCAACCCAGTAGGATTTTGACTTGAAAGACAATCTTGAACACTGGGTGTGGAGGCCTACAGACCAGCAGTCGGGAGACTGTGGCAGGGGATGGAACTTGAGGCTCACCTGGGCTAAATACATAGCAAGACCCGTCTCAGAGAAAAAAAGGGAAAACTTCAAAGTCAAAGCTTTTTGATAAAAGCTGTTGTACACGGAGCCATTGCTGGACTCATTATAGAAGTGGTGACTCTTTAAAAGGAAACATTTTGTTAAGAAGATGTCCCCCTTTCCCTCCCTCCTCCTATTCTGTGGGTACAGACCCAGCTCACAGGTAGTAATTCAGTGTGCAGTGCATCTTTAATCCTTGAATATTCTGACACTATTCTGCACTTTTAGAATAATTACAGTAACGTAGTTCTGTGCTTACGTACCACAATACCCATGATGCTACCCATCATCAGACTGGGAAAAGGGTCAAGCCATAAAGCCTCTTATTAAGTGTAGAGCCTATTTTTAATTTTCAAGTACCTTTGGCTCTCATGTGCATAACTGGGGAATTTGGTATGGGAGAAAGGGTGCTAAACTATTTTGAGATGTTGACTCAGTTGATACCCAGGTGACCCTACACAAATCACTCTAGGCTGTAGTGATAGACTGACTTTCAACCAGGACCTCAGTAAAAACAGGTGACATCGTAGGTTGTGACAGTATGCAGGGGGATCCTAGATGCTAGGCAGTTGAAATACCTCAGGGTGTCCTGCTCAGCCTATGTTAGTGCCATTTCTCTCCAGTTCATTAGTGACACATGGCAAGTATCCAAAACCACAGAAGCCCTGAGCATGGCATCTGCACCATCCACAACCATAGAAGCCCTGAGCGTGGCACCTGCACCATCCACAACCACAGATGCCCTGAGCATGGCATCTGCACCATCCATAACCATAGGCGCCCTGAGCGCGGCATCTGCACCATCCACAACCACAGATGCCCTGAACGTGGCATCTGCACCATCCACAACCACAGATGCCCTGAACGTGGCATCTGCACCATCCATAACCATAGGTGCCCTGAGAGTGGCATCTGCACCATCCATAACCATAGGCACCCTGAGCGTGGCATCTGCACCATCCATAACCATAGGCGCCCTGAGCGTGGCATCTGCACCATCCACAACCATAGAAGCCCTGAGCGTGGCATCTGCACCATCCACAACCACAGATGCCCTGAGCGTGGCATCTGCACCATCCACAACCATAGAAGCCCTGAGCGTGGCCTCTGTGTCCTTCACGTTGCATCCATCACCAGGCTGTTTTGCGTGGAGTCACATAGATGATGCTGAGCCAGGGCACTGGGTCATAGCAACTTCGTTTGGATGGCTTTAGATTTTCCTTCACGGCCTCATGGCCTCCGAGGGAAGGAGTGGATTTGTTGTGACTGTGGCCTGCCTGAGGGCCTGGACTTTATACTGTAGACAGAGGGCAGCTGCATCTTCCACTCCCATCCACCTTCGCCGTATGACGTTATCACACCTTTCAGGAGAGGGTCACTATGGAGGCTCTGTGCTGTTCTGTAACCCCACCTGCTTGTTACCACAGGAGGCTGGAGGGGGCATGCAGGTGGTCCTGGCAAACAGAAGATTTGGGCTGGAACCAAGATTCTAGGGGTATTCAGATTCTTAGAGAGTGGCTTTATTACACTACTTTTTACTTGATAGTTGCAGTGGTTTACGGACTGTCAGCGTGGCAGGATTTAAGAATCGTGAGACAAGCTTTTGGGTATGCCTGTGAGGGGTTCTTTAGAGTAGGTTGAGATGGAAAGATCCACTCCAGTTGTAACCAGCACCATTCCATGGACTGGAGTCCCAGACCGGATGAAAAGGAGAAAGCTGTTTGAACATGAACACTCACTGTTTTCTGTTTCCCATGTGGACACAATATGACCGCCCACCTCATGCTCCTGCTCCCGTGGGTCCATGCCACGACGGATCGTAGCCTCAAACTGTGACCCAAATAAACCCTTCCCTATCCCTAAGCCATGTTTGTCAGGCGTGACATAAGAACTAATACAGTAGTGAAATGCTCGGCAGAAAGTCTCTGTGGTTCTGTTGTTCTATGTCTACGTGGTAGATACCAGCCATGCATGCAGCTCTTCTTGTTATAGTGTGGTACACCAGGACTACATTTTTTAATTGATGTAATTCAATCACAAAGATGATTTAATTAAAGAACAGTTAAATGGCTGAGAAAAATTGCTGTTAATTAAGTGCATTTTCATACAAACCTCATCCGTCTTCTAAGTTGTCCTAAGGCCAGCTGACTGCATATGCCATTTCCTAATATGCTTCTCCCATGCAAACGTGTTTCCCTGACATAGACATTACATGACTCTGTGTGCTCTCTGTCTTAGTTCAGCCATGACAGAATCTCATCGGGGAGGTGGCTTAAATAACCAGGCATTTATTTCTCCTAGTTCTGGAGTCCAGGAGGTCTGAGATGCGGATGCCAGCGCTGGCAGAGGCCTCTTGCTGGCATGCAGGTGACCACTTCCTTGATGGATCTTCACAGTCAGAGGGCAGAGTCGGGGAACGAGTTCTCTCTTGTCTGTCTGTAGGAGGAAGCTAATCTCATGAAAGCTCACTCCACCGTCACAACCTAATTGTCTCCCCAAAGCCCCATCTTCAGGTACCATCCCCCAGAGAACTGGGGTTTCAGTATATGAATTTGAGGGAGCACAGACGATTGGTGATCCCTTGAGGGCCTAGAGCTGGACTCTCTGAGTTCATACGTCGTCTCTGCCACTCACTAACTGGGCGTGTAACTTAATACTTTATTCTCCTGTAAATGGAGTGGAATGCTAGCACCAATCGCATCAGTGTTTTTGTGAAAAAGTTATATTATACCTGGCTCAGTTTAATTTCTAGACACATGAAAGGAAAGAAGTTTCCTTCAGCAATATGTGACAGGAGAACGACGTGAAGCTAATAAATTATAAACCGAGGAGCTAGCCCCTTTATTTTGTGATGTGTAAAATGACACGTACTTATATTTACTTTATGTTCGCTGTGATGACTGCTCCAGGTGGGTGCACACAGAGGCAGGACCCACGCCAGGCTTTAGGCTACTCGATTGCGCTGCCTCCTGCCGCTTGCTGAGTGTGAACAGTTCTCAGCCAGGACCTCTGCTGGGTGGCGGGACCCAGTGTCACCTGCAGCTGTCCAGTGCAGTGGTGCCACAGAAGCATGCTTATGTTGTGTTCTCAGCGGTCCACCCATCTGCAGTAAGTACGAATGTAGTCATGAATGTTCCAAGCTCGTGAGTACACATGAGAGACATAGGTAGACAACCACCAAGACGTTCAGTCTGTTAGGTTCCCATTGAAAGCAATTTCCGTGTCTTTGAAAATATGAAATAGGGCTCCAGAGACACGCTTGGGAGAGATGGACTTGGTTTTCAGGTACTGTCTAAGGCACTTTCGATTAAATGTTGATATTTTCTCCCCTGGAAAATATCTGCTATATTCTTACTGTGTTTGATCGGAATACTTCAATCAATTTTTCTCAAGAACAGTGGCTTTCAGAGTTGCCCATGATCCACTGTGAGAAATAGCTTTTGCATGATGTGAGTATTATATATACTCACTAGGTATTGACTTGGTGTTGACACCTAGTGAGATGAATGTTTCCCAGTGTGCTGGTTTATTCTGTTTCACCATTTCATTCTTGAAAATGCTGTGTGTGACCCGTTAGCTTAGTTCAGTGACTTACAAGTGAGCCATCAGCCGCAGCTGGGAAAGCCTCCTCTACAGGTGAGGTCTTGTGAGTAAGGGCTGACTGACTCAGAGCCCTTCCTTTTCACCATGAAGCATCCTGCCTTCTCCCCAGTGCTGGATCCAGAACAGATAGTAGTACAAACTCATACTCAGTGCACCATCTCTAGAGCATTTTAGTGCTGCAGAGCTGAACAGGCCGTTAGTGCTAAGCCCGTTGTGTTGACTGCCTGGGTATTTGAACAGCTCTGATGTGAAGAACATTAGTCCTTCCCCAGGCTGGCTGCAGCGGCTGACAGCTCTGCCTGAGAGGAGGGTTTAACTGAAGACAATCATTCAGTCCGAGTGCCGTTGAACAATGTCTTTGTTGTTGCCCTCTACAGAGCAGGAGGAAGTCCCTTGTTGGTAGCAGGCCAGTTACTTGTGACTGGCACTGCTCTAGACAGAGCCAGTGAGTGGTCTGTCTGACTTTCCCAAGTCATCCAGGGAGGTTTGCTTTAGAATGTCTACTGCATCACCCGTGCCTAAAATTTTATCATTAGATATTTGTTACTTTGAATCTTCTAAGTATTTAGTCTTCCAGAATTCTTGTTATCTGGAGGAGGCTGGAGGGTTGTGTTTTAAGAGTACCTGTTCATGTAGAGGATGGGGGTTCGGTTATCAGCACACATGTGGCTCACAACTGTCTGTAGATCCAGGGGATCTAATGCCCTCTTCTGACTTTCATGGGCACCAGGTACAAACATACATTAAGGCACAGACAGGTATTGTAGTGGCATTTCACTTGTATTGTAATAAATAAAACTTTCCTGAGGGTCAGAAAAGTAAAACAGCCACACTGGCCAGCCTTATAGACCAGGCAGCAATAACACACACCTTTAATCTGAGTAGCCACACTAACTTGCCATAGAAACCAGGCAGTAATGGTGCACACCTTTAATCTTAGAACTAGAGAGGATTATAAAACGGGAGGAGACAGCTCTCAGTCACAGTCTTATTCTGAGATTCCTGGAGGTAGGACCACCATTTTGGACTGACGTCGAGGTAAGAGCCAGTGGCTGGCTGCTTTGCTTTTCTGATCTTCAGGTTGAACCCCAATTTCTCTGAGTTTTTTTTTTAAGATTTATTTATTTATTATGTATACAATATTCTTTCCATGTATGCTTGCATGCCAGAAGAGGGCACCAGATCTCATTACAGATGGCTGTGAGCCACCATGTGGTTGTTGGGAATTGAACTCAGGACTTCTGGAAGAGCAGTCAGTGCTCTTAACCTCTGAGCCATCTCTCCAGCCCCTCTCTGAGCTTTTATTAATCGTGCACCAGTATATTAAGGCTATATTAAGGCAAATCACTCAAACATGTAAACAAATAAAGTATATCCCAGCAGCATACACAGTATGTTTCATGTGTGTGCCCAGACAGGCCTCCTTTTTTCTCTAACATCCATCATCGGAGCTGCTTATTATTTATGTGTTGTGCTGAGGTCCTGGGGTGTACAGATGGATAAGAAGAGATCCTGTTTTTACCATGCTCAGGTGACAGTGGGGAAGACAGGCCACTGTGATGATGCAAGGTCACAGGGCGCTAGCTGCAGGGTAGGGGCCAGCCTAGAGATATCCTAAAGAAGGACAAAGAACTGAGCTGTGCGGTGAACACTGTAATGTGGGCAGACAAAAAAGCCAGCCGCTGGACTTCACAGAGCACAAGGCCGGCCAGGCTTCTGGGGCATATTTCACTTGTGTGGTATCCCCCCAAAGATATGTCTAAGAAGCAGCATGTGACAACTCCTTTATTTATGGTAAGGGTCTTTGTACATCTTATTCATGGCAGGATCTGGACATGAGGATGGGGTTGGATTGTGTAAGCCCTAGATCCCATGAGAAGTGTCCTCCAGAAAGAGGCAGGGAACTCTGAAATGTGTTTTAGAAGAAGGAGACGTCATGTGACTAGGGATGCTAGACTTCCAGCTGGAAGAATACTGCGGAGGGAAGTTGGGAGGGGTAGGAATGGACCACCCCAGAGCATCGAGTGGGAGCTGACACCTTGGTTTCCGAGTTCTGCCTGCTCTGCATAGACCAGGCTGACCTTGAACTCACAGAGATCCACTTGACTCTGCCCCAGAGCACTGGGATTAAAGGCATGTACCATCACTGCTCAGCTTTAATTTTTTTAAAGTTACATTTTTATTTACTTGTTTTTGAGAGAGGTGTGAAATTGCAGTATTGCACACCTGACAACTTGCAGGAGCCTGTTCTTTCTCAGTGTGGGTCTTGGGCTTCTTGGCAGGTGATTTTACACCCTGAGCCAGCTCCCTGGCCCCTGAATATATCAAACCTGAAGGGATTTGGGAAAAGCACAGTAGCATGATCGTCACCAACTACCTCCCCTGCCCTTTGCCCCTGGAGCATGCTTACAACCTAGGGACTATTTTCTGACCTTCCATTATCTATGGTAAGATCCTTACATAACAGGTGCCCTTCCTGTCCCAGAGGAAGAGAACATCCTTAGTCCTGATGATACATGGCCCTGGAGAAAAATCTGGACAAAAAAAACTCGCCTAAACTTTCTTCTGTTTTGTTATCTGGGTTGTACTTTTTAAATTCAAGCGTTATTTCTTCGCGACTGTCTGCTTCCTGACAAGTCTATATTTAAAAACACACACAGATTTCAGGGCTGAAGA
>JAQHUG010000092.1:4251541-4273861 GCA_028555095.1 Dicrostonyx torquatus
GTTTAAATGAATACAGTTTGTGTGTAATTATTTCAGGTATAAGTTAGCCAGGACCAAAAGCAGGCCTGCGGCCGGGCGGGACGAAACAAAAGGGCCCACGCAACTCTCAGGTGCTGGGAACACAGCCCTCCTCAATACTACATTTCCCTTTCACAGAAAATTAAAATCACTATGAAGTCATAGCCTTAAGTGCTCAAATAAATTGCATGAAAGTGAAAGAGCTGAATTCTCCCAACACTTTGGTCTCGCCTTAATTAGACCTTGTTGACTTTAAAGCAATGGCACATTTTGTGGCTAATTGGCCTGTTTGGCCTTCATGTTTTCAGTTTTCCTGGTGCCCTTTCCTCTCATCTCCACGCCATGGCAGGCAGAGGTGGTGCAGCTCTGGTTCTCAGTCTTATCTGTCTTGACTACTGAGCCATCGGCTCCCTGTGTTGGTGCACTGAGATTCCATTGGCCTCAGGGCATCTGAGATTCAGGATTTCTGTTATGACTAAGGGTGCGGTGCAACCATCTAGGCATCTTGTGCAGGACTAGGCAGTAGACTGATGTGCATAGAGCCACTGGGGATAGTGGAGGCGTTGGCTGTGGGCCAGACCCTCATAGTTCCCCCCAGCACAATGAAGAATTCAAGGACATTAACGGTAGTGTGGATTCATGAACCCATTTTCTACCTGACCTTCAAAGATCAGGAAGCTGGAGTAGAGACATGTGCCCCATAATGCCTCTCAGCTTTCAGGGGAGTGGCCCTCTATGTGCATGTGGAGAAACTCCCATTTGATAAAGCTATTGGAGAAAACAATAGTTAAAACAGGACTTCTATGAGACCCAGAAGATTGCATGATTGTTGCATGATTGTTGTAAGGAGTGGGCCCTTTTGTTCTGGCTGCCTGGCTAGCTTACACCTGAAATAATCACACAGAAATTGTATTAATTAAACATTGCTTGGCCATTAGCTCTAGCCTCCTATTGGCTAACTCTCACATCTTGATTTAACCCATTTCTTTTTTTTTTTTAAATGTGTAGCTTTTTTTTTTTTTTTAAAGCTGGCCTTTTAACTTGTCGTCCTCCTGCCTTTGCCTCCTTCAGCAAATCCTACTGGCATGTGCCACCACAACCGGCAATTTAACCCATTTCTATTAATCTGTGTTCACCATGAGGTTGTGGCTTACCAGGAAAGATTTAGCATGTCTGGCCTGGCATCTCCATGCCAGCTCTTTCTCTCTGCTTTCTTCCTCCCAGAATTCAGTTCTGTCTCCCCACCTACCTAAGTTCTGCCCTATCACCAGGCCCAAAGCAGTTTCTTTATTAACCAATGAAAGCAACACAAATACAGAAGGACCTCCTACACCCCACTTCTGAGCATATGCCTGTCTCAAAGGGAGCAAAGTCATCTTTCAAAGGGGAACTGGATCCCTCTCTTTGTGCTCACTGCATATAAACAGACTGTTGTTTGCTTTGGAACAGTCTAGCTATATAAAGACTAGGGAGGCCTTGAACTTGCAGCCATCCTTCTGCCTCTGCCTCCTGAATGCTGGGATTACAGCTCTCTGCTGCCATAGTCAGCGTCAATAAAGGAGAAATGGGTACATGTTAATGTAATAGGCAATGAGATTCAGCCTCACAGAGGGAGATCCTGTCATCTGCAGCAACAAAGATGAAGATGGAGGCCTCGATGCTAAGAGAGATGAACCAGACAGAGAGGCAAATACAACATGATCTCACTTGCATATTAAATCTTAAAAAGCTAACTACTAGAAAACATGGTTACTGGGAGCCAGGACCTGGAGGAAATGGGGAGATGTTGGTGGAGACATTACACTTTCAGGTGAAAGGTGTGTAGGTTCTGGAAACACATGCATGTTGTGGCAACTGCAATCCATGATGTCTGAAATTGCTGAAGGGATGGAGCATGTCCTTAGCACACAGTGAGGTGGCTCCAGGGAACATATTCAGTAGCTTGTGACGATCCTTCCATTCTTTGTCCATATAACAAATTATCAAACTGTACATTTAATATGTATCATTTAACTTGGCAGCCACACCTCTATAAGCCTGATTGAAACAAAGTCACATCTCCACCCCTGCCTGGCACACACCTCTATATGGAGAAAGCCTCTGCTTCACTTGCAGCTTTCGTTTTGTGCTGATGCCTCTAGCTAGTTGGACCTTCTGTCCCCTGCATCTAGGAAGTAGGAGACCAACTGCTGTAGATGGAAGTTTCTGTCCTGCCCAGTCCCACAGCTGTTGAGTCCCAAATAAACATATAGAGGCTTATATTAATTATAAACTGTTTGGCCTGTTGCTCAGGCTTATTACTCCCTAGCTCTTACAACTTAAATTAATCCATAATTCTTTTATTTAGCCACATGGCTTGGTACCTTTTCTCAGTAAGGCTTCCCTCTGCATCTGGCTGGTGACTGTATCTCTGCCTTTCCTCTTCCCAGAATTCTCCTAGTCTTGTAACCCCGCCTGTACTTCCTGCCTGGCTAATGGTCAATCAGCATTTTATTAAACCAATACTAATGACAAATCTTAGAGTGTACAAAAGCATTATCCCATAGCAAGTTCCTCCTGCTCACCTGTGGTGAATACCATGGGTCTGTGATGAGGTGTTAGCCAGTATTGGGCAGATTCCATGTGTGCACAAGCCTCTGTTTAAGTCTGAGTTCTGGACCCGGTTCAACCATGAGTGTTTTCTGAGCTTGTCTTTAGCACATACTGTGTAGTTGGCACATACTGTGTAGTTTTCATTGTCAGGTTACTTTCTCTGATATATGTAAGATAAAGCCAGAGAGCCCCAAGTCATGGACAGGCAGATTTTATTTTTATACTTGAAGAAAAGAACGGCTCTATAGATAAAAGGTTGGGCTGATTATGTGACCTAGAAATACACTCCTCGTGTTGGTGTGAATGGCAATTCTAATGCACTGTTCTCAGCATAACATATGCAGAGATAGGTCTCAAAAAAAGATAGACTGCAGTTGGCAGGGCAGCATCTCCTTGAAAATTGGTGGTTTGGATAAACTAAGCAAGGGAGCGCATTATGCATCAGATACTACTTCACATAAATGTGTACCTTAGCATGTAAATGTTTATAGTAAATAAAGGCATCTGCTTCTGTAACTACAGACTGTCTTCCTTGGTTGGGTAGCAAGGAGCTCTTTTTTCTTTCTTTCTTTCTTTCTTTCTTTCTTTCTTTCTTTCTTTCTTTCTTTCTTTTTTTTAGGCTTTAGAGAATGACCCCAGGGCTTCAAATACTCTAATTTCTACCCCTGAGCCACACTCTTGGTAGCCCTTCTGTATTATTCTGCTGCACAAGAGACCTCCTTGCAGCTCATGGACCGACCCAGCTGACAGTTTTATGTTGTGCAGCATGAGATTGCCTGTAATGCCTGATTATGAAAACCCCCCTAACCCTCAATAGGGGTTTAGTATACTCCTGCTGGCCTGGGACTTATGGAGACCAGACTAGCCTTGGACTCAGAGATCAGTGTGACTTTGTTCCCTGAATACTGGGATTAAAGAAAGGCATGTGCCACCATGCTCAGTTGGAAGCCGGAAGGGTTTTGTGGTAAATTCCTGCATGTGTTCTGCTAAAGGTGTTCCATCATGCCCCATGTGTGTACAAGCAGCCACTGTATGAAATGGCTCATGGAAACAACTACATAGAAGTTTCTGTGAGTCAGAAGTGCAGGAGTGGCACAGCTGAATGGCTCTGGCGTAGCACTAGATTGGAGCCATAGAGTCGATTTCTATAGGACCCGACTCTTGCGCCTCTTGACTTTAACCTTAAGACACAGCACAGGGTGCTGCGGATGGCAAGCGACTTAGAGACCGTGAGAGGCAGCTTTGCCAGAGTCCATGTGCACTGAGTTAGCTGCACGCGTGCCGAATCACCATCCCTGCTCCTGACCACTCTCAGCCCGAACTCCTTGTGTAACACTGGTGCAGTTTATCGATTACGTAAAACCTTCCAGACCTTTGTACTTCCTAGCTTTCTTGTTTTAGTGAGACCATGTGATCACTTTTGGCCAACAAGTAATTAGAAGGGTCTTGTGTCACTTCTGGGCAGGATGTGTGTGACCCTCCAGGGCACTTTCTCTGTCTGTTGGGTCCTGGCAAAGCTTCAGGTGGTGGATGCTCTGTCAGCCTGAGTGAGTCAAGGGGAGACAGCTCCTGCCAACCCCAGAAAGATGCATTATTTGAGTGTTTTTACCACAGCTTAATTTAGCACCAGATGGATGTGTTGAATGCTTTAAGTTGCTACTTAAAGGTCTTCCCAAACGGTTACATTAAGAAGCCCTGTTCACCAGAGAGCTCAGCCTGGTACTATAGAATAACCTGGAACTGATTTCAGAGCTCTAACAGTTGGTTATTAGGCGTGGTAGGTCTTTTATTTGGTTGGTTTTGGGCTTTTGCCTGTTTTTTTTTTTTTTTTTTTGAGACAGGGTCTCTTCTGGAACTCAGAGACTCACTTGGCTGTCTCCTGAGTGCTGGAATTAAAGGTGTGTGCCACCACACCTGGCAAGTCTTGAGTTATTTATAACTCAACAGTTTATCAAATCACATCATAAGATCCACTGCCTGCCCTTCATTGTGCTTAGAGTCGCAAAGCCATCATCATACTAGAACATCTTCATTACTCCCAATGAAGTCCAGCATCTATGGCAGTCACTTACACTGTCCGAGTCAACTAAAAGTTACAGTCTCTGTGTTTGCCTTTTCTGCACATACAAACAAAGTATGTAAGTAAAGTGTTTCTATGCAAATAAAATTATTATAGACTAAGCTTCTTGGAGGCCGAGAGATTTGCTTCACTCTGCTGAAGCTCTGCTGCTTTGCACAGTAGGTGCTCGGTTCTCTGTGGGGTGAACCATGTGGAAGGCAGTAACTGAGTCTGGGGTGGGTATAGCTGGGAGTTGCTCAGATTGCCCTAGATGAAGAATGGAGGGAGCGTTAGTAACCAGCCACCCTCTGTCCCCTGCTCATCTAGAGTTTAGAAATTTCTGTCTTAGCTTTCTATGGGATGTAGACATTGATTCAGTAAGAGCAGCCACCCTCGATGTGGAGTACTGTCATGGTCATGAGTGGACCTACCATAGCCCCACATCTTCATCTGTAGAGGCTTCCCAAAACCACTCTTTCCTCAGGCCCTCGCCATATCCCTTCCTCTCTGTAGAGGCCCTATGTCCCTGGCCTCCTGTCCAGAGGCAGGCTCTAAAGCGCTCAGAAGCACACCGGAAGCATCAGGAGGTCCTGCTGCCCTGCCTGAGTAGTGCTGCAGCCATGGCTGGTCGCTGACCTGTGCATCTCCCTATCCCATCTGCACACCCAGGCCTGTGTCACCCGGTGCCTGTTCTTCGGTACTCGCCTGACATTTTCAAGGCCACAGTGAGACAGAGAAGTGGCTAAAAGCTGAGACCAAGGCTGAGGCAGGCTGAGCTTTTAGGCCCAGCTAGACCATGTGCTAGCTGCGAAGTTGTGGGAATATCTCAACCGTTCATTTTCTGTCTGTAAAATAAGCCTGTGAATAAGTTAACCACGTGAGAATATATAACCACGTGGTTATATATTATATATAACCATGGAGGGTTACCTAGAATAATATTTGTGGAATTCTGAAAGCAGAGCTCGACTTACTAAAATTTTCCTGGCTATTTTTAATATTATCGGTAATTTGATCATATTGCTGATGTCACTGCTCCCTAGGGAAGAAAAAAACTGCATTCGTATTTTTCTCTAAGTGGTTTTTGTGAGAAGTAATTGGATTTCTTTGTTCTTATCATGAGAGGAGGTGTGGTGGATGCGGAAGAGAAACTGTCTCCCAACCTGGTCTGAAGTGTGGTAAGAAGGAAGGGCTAGCATGGCTGGGCTTGGAGCTCTGAGGAAATCAAGTGAAATCAGTTAGGTCACTTAAGAAGCCTTAAATGTCAATGTATAGATGTTACAGAAGGGGTAACAAACACCTTACACTTTGTAACATTTTTTTACTCCATTCTCATGCTATTTTTAAAACGCCAGTAAATTCCATACTTGTTAAATTTAAAGCTCATCCCATGGTGTGTGTGGCCAGGTCTCAAGATCACCAAAGCAATGTGGCAAAGGCCTCTTCCACGTATCGATCGGTCTTTGTACTGTACCCTCCCCGCACATAAACTACTATCAGGTAATTTTCAACCACTGCTGCCATGAAGCAGTGCGCAGAGGCACCATCTGGACGTGGTCCCACCTCCGCAGGCCAAGGCAACAAAGCAACAGTAACTGCCCTTACTTGGGGCAGAGGCGTGGCTGTGAGGATCTCCGTTTGCTGGACCAAACAGTATTTTCTGTGTTCTCCGGTGCTGCTGAAGCATTGGAAGGAGGACCTTAGCAGTGGCAGAAATGCTGCAAGGCCCAGCAGCTAGGTGCCACGGCACACAGAAGCAGAGGTACCGATGCGGGAGGAAGTCATACTCCTCACTGCCTTTTAAAGAAGAAAAAGTTGTTTCCCCTCAGGAAATCCGATGCTCCAAAAATCTTATCGTTGATAACATTTTTACTTTTAGGTTTTCAGTTAAAATATGCCAAGTGGCTGGGCAATAGTGACACACGCCTTTAATCCCTGCCCTTGAGAGACAGAGACAAGCAGATCTCTGTGAGTTTGAGGTCAGCCTGGTCTATGGAGCAAGTTCCAGGACAGCCAGGACTGTTTGTTACACAGAGAACCTGTCTGGGGGTTGGGGGGAGAATATATGTCAAGTGGAGGGGCTGGAGTTAAGAGCCCTTGTCATTCTTGCAAAGTACTAGAGTTTGATCCCAGAACCCACATGGTGGCTCCCAACCATTCATAACTCCAGTTCCAGGGTACCTGACACCTTCTGACCTCCACAGGCACCAGGCATACATGTGGTACTCAGACAGAAGTGTATGCAGGCAAAACGCCCTTATGCATAAACTAAATCATAAAAGGTGCCACGTGTACAGGTCAGGGATGATTGTGTTTAGGTTAGAGCGGAATGCTGTTGCCTTTCTAGAAGCTTCTTGCTTCCCAATCCCACTGAGCATACGTCCTCTCTCACTTTTGGCACAGCAGATTATTTTGCCTATTTTCTAGCTCTGTGGAGGTTGGTTATGCAACAGTCTTTCTTTAGCTTATCAGGTTGCTTATGAGATTTGTGTCTGTGTCTGTGGATGGTAATTGCCAACTAGTATAATAGACAAAGAGCATAATTTGTACCTTTGTTACTAATGGACATTTTGACTATAGTTTAAAGTATCTGAATTTTCTACCTTTTGTACAGTTTAAGTAATTACTAAACGAGATACTTCCAAATATAACCTAACTATTTTGGTTATTTTCATTATGGGACAGAAAGGTTTAACTGTTTTCTTTCAGTATCTGTGAGCATCACAGAAAGCAGAGAAATACTTCTTTATACATGGCAAAGGGACCCAGAACACAGTAACTATTTCTTTAGCTTAAAATGTCAATTATAACGTGATCAGAAATGTTCATGTTCCAGTGTGTGAAGCAAGATTGACTAGAATGTTACATTTTAATTATGTAAGTTAATACCACACACATAAAACCCTCCCAGGAACTGGTCACAGTTTGTGGAAATAGGTCATGACTTTGGTGCCTAATAGGCCGTTAATAATTATTTTCCAGTTTTGTTGTTTGGATTAATGCTGGAACATAATTGCTCACGTGTCCTTTGGTGTATGTGTTGTTATTTTTCCTAGATGTTTTTCCCAGAACTGGAATTGTTCATTGCAGAAAGTCTGTGTTTGGTACTCCCAAGCAGTTTTCTGAGGTCGTCTGTTATACCAACTCATATTCCAAGAGTCTTTGTCATTCCAGAAGTGTTCCATCTTTTGTATTTTTAGACTTTTAAAATTCTAGCCACACTTAACAGTGTAGTAGTCTTCTTTTCTTTTTCTTGACTGAGCACTTTTGTGCGACTTACTGGCTGTCTGCATAGTTGTCTCATGAAGCGGCTGGCTTACAGCTTTCGGTTACCTTCCTATTGGCTGTTACATCTTTCTTCTGAAGACACACGACATGGTTTGGTTTGTTCTTATTGTTCTAATTCCTTGGGATGCAGTGATAGATTATTCTTTTGAGATCTTTAAAGATTAGTTTTTACATTTTTATGTATGTGTGTTTATGTATGTAGGCATGTGTTGTGTGTGTATTTATGTATGTAGGCATGTGTTGTGTGTTTATGTAAGTAGGCACATGTCGCATGTGTATGTATGTAGACACATGTTGTGTGTGTGTTTATGTATGTAGGCACATGTATAGAGGTCAGAGCATAACTTGCAGGAGTCAGTTCTCTCCTTCTACCATGTGGGTTCTAGAGACAGACGGCCATCAGACTTGGTGGCAAGCGCCTTTACCATGTCACTGGCCCAAGATTATTTGCTTTTGGATACGGGTATTGAATGTTGTAAATGTCTCTCTTAGGACTGCTTTTGCTATATTCAATAGCTTTTAGTATTGTGAGGGTGATAAGGGATAATAGCTAATGTGCCCAACACAAACAAAAGGAATGTTTAATGGACTGAAGCCTTGAAGCTCATCAAGAATGTCTTCCTAGATTCGCAGAAGGAGCAGTCTGTCCTATGCCTTTGGCTTTCCTAGGCTGTGTGGATATAATTGGGTCACATACACATTATCACATTTTCCACATTAGGTCTCTAGGAATCCCCAGTCAGATCTGCTTTCATTACAAGGAGCTGCTCTCCCACTGTGTGTTGGTAGTCATGTGGCATTAAATCCTGTCTGCCTCATAGGCTGTAACCCATAGCTGAACCCATCGGGACTCCAGGTGGTTAGATCAGTAACCCCCAAAACAGAGGGACTAGTTGTCATAAACACATGCTGGAGGATGTGACCAAACCACTGGGTGAGAAGCATTGAGCCAGTTGACCTCTCCCCTGACCAATCTTACCTGTGTTGGCACAATTACCAAGAATATAGCCTCTGCATTGTTTTCCAAACTCAGCCTCTGCCGTGTGCATCAGCCTTTTTATTAGAAGCCATGTTGGTGGCAGTGTCTTTCTTGTCAATGTACAGGAGCCCTCCTCCTCCTCCTCCTCCTCCTCCTCCTCCTCCTCCTCCTCGGCTTCAGCTCTTCTGGCCTCTCTGTGGGCTTCTGTCAGCCCCCTCATACCGGAGCCATCACCAGGCTCATCAGTGGATGCACGGATTTTTATGTCTCAAAGTTACCTCAAGTGGCCATTGTGTGCCCATGGAGAACACAAGCATGCTCTCGTTCCCACATTATGAAAGGTGATGGACCAAGCCGTTTCCCAGCATGATACTTTTTCCATAGCACCTTTGAGTTTACTCTGTCTTTTGACGACTAGTGCTGCTGTTCTGGGGCTGTGAGGTCATCTTCTGTAGGATTCTTTTCTTTTAATTTTTTTTTTCAAGACAGGGTTTCGCTATAGCTTTGGAGCCTCTCCTGGAACTAGCTCTTGTGGACCAGGCTGACCTCAAACTCACAGAGATCCACCTGCCTCTGCCTCCCGAGTGCTGGGATTAAAGGTGTGTGCCACCACTGCCCGACTTGTAAGATTCTTAAAAATTAGAGTAAATCAGGCCTTATTTAAAGAATTGATATGGTGCACACAGGAGCATTGTCTGTCTTGAGGTGCTGGGGACAGCTTATAATGGCAAACATATCAAGCTATAGAATAGTGTGGCCTATAGCCTCCCTTTGTGATCAGAGGCATAAACAGAATGAGAATGGGTGCTCCTAGAGAAGGAGACATGAGAAGCATGCATCTGTCAGAGGGACTTGGGATGTGATTCTCTAGGGCTAACGTCATCGTACATGGCAGGCTAAAAAGAAACAAAGCAGGTGCGTTACTTTACTATTTGCCTCGCTTGGTCTCCAGTAAAGACAGATTCCTTGGGTAAAGAGGAGGCGTTTTGATGGAACGAAGCGTGACTATAATTGAGCTTGTATTCAGGCAGCCTGCACAGCAGCAGGGAAGCAGAATGGGCACACTGAGGCAGAGGCATCGGCTCATGCAGTACCTCCAGCCAGTGATCTGGGCACACATAAGTGAGACTGAATAGGACCAACATAGCAAGAACTCTGGGGATGATGCAAGAGTTCCCATGTCCTTGCATCAGGTGCGGTAGATTGAATGTGATTGGCTCCCATAAGCTCATAGGGAATGGCACTATTAGGAGGTGTGGCTTTATTGGAATAGGAGTGGCCTTTTGCAGGAAGTGTGTCACTGTGGGGGTGGGCTTTGAGTTCTTCTATGCTCAAGCTACTTCTAATGTCACAGTAAACTTCCTGTTGCCTTCTGATCATGATGTAGCCAGCACCATGTCTGCCTGCATGCCAACATGCTCCCCTCCGTGATGATAACGGACTGAACCTCTGAACTGTAAGCCACCACCTCAATGAAATGTTTTCTCTTATGAGAGTTGCCGTGGTCATGGTGTCTCTTCACAGCAATAGAAACCCTAACTAAGACAGATGGTATAACTTTTATATCTCTGCTATATTTAAAAACTTTTGTGTCCAACAGAAAATAGTTCGCAGTACAGGCTTTCTTTACGGCACACAGGCAGGGACAGGCTACTGTAGAAAGATCCTGCAGATGTCTCAAACAACAGTTAGACAAAGTCTCTCCCTGTACCACCAGTTCTTTAAACAAGACCTTATTTAGACTTCTGCTTAAAAACTATCCTAGGGGTTAGTACTATTGGGTGGTAGAACTGAGGTCAAATATCCCACTTCTAAAAGTGCCCGATAGTGCACTTTGGTGGGTGAAGGTCATAGGTTCCCTGTTGGTTCGTGGGGATCTACAGGGGAGTAGCTCCTACTGTTTGATAGTGTTGGAGATGGTGCTAGCGCCTGCTGCGTGGTGGGGCTTGGAGGGACACATCGGCAGTGTCCCCACCCTCTCAGAGGTTGCTGTGAAGCTCTGTTTATGAACCATATTCTTCAACTCAGTGGATTTCTGGCATCTTGGGCATAACCCTGGCACCACTGCGGAGACCATCCAGGAGCTACAAAGTCCCACATAGTTTTTAATTTGAAATTTTTGTGGTGACATTATGAGCAAAATGTCCCGTTTTTCTGGGTGGATAACAACAGGTTACCAAGCTGCTTCTGAGGGGCATACAGCTTCCTTAAGGGTGGTTGTGAGAGCCATGCCCTGAAGGTGCTGGGCCACAGAGTCTGGATACAACTCTTCTGGGTCCTGGTGGATCTCAGTCATCAACAAGGTTCTTTCTCCTTCTGTGGGTCACTGTCCCCATGCCCTTAAGGTGGCAATGTTGATTGTTGATAGGATTGTAAAGGATAGTGTAATTGGTTACTAACCCCTTCATAGTGCTTTGTACCCAGGAACATGTCTGCAATTATAACAATATCATGGGATAACTTACATGGAGCCTGGTCTTGATATAATTCTATAAGTTCAGTTTTGAAAGATAGGTGATCCTCAGGTTTGAGTCATGATTTTACCATGCTTGTCCAATAAGAAGGCCAGGCATTGCTGCTGAAGACACTCTAAATGAGTCCTTGACTATACAGAGCGGTAGACCCATGGGGACAGCACAGCATTTGCTCCAGGTCATTTGGCTCAGGCTGCTCACATATAGGGGCGCAGTTAAAACCATTAGTGTCTTCTGCCTAAACAAGGCCTGCTGGAAACCTGGGGTGCAATCTCACCCTGGGTTGTGTGGCCTTTTCTCCATCCTCACTCTCCTCAATGTCTGCATCCAAGGCATCAGGCAGGTCAGGGCAAGCCTGACTCACGAATTGAACTGTTCTGTATCCCCTCAGGTCCTGGGGATGCTGTGGAAGCTGCAGCTATGTGTGTGCTGTGCCTCCCCTGCCCCTATGTGTGCCTGTTTCTGTGGGACAAGGGGTTGGTGCTTCATGATCTGAGGGACAAGACCTACATCTCCCTGAAGTCTGCCCTCCCATTAGCTAGTGACAATGCATACACGGAATCACAACTAAGACTCCAAACCCGAAAGTGCAAATGTTCTTCAGCCCTGTCTATCCCCCAGCTCTTCTGTTCTTTCTCACGTGGCCCCTTCTTCTGGACACCAGGGGCCATGTCTCCCAAACATAATCTAGGAACTGCTGGAGCTGCAATGTTTTCGCCCTGTTTCCCGGGTGTCTCAAAATCTCCCCCACATACTTGGCTATCTCTGGAGGCTACTTGGGCCGTATTTGTTATGCCTGATTCTTAGAATTGCACCCCTTCACCATCTATGGGTTCCTTTATCCTGTCTCTACTTGTTTCTTTTCCTTTCGTCCTTCCTCTCCTCTTCTTTCTTCCACCTGTATAAACACATTTCTCCCAGGAGCGTTCCCTCATCTGACTGTAGTTCCCTGTAGCCAGTGTGCATGTCCCTGTCCCTGGCTGGCACCACTTGCAGCATCCAAGAGATCTCCAAATGTGTCATTAACCTAGTTGTGTCTGCTGCAGAACCCACCACAGCAGCAGGGAGTTGCTTGCACAGATGCTGGAACAGGCTGTGCTGCATATGGTTTGTTTCTCAAGACATGATTTTCCTGTGTAGCCCTGGTTGTCCTGGAACTCACTCTGTAGACCAGACTGGCCTCCAACTCAGAGGTCCACCTGCCTCTGCTCCCCCAAATGCTGGGATTAAAGGCGTGCACCACCACTGACCGGCAAACAGGAGGATTTTAAGCCATCACATTTGAATTTTTTTCCAGATAACAAAAGCTGAGCCATATAGAGGTTGCGTGGTTTGTCCGGATTTCCTGGTGAGTTGTCTACCGAGAGCTGGAATGCGTGGCCTGTGTCCTGGTACTTGCTCAGCTAAAACCTGAATGGATTTAATCTCTGTCCAGGGTCAGAAACGAGGGCTTCTTATAGTGTGGGTGATAAAGACTCAAAGCTTATTTGAGTTGGACGAACCAGGAGGATCTAGATCCCAGTGACTAGCCAGGGCGAGGCACGTGAGATGGGGTGGTGGGTGATGAGGTCAGTTCCTTGGTTCTAGGCACCATGCCTGCCTCAAAGTCTGTCATTGTCTGTGTCAGGAAACTGAAGGCTGGAGAGAAGTGAAGTGCAGATACTATTCTATTCTTTACAGTGTGTATCTCTTGTGCCTGAAGTTAACTGGGGGTCACTTGACAATAAATTTTGTTTCTCCCTGAAGACTGCCATGTCTCTAGCCAGTCCTGGGCTGGGATGTTCTGCATGTAGCACATTCCTTCAATGGTGAATGTCCATCTCCATTCCTCTGTCAATGGCAGCTGTGCCCAGGTGCACAGCTCTGAGGTCCTAGGCCAGGATCTCCTAGGCCAGTACTAGTGCCCGGTGGTAGGCAGTACCATCTTCCTCACTTGAGGCCATAGCGCAATTCATGAGTCTGCACCCCATTCAGTCCCTGGCCTGTGAAGATGGGCTCCTTTGCCACCCATAGGCAGCAGGGCAGTCTCCAAGTCCCTCCTGCCCCTGGGAAGAGTCCTTGGGGGTGGGTCTCAATTAGCCCCGTGATGCTGAGGAAGGTCTCAAGCCAGGACAAGTTCCAGTCCCTACCCAAGGCAAACCCATTCCTGGCTGCTTACAGGGGTGACTGCAGGGATCTCACTCATCGGGCCCCAGAGCTGTTGCTGGACAAAGACCTCCCCTCTGCTGGCATGCGCAGAGGCCCGTCTCCTAGGATAGTTCTGTCAAGTTGACAGTTAAACACTCTCCATCACAGCAGACGACTCTAGCCTGGGGTACAGGATGATGGTGGCCAGCAGAGGGGAGAATGAGGCAGCGTGTCTCTGTGGTCTGCTGCTGTGTTCTTGTCTGTGGGAGCTGCCATGCTTCAGGCGTCAGCAAAGTGGGCAGCAAACTGCTCTAGTGGCCGGAAGGTTTGCATTAGGCAGTGCCCACCTCTTCTCTCCGCAAGACCAGTTGCATCTTGTCAGGACCCAGGGAAACTCCAGACACATGGCTAACTGTGGTGTCTATCAGCATCCCAAAGCATGTGCTGGCCTCTAGGCTCTCTCAACAAGAATTCGTTACAGAGTCACCCTGCTGACATACTCTGTCCCCTACGCTAAGCTTCTCCAGCCAAGGGGTTTCATGTCCCTTCTCCTACCTTCTCTTCCCTGTATAAATCTGCCATTTCAGCCATGTGTTCTCTTCATTTCCTTGGTTCCTTTGTTTGGTCCTCCACTCTTGGCTCTTGGTCCCCTGTCCTTTGTTCCTCTCCTGCTCTTCCCAGCTCTCTCCTCCCATGGACTCTTCCAGATGCCTTAGCTGTACTCTCCCTCACATCTGCAGTAAAAACCATCTCCTCAGTCATACCTTGGAGCAATCACATCCTCATTTCATTTATGTCTTAGCATCAGCAGGAGAGGCCTGGCATGTCGGCTCTCGGGGTATCAAAGGACAGATTCTGCCCCCTGAGACTGTCACAGAAATGTCAAATGGAAAAGGCATTTCAAAATTCTCTGCTGTTGGTCCAGTTTATTGCTGGAGACCCTGCAGGGACTTTGAGGGGTAGTGCTGTACACACATAGGTACAGAATAAAAAAATGACAGCGCCCCAGAGAAGCTCCCCCGTAGTGGGCAGCAGTCAATGAGGAGCCATAACTAGTCAGAGTACGGAGACTGGAGACGGGAATATGTCAGAGTCACTAGCTGGCATTTCCAGCACTAATAAATCTCTATGGCTGATCTATGGTAACCTGATCTCCTAGAATAATCCTAGAATAATTCACTGTCTCTGGTGCCTGATAATGGTGTAGTCCTTTTGGCTGTCAAGCATATCTTTCAATAAAATGAGCTTGTGTGGAATTGGTTAGCTGGCAAACGATGTCAGTTTGTACGGTTTTTACTCAAAGCAAGGAAAGACAAGCTTGTACACCCTCCCCAGAAGGGCAGGTCAGTTCCCTCAGCTCAGCTTTGCACCCACAGGCCACCTTCCTTCAGAGTCCCTGCTCAGGCTGCCCGCCTAGAAACAGCTTGCCCTGGCCTTCAGCGCTCTCAGTTGCTCGGCCTCCCTCCAGCCTGCTCTCCGGATGCTCAGCCTCAGGTTGCTGTCTGTGTACTGAGTTCTCCCTGCGGCTCCTTCTTACGGTCACAGCTGCTGCTTTGCTTCTGAGCGGTTTGTGTGTGCTCTGACTGCCATGGGTCCAGCTTTTCATTGCCCTGTGTGGTTTGAATTGCCTGTCCCACCCAACTTCCCCCCACAGCCCTGCTTCTGACATCTAGAACCGCGATGATCGGACATCTGTGAACCAGAAATAGGAGCTTGAGTCTCCCATTATTGTATAACCATGCTCCAACCTTTTTAAATCTGTACCCCCCCCCACGAGGAGGGGTGACAGTAGTCGCCAGCCCTCAGCAGTCCTGTTTGCGAGCTCTGAAGTGTGTGCCTCCTCACACTGCAGCTGTGGCTACTACTGAAGAGAGGATGGGGTGGGAACTCCCGATGCTCTGTTGACCGATTTCCAAGCCGGGTGTGGAGTTAGAGCTCCTGAACCATTTAGTAGTCAGGTTCCCCAGGGGAGCAAAATCCCTAGGAGCCGGATGCTCATATAGCCCTAGGAGACTCAGAAGGTAACGGCTGACATGTCTACACAGACTGAGAAGGAGAACAATCTACCACAGCAGGCTGGAGAGACCGACCGAGGAGAGCCTGGGAGCTCATGTGGAAAGGCTAGCTTAAGTCTGAAGGCCTGGGAAGCACGAACATGTAAAGCAGAGATGGTCATTCCTATGGTGTTCCCATAGTGGGACAGAGCCTTCAACTTTCCCGTCTTCCTGTTCAGTTGGAGCTCAGGGTGGGGGTTGAGGGGTTGGGTGACGCCCACCTAAATAGAGGAGGGTCCTCTGCTGTACTCGGGGCAAAACCTCAAAGACCAATCTCTTCTGGAACTACAAATAATGTCACATCCATTCTCTGGATACCCCTTAGCTTAGTCGGGTTGACACACAAAATTAACCATCCCAAGGATCTTTGTTTTCAGATTTCTAAATTATTTTTAATTGTTGTGTCTGTGTGTGGTTTATACGTGTGTGAGTACAGATGCCCATGGGAGCCAGAGGTGGCAGATCCCCCAGGAGCTGAGAACTGAACTCAAGCCCTTAGCCACTGACCCATCTCTCCAGCCCCCTCAAGTATTTTAATGTCACTCAGGAAAGGGAGAGTGAATAGTTGTTTGGAATCCCTTTAGGTTTGGCCTGATTCTGTGGTGACCTTACTGAAGTAAAATGCTCTCTCCTCACAGCAGGGAGTCCAGTAGCCTGGTTTACTTTCAGAGGCTCAGCATTTGGGAGCTCCACTTTCCCAGACAGCACCGGCTGGCAGTGATCCAACCTAGAGTCAGTGAGGGCTAGCAGGAGGGAGCCAGGTCAGAGGACTAGAGGAAGGGATGTCTGAACCAAGAGGGTTGCTTGCTTTGAGACAATCCAAGAGAAACTGATACAAAAGTCTTAGCGTGTGAGGTAGGAAGGTTCTGGTAAAAGCCTCATCATATGAAAATCTGAGCTGCATCTAGAAAATCTACTTCACATCTCTACATTTGAGTGTTAGAAATCACACTGTCAAAAGGACGAAGAGATGGCTCAGCAATTAATAATATATGCTGTTCTTACAGAAGACCTGAGTTCAGTTCCTAGCGCCCACATGGGGCAGCTCACAGCTGCCTGCAATTCCAGCTCCAGCATCTCAGCACCTTTTGCCTCCTTCTGCACCTCCTCTCGTGTGCCCCACACAGACACACACACGCACACACACATAGATTCACACTAGACACACACACACATGCAATCACACACACAATCATGTGCGCATGCACAGAATTAAAAATAAAATATTTTGTAAAAAGAAACTTTTTTTCACCACGCATACACAGAATACAGTATTAGGCATCCACGGGAGGCATTGTTATCCTCAGTTCGCCTTAAGAATTCTAAATGAAGGATTCAAGACAAACCTTTGCTGTTGCACGTCCTAGAGAACTGCGTGGCTGTGGGAGGCAAGGATGGCTCCTTGGCCTGAGAGATGCACCCGTCTTCTGGAGCGGGAGGGTTGCCTCCTGTCTGAGACACTAGCCAGTATACTGGTCTGTTCCTTTTCTTAGCTTCTGCTTTCACAGTTATGCCACAGTCAGGCTGAGGAAAGGAGTGGAAGACAGGGCAAGTGAATACATGCTGGTTGGAAGAGCAGCTGAGCCTTTTGCCACCTGTCGTTCTAGCCCCCTCTAGCCTGTCCAGCGTGCTATACTGCCTTTGAACTTTGGACCTCTGCACATGAGTTGACTCCATCTGGAGCGCCCCTTTTTCTGGCCTGTTCGTGTTTAATCACATATCAGCTGACATCCCCCTTCCAGAAAGGGCACCCCCTGATCTCCCAGGTAAGATTGGTCCCCTCCGATATGCATCACCAGGGTGCTCTCTCCATCCCTTGCATAACATATCTCACATTCACAGCTCCCTGTTCAGGGCCAGGCTCCCCCAGCAGACATTGGGCTTACCGAGGGCAGGGTTTTGTTTTTGTTGTTTCCAGATTGATCTAGAATTATTTGTGAATGAATGAGAATGATTACAAGGACTAGGTTCTTCCCTTCCAAAGAAAAACAATACTGTGAAGGAAATATTCTTCACACTTTCACACTTACAGACTGAGGACCAGTGCTGCTAGGGGCATGGTCAAGGTCATGTTATCAGCCTTAAAATGTCTGGACCTCAAAAGAATGATAAGACTGGTAGCCAGCCTGTATTGTGCTCGTCAAGGGTCTGACATTGATTTGGCAGAGATAGGTAGCCCTTCAGTGTCCACAATGTACTGTGCCTTCAAGTTTAGTGTTGTTGCCCTGAGATGTTGTGGGATGTCTGTCTGTATATGTGTTGCTTTTATTGGCTAATGAATAAAGCTGCTTTGGCCTATGGCAGGGCAGAATAGAGCCAGGCTGGAAGAGATATATAGAGAAAGTAAGTGAAGTCAGAGAGATGCCATGTAGCTGCTGAAGGAGAAAGCTGCCAGCCACCAGCCAGACCTTACCAGTAGGTCACAGCCTTGTGTAAATTAATAAAAATGGGTTAATTTAAGATGTAAGAGTTAGCTAGAAATATGCCTAAGCTATAGGCCAAACAGTGTTGTAATTAATATAGTTTGTATGTGTTTATTTGGGTCTGGGTGGCTGGGAAACGAACAAGCAGCCGCTGTCTACACTGACAGAATCTAGAATGAGGAGGAAGACTTTGGGAATGCCTTGAGAAATTATCTTGATTGTGTTGAGTGGAAGACTTTCCCCTTGTGGGTGGGTCCATTCTCCGCCTGGGATCCTGGCTTACGCCAGAGAAGGAAAGGAGGTGGATAGTCGAACCATTTATTGCCTTCTGCTTCCTTACTGGGGTGACATGAATGATAGCTGACTGAGGCTTTCGCTGCAGTGACTTTCCCACTATGATGCAATTTTAGCTCCAGGATAGTAGGGCCAACATGTAAACTAAGAGCCAGCATGAACATTTCTCTTATAAGTTGCTTTTGTCAAGAGTTTTATCATGTCAATAGAATGAGAAACGAAGACTAGATGTTTTGGGTGTCTTGGGAACCTGGGATCTACACGTCGAGGGAAGGCTTTCTTGGCATACTCTCCTAGACCATCTTCAGTTCTCTCCTCCTTTGCACCAGTCAATGGGAGTAAGTTAGCAAGCCTACTGGCTAATAAGATGTTCCACTGAAGAGTAGAACACTGCTCTCTCCAGGTTCAAAGAAACCCTGCTAATTGCAAGGAAGCTGTTGCTTGCAACCACCATGAATGAGTATGTGTGTGCGTTGCTTCTGCCTGATTGATCCATTATCTTCAAAGCTTTCATTGTTCCCTGTGTCCCATAAAGGTTGACAGGGGATGGGGATGGGTGTTGTCAATGTAAAAACACAGCTCTCATCTTAAAGGGGATAAGAGGTGGTTTATTCTGGAGCCAGTTTTGAGTGGCCATAGCCCAAGAGTATGATTTTAGATTACCCCAAATTCCATGTTCCAGCATGAAAGAGTTTCATGGTTTTACAGAACAAAGAAAGCCAGCCATAAGTCAAGGCAAGTTTAAGATACAGTGATGGCATGCCAGAAAGATAGTTAGAGCAAGATGTGGGGCGCTCTTCTATAGGCCCGAGGTGCTAGCTGATGGTGTTCTTAGCTTTGGGATTGTGGTTCTAGGAGTCTGATAAGCCAAGAGAGTCTAAAAGGCTTTTGTCTATTAATCACAAGATTAGTTCCAGCACAGAGGCGGGCAAGGAATGGCTGTCCTGGGTGGCTAAAACTAGCCCAAGATAAGAAAACTGGCCTTTTGGACCTGCAACATTCCAACCTCTCCACAGTACTGAAATTCTAATTATCCAGCCAGCCTCTGCAGACACAGCTTCTTTCCAGGAGTACACATGGGAGGGAAACTAGCTTCTCCCAGGGGCCTGGGAAGGAGTTGTCAAAGGGTGCCTGGTGGTAATGACAAGATTGGACTTGCTGAGATAGGGAGATAGCTCAGGTGGCAGAGTGCCTGCCTTGAGTTTGGCCCCAGAACCCATAAAAAATATCTGGGTGAGGTACCACACACTTTAAGTCCAGTGCTGGGGAGGGAAAGGCAGGCAGATCCATGGACACTAAACTGCAGGCCAGTGAGAGACAGTGTCTCAAAGAAAACTGTGTGAACAGTGTCTGAAAAATGAGATGTGAGGTTGACCTCTGGCCTCCATGCATGCGCATACACATGGACCCACATACCTGTGAACCTGCATATGCACACACAAATGTATATTTATATACATATACATATTATATATATATATATATATATATATATATATATAATTGTCTGGAATCCAGCCCAAGTGTAGATCTGTTGTTTGTTTTTAGTTTAGTTAAGAATAGTTTTTTTTAAAAAAATATTTATTTATTTATTATGTATACAATATTCTGTCTGTGTGTATGTATGTCTGCAGGCCAGAAGAGGGCACCAGACCTCATTACAGATGGTTGTGAGCCACCATGTGGTTGCCGGGAATTGAACTCAGGACCTTTGGAAGAGCAGGCAATGCTCTTTGCCACTGAGCCATCTCTCTAGCCCCCAGTTAAGAATAGTTTTAATCTTATTTGTCTGTGTGTGTGCAACATATACATCTGTAGACAGTGTGTCTATTTTGAGGCTATATCTTCCATTTGCAGGGGCCAGAAAAGAGCATATGACTTCCTTAAGTTGAAATTATGGTGGTTTTGAGCAACCTGACATGGTGCTGGGAACCCAACTTGGGACCTCTGTTTTCGTGACCCTGCGTTGGGTGCTATCTGTCAGGGCCCAGCCTTGCTGGGGTTCGCACGTTCTAGGGTAGGGGTGAGTAGATTAGGAATATTAGATAGGAGGAACATAGATATTAAAGACATACAGAGACATAGGATAGAACCAGGAGGGTAATCTAGTAAATCCTGAATTTGCCCATGTTTATTTTCCATATGCTTATATACCCCAACCCAAAACTGGGGAAGAAGGCAAAAGACTGCTCTAACATGACACAAAGGACAACCAGAGCAATTACCTCTTCAGTACCTGAAACATCAAACAACTATATCCTGAGTTAAGTATTCCGTTGTTTAGGCGGGACATGTAGCGACCACGTAAGCTGCTGTAGACCCCGTAAGCTGCCACTCCCTGGGTCAAACCTCCCATCACATCTTTGAAGGAGCAAGAGTAGGCTTAAACTCTCGGACCTTCTTTGAGCCCCCACACTCTGTAAGAACAGCAACGCTTTTAACCCCTGAACCATCACTCCAGTTCCTAACGGCTCATTGTACTTGACTTCACTTGGAAACACTACTTCTCATTTTGTTGATGACTCAGGTCGATATTGTGAATAATCTTTGTTCTGTTTATGTGCTACATTTAAAAGTCGCTTTCCATTTTCTCTCTTTCTTGTAGTACAGAGGATTGACTCCAAGGCCTCACCCATGCTAGGCAACTCTTTACCTACAGAAGGTGTCTGTTTTAAGACTCTCTCTCTCCAAGGATTACTTGGAGTCACCTCTTCATCCAGAAGGCTATGATGATAAAAGTGTGACTACTGCATTGTATCACATTACAAACCTGACACCCAGATAATGGGAAGTCCATCTTCTCTTGTCCCAAGTCACGTGTTAATGGTGCAACTCAATGTGATTGCTAGGAAGGAGTTTAATTTGTAAAGACAATCAGGCAGTTTCATGGCTGACTTCAAGCATTGTCTCTGGTCACGGAGTTGATTCTGGTTGTCACCGTAACATCCAAAGGAGAGATGAGTGTGAGGACCACAAGCTTTGGTTGTTGCTTTGGTCACCCAAAACAAAAACTAAAACCAAAAATCCAACCTACTTGTGGAAAGAGGTCTTTTCTTAGCTTGAAGAAGGGACACAGAAAATAATAAGTGGGTAGGGGTTGCTCAGTAGAGGTTTACCATGATGGCTAATCATGGTTGCCAACTTGACGCACCTGGGAAGAGGTGAGGACTTGCCCCCATCAGATTGGCCTGTAGAAATGTGTATAGAACGTTTTCATAATTGCTGATTGATGTAGGAGGGCCCAGCCAACTGTGCTACCCCTGGACAGGCGGTCCTTGGAGACACAAGGTAGCTGAACCAGGCTTGGCACAGGCCTTTATCCCAGCGCCGCCAGCACTCAAGGGGCAGCTGCAGGCAGATCTCAATGAGTTCCATGCCAGCAAGGCTACACAGTGAGAACTTGTCTCAGAAAAGGAAAGTCAAAGCATGAAGACATGGCTCAGTTGTTAAGAGTGCTGACTGCTCTTTCAGAGGCCTGGGTTCCATTCCCAGCACCCATAGTCACTCACAACTGTCTATAAGACACCCTCTTCTGTCCTCCTCAGGGATCAGGCATGGATGGATGTGGTTAACAGACATACACAGACAAGTTGTCTATACATATAATATAAATAAAAGAAAGAAAAGGGGCTGGACACAGACCCAGAAACCAGCCAGTAAGCCGCATTCTTCCATGGTCTGTTTCAGTTCCTGCCTTGAGTTCCTGCCTTGACATCTCAGAGACAGACTGTGGCCTATAAGATGTAATAAGCCCTTTCCTCCCGAAGTTGCTTTTGGTCAGTGTTTTCTTGCAGACAGAGAAGCAAACCAGGTCACTTGCTTCCTGTGATGAGGCCCAACATCACGGGCACATTCACAGCAGGCAAAGGCAAATGTGTTCCCTCTCTTAAGAGTGGAGGGAACAACATTCTTGCTTTCACCAGGCCAGTGCTCGTGTTAAGTGATTTTGATAAATAGGGTGATCATTCACATCAGACTTCGGGTCCTGTTTTTGCATTCTTCTCTCGCCTGT
>JAQHUG010000092.1:4297313-4339826 GCA_028555095.1 Dicrostonyx torquatus
TATGCAATGTGTGTGAATGGAACACAGCCCACCTGCAGAAGAAGAAACAGTACGCCCCATGTTGATAAAGACAATGCGTGCATGTGTGCTTGTATGCAATGTGTGTGAATGGAGCACAGCCCACCTGCAGGAGAAGAAACAGTACACCCCATGTTGATAAAGACAATGTGTGTGTGCACATGCATGCATGTGCATGTATGTGCATGCGTGCGCACACGTATGTATGTGTGTGTGTGCAGGCAGGAGGTAAAGCCCCAAATGTAGTCATGTGACTTTGGGCCCTTCCAAAGGCATTTCTAGCTGTTTCTCTCACTGCTGAGTCTTAACTTTGTTCTTTCATCCGGCAGGGGCTGTAACTTTGTGGTAGCATACTTGCCTGGCATGTGACAGGCCCTGGGCTCGATGCCCAGCACAGGAAGGGAAATGCACATCTCAGGATCTCAGGGCCAACTAGCTGGGACACTGTGCTTCCTGGCATCACCCTCTCCAGACTTGTACTTCCGGTGACCTGGTGAGCAAGAGCAGGCTGGGCTTGCCAGGTTTCTCTCTCTTTCCTGATTATCTTTTGCCTGTATCTGGGCCAACAGATGGAGAACAATATGAAATGCGATAATAAAGAATTGGGGGTAGGTAAGAATTATCATTCTAAAATTACAGTGTTTACAACTGGCTAGATTTCGTATAATGAAATACCATTTCACTCCCTGATGCTGTGGGAATGGAGTTGGTTGGTGTCTGTTCTGCATATGGGACTCTACTCCAGCTTCCCAGGGTCACATGAGCTGAGATCAAAATGATCATCAAGTTACTGGAAGCACTTATGAAAGATGCCCATAGAGTCTTGAACACCAAAACATGATCCAGTGTTGGGTTAAAGAGTGGTCCTTTGCTGCAGCATTTTCTTTTGGTGTGGGAGCAGGGAGAGGCAGGGAGAGGCAGGGAGTAGGTAGGTGCAGGGGACTGAGCCCAGGGCTTCAGGCTTTGTGGCAAGTGCCTATACCTGTTAAGCCATCTATGTGGCAACTATAAACATATTTTAAAATGCAAAGACATGGGGGCTGGAGAGATGGCTCAGCGGTTAAGAGCATTGCCTGCTCTTCCAAAGGTCCTGAGTTCAATTCCCGGCAACCATATGATGGCTCACAACCATCTGTAATGAGGTCTGGTGCCCTCTTCTGGCCTGCAGGCATACACACAGACAAAATGTTGTATACATAATAAATATTTTTAAAAAATGCAAAGACATCCTTCCTCCTCCTGCTGTTGCTGTAGAACTGAAGTCAGTACCCCGACTTGTCTTGTTCTACGGATATGCCCACAGCTACTTGCGAGGAGTCTAGAGGTCTCTCCTTGTTGGTCCTTTACATGAAAGGAGGAGCTTAAGTTTACTCTAGTTACTGCCTTCAGCCCACTGCACACCGTAAGGCTTTGTCCTCCGTGGTTTAGTGGCCATTGCTTTTCCTCTGATTTAGCAAGGGAATGTGGGGTGTTTGTGGAGGAGGTGATCCTATATTGGTAGCGCTAGAGCTGGCTGCACTGAGAGGGGGGGGAGTCATTTTCCTCACAAGGTGGAGTGTTTCATCAGTTTGGAACTGGAGTCGGCCTGGGGTCTGTGCTCAGAACTCTATCTGAGCTCCAGGCTCCAGAATTCAGAAGGCTGCACTGTTTCCAGAAAGGAAAGGATGGAGAAAAATCGCGTGCACTGTGTGTGTGTGTGTGTGTGTGTGTGTGTGTGTGTGTGTGTGTGTGTGTGTGTGTGTGTGTGTGTGTGTCGGGGTTAGGGGGGTCTCCTCAAAGAGACACCCTGCCTACCATGGTCTCTGAGTACCTGTTAGCCATGGTGGATTTATAGGAACCAGGTCCACAAGGCTAAGGCTGGTCATTCACAGTTCGTGTTGTTATGTATATGACCAGGATGTGTGTAGGGAATCATATCAGGCCTCTTTTTTTTCAAGTTAACAATTACATCATTCTCCCCACCTTCCCTCCCTCCACCCCTGTGTTATATCAGGCCTCCTTCCCTCTAGTAAAAATGCAATCTCCCAGTTCTGCCCATCCTGTGGAGAATGGTCCTGAGGAGGAAGTGGAGAGATTGGCACACTCTGCTGCCTGCCACTCGGAAACGCTGTGGAAACATGCTTTTGTGTCTCTCTAGGTTTCCTCCCCTGTGCTGTGTACCCGGAACACCCTGCAGTCAGCAGAGGTGTGTCTGTCTGTCCTTGTGTGCTGAGTGGCACTGATGGCCACTTTGTTTTGTGACCCCCCCCCCCCCAGGACCTGAAGATGGAGTAGTAACAAAGGCATGCCCCATGATTCTGAGCACCTTTCCCTGTGGACTCCAGTCCTAGCCAGAGGCTGCACGTGGAGCTGAAGGAATTGATCTCCTGCTTTCCTGAGAACCCCTTTCTCTACTAATTCATGAGCCAGCAGGATGCGGTCGCTGCACTTTCAGAACGCCTGCTCATAGCTGCGTACAAAGGCCAAGCGGAGAATGTGGTTCAGCTCATCAACAAGGGTGCCAAGGTAGCGGTTACCAAGGTAACAAGGAAAAATGCCATAGCGGTTCTCTGGGAATAGCTCACCTCTTGTCTGCAGAACTGTTGTTTGGTTCATAGTTTTTAAAAGAACTAGCTTTTGTAAAGAGATGGAGGCTTGGGAAGAAACAAGAAGCATTGAAAATGTTTCCGTTGTCATCTTTCATTTGTAATTTGCATTTGACAGTCTTTAAAACCACATAGGTCTTTTCCCCATCTACCTTTGTAGCCAGTAGGCAGGATATTTCTTTGGAGAAGTTCTACACAGAGACTGACTAAACAGTGAGCTGGTGGGTGGGGGTAAGGGTTGGTAGTCATGTCAGGCAGGCCTTCTAGCAAGGTGGACCAGCCTTTGGTCAGGAAGCCCCTGCCTCAGTCTCATTGTCCCCATTCTGACAGCTTGAACCAGATGACTGTTATGACTACCGTGGGCTTTGCAAGATATTGCTCCTCTGTCATCAACAGACAATACAATGGCAGATCAGGGAACATTTGGTTGAAGGCATTTGGTTTATAGCAAAACCCCAAGAAAAGTAGGTCCTGGCCAGGTGTTGTTGTGCCAGCATTAGGGAGGAAGAGGACATAAGTTCGAGCACAGCCTGGGCTACATAGATATATCAAAAACAAGCAAGAAATAAACCACACAAAATGTGGCCCTGCATAGTTGAAGTCTGGTGCAAACTTATCCAACTGCTAGTACTGTAAAGCCTCCTGGCGAATATTCTGTTCTCACCCTCACTTTGGAGGTTAGGAAACTGAAGGCATTTCTGCCCAGGCATAAATGCACCTTATATACGTTGTGCCCCAGTCTGAAGCTCTCCTGCCGTCCACCCCAGAGAGAGCTGTGCAGATGTGAGATATGGCCTTAGTTTTTCATGTGACATCATCTGTTAATATCTCTGACTTTCTGGGCCGGATGTTGGTCATTTGTCGGTCTCAGTCACTCATGTGCCTTTGAGTTCCTGCCCTTTGAGCACGCGGTGAGCAGTTGTGCTCAGCAAGCTAGAGACAGGACCCATCCGTGTGTGTTCCCTAGTCTTGGACTTCCTTTTGGGAGATAAATTTCTGTTATGGCAGCCTGAGCAATACAGCCACATTCCAATTTTAGAAAACTTCATCGTTCAGTAAAAGATTATATGTATATTCACTATGTCCCTATCCCCAGCTCTAGGCAGCTATGAGTCTCCTTTTCACTCATGAGTCTTCTTTTCTTGGTTATTACATAGAAATGGAACTATATGCTGTCCTGGCTAGTCTTATGCCAACTCGACACAAGCTAGAGTCATCAAAGGAGGAAACTTCTATTGGGAAAATGCCTCCATACAATTGGGTTGTAGGCAAGTCTGTAGGGCATTTTCTTAATTAGTGATGGGGGAGGGCTTAGCCCATTGTGGGTGGTGCCATCCCTGGGCTAGTGGTCCTGAGGTCTATAAGAAGCTGAACAAGCCATGTGAGCAAGCCAGTACCACCCCATCCAAGCACTCCTCCATGGTCTGTTCATCAGCTCCTATCTCCAAATTGCTGCCCTGTTTGAGTTCCTGTCCTGATTTCCTTCAATTATGAATAGCAATATGAACGCATAAGCCAAATAGACCCTTGCTTCCCCAACTAGCTTTTTGGTCATAGTGTTTGTCCAAGCACTATGTGTGCATAACTAGATGTGTGGCATGTGATCTCCTTTGTGATTTCGTTCGTGGAGCATAGTATCAACAAGAGTCATTCATGTTGCAGTGAATGATATTTCATCCCTTTTTATGGCTGAATAGCAATACGTAGTAAGCATACACAGTGGTTCCCTTATCTGTATTACAGAAGCCATGGATGCCTGATACTACCAAGCCCCATACATACTGTGTTGTTTCCTATGTACAGATGTTTATAATAGAGTGTAATACATAAATTAGGCATGGTAAAGGAATGACCACAATTAATGAAGTAGATGCCCTACACACACACACACACTCTGTGTATAATGTATCAGTACACTAAGATAAAGTTGTCATTGTTGCGAATTGGGACCATTGAGCAAAATAACGATACTTTCAACACAGGCACCGCAACACCACTAGTCCATCTGATGAACAAGGGAAAGGGACTATGGGTAGGAAGGGTGGAGAGCATGGAGACACTGGACGTTGTGTGGCCCAGAACAGTATGCAACTTCAGACTTCAGAATTCTTTCCCTTGAATTTTCCATTTGCCATATCAGACTGTGATTGACAATAATGGTTATTACACAGAGTGAGATGGTGGGTAGAGGAGGATCGTTATACTGTCCTTCAGGCATTTAGTGGACGTTTCTGGTTGGTTCTAGTTTAGGGCTATTATGAAAATGGCTGCCAAAGCCATGAGCATCTATAGCATGCTTTTGTGTGGGTAGAGTTTGCTTTTGTGTTGGTGAATATCAGGGAGATTTGCTGAGTCACATAATAAATCTGTTTAAGGCTATAAGAAAATGCCATGCCTGTTTTCAAAGTGGGCTTACAATTTCACATTCCCACCAGAATGTTTGAGGGTCCTATTTTCTACTTCACCAATGCTTCCTATACTTTGTTTGTAGAGATGCTGAGTCATTACTATAGCCTACGCTGGCCTTGAATTCATGGCAGCCCTTTTGCTTTCCAAACACTGGGACTACAGTTATGAGCCACCATTCTGGTCACCATTTACTTTTAAATGCACTTATCTTTGACTTATAATAGATTTACATCCCAATAAGCCCATCAGAAATTGAAAATACTGTAACGCTAAATGCATTTCTTATATCTAACCTACTAGACATCTCAGCTCAGTAACACTACATACGAGTGGTATCCTCTGCCATCTTTCTGATCATGTGACTTGCTGTTGCTTGCCCAGCATCCTGAAAGGGTGCCAGACTGCATATTTCTAGCCTTAAGGGGGAAAGTCAAAATTTAAAATGGTTTCTCGTGAGTGTGCATTACTTTTGTATCCGTGTGAGTCATAAGTCAGATCTCCGTAAACCAGGAATCATTTTCACGTCTTTACCACAGTCAGACTTATGCACAAGGAATTTTAAAATGTATCCTGTGCATATGGGTGTTTTGTCTGCAAGCGTGTCAGTACTATTGCAGTGTTGGGTGTATGTACACGGTGTCTGTGTACATTTCGTGCGGCACCTACAGAGACTAGAAGTGGGTGTCACATCCCCTGGGAACTGGAGTACAGATGGTTGTGAGCTGTCATGTGGGTGCTGAGAACTGAACTTGAGTCCTGGAAGAGCAGCTAGTGATCTTAACCACTAGGTCATCCCTCCAGCACCTGCTAGAGAGCCAAAAAAAAAAAAAAAAAGAAAACAAAAAAAAAAAAAAAAACCCAAGACATAGTTCATGCTGCCACTTCAACTGAGGCATTCCCATTCCAAAACAAAAAAAAAAAAAAAAACCCAAGACATAGTTCATGCTGCCACTTCAACTGAGGCATTCCCATTCCCTAAAAGGAACACAGCCAGACAAAGGCAGGTTTCTGGCTTCATCACAGGCAGGGCTCTCGGATGCACCAGTAAGCAGACACGCTTATTAAAAGAACCTACAGCCTGGACCTTCAGCTCATATGGGTGCGCAGAACGATGACCAGAGAAAGAATATCCAGCCGGGCGGTGGTGGCACACGCCTTTAATCCCAGCACTCGGGAGGCAGAGGCAGGCGGATCTTTGTGAGTTCGAGACCAGCTTGGTCTACAAGAGCTAGTTCCAGCGCAGGCTCCAAAGCCACAGAGAAACCCTGTCTCGAAAAAACCAAAAAAAAAAAAAAGAATATCCAAGTGTGTGGGATCTTCTCAAGGGAGACGTGTGCTCAGGGGTCTTTATAGCTGGCATGTATATGATCCTGTGGCTTTCTAAGTTACATGGCTCAGAATATAATTGACAACAAGGTTTAAAGGCTGAAGATTTTTCCTTTTGTAAGCAAACTGTGAGCTTTCTGAAAGGCACTCCTCAGATTTGGAATAGAAGATCACTAAACTCCACGATGTGCATCATTTTGGCCCTAAGCAAGCATTTTATTTCCTGTTCTTGACATCCCTGTCTGCGATAGCTTTAGGAGACCATGCCCTTGGTGGGCAGTTTGGCGCTAATTAGTATCTGAGGTTTCCTGACTCTGCCAGCAGAACAGGAGAATGAGATCTAGGACCAAGGGCCTCTCTCCCTTCCCATATGTCTCTCCCTTCCCAGGATGTCTTCCGTCCTCTTGTTTCTCTTGAAGGAATGACTTCCACATCTCCTTCCTGTTTCCTTCCCCACCCACGTGGTTCCTCCTTCTTAGGATACATGTATACTACTGATTGACCAGTTTAATTTTTAAAACTAAGTCAAATTAATTGTTTGCAATACTTACAAGAGAACAGATTTGCATCTTAACTGTTTGTAGGAGGAGTTTCAGTGGCCCTGTAGAGTCACACCAAGCCCAGCCTTTGCCACCATTTGCTTCCAGACCTTTTCCTACCTCTCCAAATGGAAGCCCTATGACCCCATTAAACACTGACTCCTCGGTTCCCCCCTGGGCACCTGGAACTCTCTTCTCTCTGTTTTGAGACAAGGTCTCACAACGTCTGATTGGCCTGGAACTAATTCACAGTGTGGCTCTGTTTGGCCTTGAACTTGAAGCTGCCTTCATGGCTATCCCATGATATTGCTTTAAGTGCTTCAGACCAAGCCTGCATGTCCCCAGCTGGAGCCTGTTACTGTTCTTAGGGTCTCTTTTATATTGAGTGGCACCCCTACTTGTGATTCCATACCATCCTGTGTTCTTTTAGATTCTCATTGACCCTCCACTTGCCACCCTCTTAGTGGGCAGGCCCCTCACCCTGCTTCCTGAATTTCTCCCTAGTTGCCTACACTAATGCTATAGGAGATGCATTTTAGAGAACAGAAAAGCAGGGTTTTTTGAGAAAGCCTTGGCTTTATATATGATCACATTATCTCCAGAGTTACCTCATGTCAGAAGTGTTGTTGAATGATTTTTTTTACTCTTTTGGCTTTTTGAGGAGGGGCTCACCACTTAGCTCTCAAATCACACAGGAGACTTATTCTTAGTTATGAACGCTTGGCCTTGACTTGGCTTGTTTCTCACAAGCTTTTTTTTTTTCGAGACAGGGTTTCTCTGTAGCTTTGGAGCCTGTCCTGGAACTAACTCTTGGAGACCAGGCTGATCTCTTAACTCACAAAGATCCGCCTGCCTCTACCTCCCGAGTGCTGAGATTAAAGGCGTGCGCCACCACCGCCTGGCTTCTCACCGGCTTTTCTTTTCTTTTTCTTTTTTTTTTTTTTGCCTTTTGGAATTATTTAATTTTTTTTCTTTATTGATATTTATTGAGCTCTACATTTTTTTTCTGCTCCCCTCCCTGCCTCTCCCCTCCCGCAATGTCCCTATGTTCCCAATTTACTCAGGAGATCTTGTCTTTTTATACTTTCCCAAGTATATTATCACCAGCTTTTCTTAAAATGTCCCAAATACCTTTTGCCTCGGGCTTTTTCCTTTTCTAACTTCTGTGTATCTTACTTTCACTCTTACCCCGTGGCTGGCCGTGGCTGGCCGTGGCTGGCCGTGGCTGGCCGTGGCTGGCTGCTGAAGTCCTTCTCCCCTCGTTCTCTCAGTGCTCCTCTTTTCCTCGATTCTCCTCTCTGCCTACCAGCCCCGCCTATCCTTGCTCCTGCCTCGCTATTGGCCGTTCAGCTCTTTATTAGGACCATCAGGTGTTTTAGACAGGCACAGTAACACAGCTTCATAGAGTTAAACAAATGCAGCATAAACAAAATTCACACACCTTAAAATAATATTCCCCAACGAAGAAGTATCTTCGCCTGAGGCTCAATTTTATTAGCTTAGCATCATTGGTATCTTGTTGCCAGGCTAGACCCTCTGTGTTGTCCTGGTGCTAAGCATGGGCCAGAGGTATAATGTTAAAAGCCTGAGGAGCTGTAGGGTAGACTGTGGAGCTGTTAAGAAGCTCCTCTTAGGATGCTGTGGTTTTTCACTTCCTCTAAAAGTAAACGATAAAGGCATTTGGTGAAACTTCAATTAAGAGGAAGCTAACTTCATGAACACTTATCAAAGCCTGCTTTTTTTTTTTTTTTTTTAAGAGACAGGGTTTCTCTGTAGCTTTGGAGCCTGTTCTGGAACTAGCTCTTGTAGACCAGACTGGCCTTGAACTCACAGAGATCCGCCTGTCTCTGCCTCACGAGTGCTGGGATTAAAGGCGTGCTCCACCACCGCCCGGCTGTGCTGTGACTTGTGGCTTGCCTGTGGGAAAACACCCAGGAAAGCTCAATAATAGGATCATAAGCACCAACTTACTCTTCTGAGGCTCTTAATAAGGCAGGCATCATGGGGACACGTGCTTCTAGCAAAGGTATGTAGACACCCTCAGAAGATGCTTTCTGGAGGGAGAAGGGATGACCACTCAGACTGGTTGCGTGAAGCTCTGCCTGGGCCTTGGAGGAGCTGCCTGTGACTGAGGAGGACAAGCCTCAGGACCTAGGGATGGACCCACATGGACTCCAGCCTCCTAGTGAATCAAAGGTTGCCATTGAAGAAGAGGAATTCAGAATTTGCTCTTCCTTGCTCTCCCTTGCTACTCCCTTGCTCTAGGGAATTTGTGGACCTGTTCATTGACTTTTCTGGGCCTCTTGCCCTCAGCATAGGCCTTAGTTAAGTGGTTCTCAGTGGGGCTGGAGGTGACCTTGTTTCGCTCCAGCTCTGGGCGGGCCTGGTAGAGATAGTGGCTCAGAGATATCAGCTTCTGCCTGGTAGGAAGACATGCATCACCCTCCATTGGGTTTAGTCAGTGCTGCAGGTATTTGGTTGCCTCAGCAGACTCCACTTCATATTTAAGTGTCTGGTAACCCAGATAAAGTTCGCTGAAATTTCCCCAAATCATGAAGGTCCTAAGCTCCCAGGCGTATAGGTTAATGAATCTTTAAATGCTTTATGTATTTCTTGTGTGTGTATGTGTGATATTGAGGGGCAGTGATAGGTGTCACAGTGTGCATGTGACATGAAGGAGGTAACTTTACGGAGGTGGTCCTCTTCTCCCACCTTTCCAGGCATCAGCTCAGGTTGCCAGGTTGTATGGCAAGTACCTTTACCTGCTGAGCCATTTTGTGGCTGTGACTGATGGGTCGTAACGACTCTACGTGTGGCCCCGTTGAGTGTCGTAACTTTAAAACCCTCCCTTATGCTTGTATCTTTGTGTGCAAATGCAAACCAATCATTGGCGCATTGTAAGATTCCCAAAGCAGCAGTCTGCCAGCTAGTAGTTGGTGGGTGTTTTTAAAAAGTTTAAGAGGTGGAGGGCATGAGAAATACTAAAAAGAAATTGAAGCTGGCTATGGTGGCACACACCTTTAATTCCAGTACTTGGGAGGCAGAGACAGGCAGAACAGATCTACGTAGTGAGTTCCAGGCCAGCCAGTGTTACATAGTTAGACCCTGTCTCAAAATACAACAACAAAAAGAAATTCCTTTGTAATCTGTGCTGAACACAACATTCTTCCTTACCTTTAACATCCCAGCACTGTCTACATAGTGTCTGCCTTTTCTACGGTTGATGTAGCATGGTTGCAGTAGACCAGAGGGGTGTGGCGCTCCTCTGCCTGTGCTATGCCATTTTATATGTGGGTCTTGAGTACCTGAGGGAGGCCCTGGAACCAGTTTCCAAAGGATACTGATGAAGGGCTAAATGAGTGTATCAGCCGATGCTGTACTTCCAGAGGACCCGGGTTCAATTCCCAGTACCGGGTTCCAGAGAATCAAACACTCATGCTCACACAAATATGCATGCAGGCAAACCCTGTCAGAGAAAATGAAATCGAGAAAGAGAATTCAAAGCCAGCCCCAGTTATATAGTCAGTTTGAGGCCAGCCTGGGCTACATGAGACCCTGACTCAACCCCTCCCCCATCCAAATGGCGTGTTGCTAACACGTGCATACCCTTTCTTTTCTTGCCACATGCTTCCTCTTTCCTTGATGCTACACAGAGACACTGTCCACCTCCAGCAAGGGCTGTATGATTCTGTTCTGCTGTGTTTCTTGCCCTCTCCTGGGGAAAGGGTGCCCTGTCCTTCATTTCTTCCCGTTGTAGTGTTTGACCTCAAACGGGCCACACGCACCCATCCATGTCCTTGCAGTGTCCCCAGTTAAAATGGTTTCGTTGTTTCATTTCTAGGAGCTAATGAGTCTATTACTTCCCTCCCCCCAACCCATCTTCAGAGTCTAGTCACTTCTGTTTGGTTCCTTCGGCTCCTCCCCCAGTCTCTATGAGGCTCTGGGCACATGAATTTCATTGGGTGAAGCTGTGTTGCTAGAATGCTTGAGTACCAGCCAATACCCATGCACCTCACTCTTCAGGTGCTGTTAGAGCATGCGGGACACTCATGGAGTTGCATTGCTGGTCTCAAAGGTCTGCCCTTTAGTAAGTAGGACCCAGAACTCCTAAGTAGGAGCAAGCCTGGGTGGATTAGTGACTAGAGTTGTTCATGACCCAAGCACCCCAACTTCGGGACGTTTTGGTGGGGTGAGGAATCTTCTTTTACTTTTTTTGTAGGTTGTGGTTCTCAAATGACCCTGAGTCACCATTACTTGAGTGAAGCACAAGTAATAAAAACTCAGAGAGAGAAATTGGGGTTCAACCTAAAGGTCAGAAAAGTAAAACAGCCAGCCACTGGCTCTTACCTCTACCTCAGTCCGAAATGGCGATTCTGTCTCTAAGAATTTCAGAATGAGACAGAGTCTGAGAGCTGTCTCCTCCCATTTTATAATCCTCTCTAGGGCTCAGATTAAAGGCATGTACCACCTAGTTTCTATGGCAACTAGTGTGGCTACTGGGATTAAAGTACTGCCTGGTCTATAAGACTGGCCAACAGGACTGTTTTACTCTCTGATCTTCAGGCAAGCTTTTTTTATTAAAATACAAATGAAGCTGGGCAGTGGTGGCACACGCCTTTAATACCAGCGCTCGGGAAGCAGACGCAGGCGGATCTCTGTGAGTTCGAGGCCAGCCTGGTCTACGAGAGCTAGTTCCAGGATAGGCTCCAAAGCTAGAGAGAAACCCTGTCTTGAAAAACCAAAAAAAAAAAAAGTAAATAAATAAATAAAATGAAATGCCACTACACTTGAGTCCGTCTCGAAGAGGGTTCAGTGTACAGCAAGGAGTCTCAGCCCCATGTCTGGACACATATAGGGAAAGACACCTCCACTTGCCTTCGATATTTAGTTTAACTTGGTCACCTTTGTCTGTATTCTCTTGCCATCCTCATTGGTGGGAGAGCACTATCTTAGTGGGACTCTTTCTGGAGTGTTCCCTGACTCCCTCCCTGCTTCTGTCACTGGAATAGCAAAGATTGTTTGGCTCCTTTATTACAGTCACCTGTGAGTGTAATCCTGGGTGACCCGCTGGAAGGGAGCCCCTCTGACATTCTCCTGTGTCAGCTCTGTAGAGGCCCTTCACAGCTGCCTGAGCACACTGCCACTCCACCCCAGTGTCCCAGAACTGTTGTCAGTGGGGCCGCTTTTCTGTGGCCACTGTTTGGCAGCATCTCCAAGCTGTGTTCACTCTTTGGCTGCCTGGAGTGAAGCAGCCTCTCCCTCACTGTGGCTGGATGAAAGAGAAATGGAGGCTACACCTCCTCACACTGTCCTGGCTTGGTGTGGCCCATCCTGAAACTACACCTGGGAACCAGCAAACAGTTTCAGAGGGGTTAGCTCCACCTACTCACCAGGGTCAGCAGAAACTCTAAATTACCCCTGCAGGACCCCACAGAGAACTGATGGTTATGTTTTGGATTTATTAAATGATTATAGGTAACTTGGGAGTGGAGAGATGACTCCGTGGTTAAAAGCACTCGATGCTCTTACAGAGGACCAAGTTTTGGCTTCCAGCATCTACAGCTACCAGTAACTCCAGTTCCAGGGGTTCTGGCACCTTCTTCTGGGTGCCACAGGCACCTAAATACAAACACATAAAAATAAAAGTAAATACATATTTTAAAAAGATTATGGGTAAATCTAAAGTATGATAGGGCTGAAAACTAGTGGGGTACGTAAGTGGCACTCGGGCTGACAGCCCCACACTCTGTATCCATCTCTCAGACGCTTATTAGAAAAGCAGATTATAGGCGCCATCCAGACTCTGAATCAGGAACTCTCACAAGAGATGCAGCTGTCTGTGTTGCAGCCAGTCCTCCAGGAGATCCGGTGCCCAGGAGAGGAGGAACTGCTGTCACTGGGTGCATTCTTGCTGCAAGGAGCTGCATGGTGTGTATGTGTGTGTGTGTGTGTGTGTATTCTTATTGATTTTTATTGAGCTCTACATTTTTCTCTGCTCCCCTCCCTGCCTCTCCCCTCCCCTTCAACCCTCTCCCATGATCCCCATGCTCCCAATTTACTCAGAAGATCTTGTCTTTTTCTACTTCCCATGCAGATTAGATCCATGTATGTCTCTCTTAGGGTCCTCATTGTTGTCTAGGTTCTGGGCTGCATGGTTTTACATAGCTTGTGACTCTGCCAAAGCATATCAACGAAATGCCCTGGTTCAGTGTTCTGCACCGATGACAATGAGGAGGGCACCAGGGAAAGTGCAGCCAGAGGAAAAGCTCTGGCTTGGGCAGCCCCAGTTGGGCAGGTTTAGCCTGAGGACTCCTCCTCATCTCACCCTGTGTTCACAGCTGTCACAGGTCAGAGTCACCTGGGAAGGTTGTGTGAGAACTGGTAGTGGAGTCCTCCAGTTGATTGGAGGAAGGAATGGGTCAGACATCACAGACCGACTAAGCTCCCAAGAAGATTTAGCAGTAGAAAGAAAGTAGAACATCTCTGCCTGTCCTTTCAGATCTGAGGAAACCAGGTGATGTCTTGGAGCTCCAAGGGGTCAGTGTTTGGGCACAACCTTCAAAAATCTGAGAAAATCCCAACAGCACAACCCAGGGTTCCCTTCTCCATGACTAGAACCACCTGTGCTCTTTAGTGTTTTGCCAATTTGACACAAACTTGGGTCAGAAACTGCCAGTATCAGATTGGTTCATGGGACATCTTTTTGATTAATGATTGGTGTGAAAGGTGGTGCTGTCCCTAGGCAGGTGTTCCTGGGGTGTGAAAGACAGCACACTGAGCAAGCCAATAGCAGTGTTCCTCCATGGTCTCTGCTTCAGTTCCTGCCCTGCCTATATTTCTAGAACAAGTCATAGTTTCTATGCTTCTTGCTTCCTCGTCTGTAAAATGGGCTTAATATGCCTGACTCAGAGAGTTGGAGAACTGAATGAGCTAACATGTGCCAGGTTCTTCAGACAGCGTCTTCAGTGCAGTGAGTGTCCTACTGCCTGTCTTTTGCTTTTTGTTCTCTGTGGGCTGAGATGGCCTAGGCTGAGTCAGGCTTGTCTTTGAGAATAACTGGGGTAGAACCTAGGATACTGGTGTGCCAACACGTCTCCAAAGCATTTGTAGTACATAGTCTTTTCTCCTGCTTAAAGTTCCTCCCCAGTCAGTCCTAAGGACATGGAAATGGCAACCGTTTCATCTTAGGTTGCTCAAAGATGCCTCGAAAGATATATTTGCTTGTTTTTTCAAAGCAGGGGTGCACTGTGCCCCGTGTTGGGAGAGCCTGCTCCCCACTGTTCTTGCTTCTCACTACAGAATTTTCTGGAAAACAAAGCTGCTTTCTGCATTCTTCCTTTGTCAGGGCTGAGCAGATTCAGCTGCTGAAGGAAACCAGCCTGGTTTTGCTAGTTCTGTGCTCTCCCAGAAGCCAGCAAAGGAGTTGCGTATGGGCAGACACCCAGCACCTTCTCAGAGGAGCCCTTGTACCTGTATCTGCAAAAATGGCCCAAGAAACTGTATGTCCTTAGAGGGGCAGAGACATCCTTGATCCTGAGTTTATCAACACTCCACAACCTCCATTTGTTGCATATGGCCCTCCCACCAGCCAGTGTCAACCTGATTGTAACTCATAGAAGGTAGATTCTTTCAGCTCTCACCCCAGCTGGACCCAGGATGACACACAAAATAGGATGCTCTGGAGTTTTCCAATGGGACGCCGAATGCCATGGAAGTGGAGATGGCTGGGGGAACAAGAGAAGGAGGAGTTTGGAGAAGGATGTTCCAGGAGAGGAAGTCTCTGTAAGCAGAAACACAAACTGGGGATTCAGAGCAGATTTCAAAATGGAAGCAGACTTGCAAGGAGAGCCTGGCGAGTGGGAGCCTTGAAAGCGAGAGCCTGTGCTTTAGCTCAGACCCATATGTAAACAGCTCACCACTCTTTGTATGTATTATGTAAAGGTGTAGGGGTTGCAGTGCATCATGCCCATCTGTGCTCTATGCACTACCATACAGTTCGTGAACCAGGCAAGGGGCTGAAGATTGAAACACACGAAGACACACAGACAGAGACACGGGTCATCCTTGATCAAGAATGCCCCCTTTACTGTGTCCAGGGGCAGCTTATATAGGATAGCCACGCCCCAGCCAAACCCACCAGAAACCACTCTCCTGCCATCAGGAACTTCTTTTTTTTTTTTTTTTTTTTTTGGTTTTTCGAGACAGGGTTTCTCTGTAGCTTTGGAGCCTGTCCTGGAACTAGTTCTTGTAGACCAGGCTGGCCTCGAACTCACAGAGATCCGCCTGCCTCTGCCTCCCGAGTGCTGGGATTAAAGGCATGCGCCACCACCGCCTGGCCCATCAGGAACTTCTAAGGGTCTTGTGCTCAGGGCAGCTGCAAGAATTACAAGTTGTTTACCAGAAATTCAGGATCTGGGGGGTTCACAGCTCCCAACAGGATGTCTGTGAAGAAGGGACAGGGGACAGCTGTTGGGAGTATGCTTAGCTTGGAGGCTGAGGATAGATAGCAGCAGCAGGAAAATCCTCTCGTGATGGAGGATTGTTCTTCATTTTTATCTCGGGTCTGGAGTGAGGAGTGCATTCCTGTGTGACAGATAAGATAGGAGGCTTAGGTGATTGTGCTACACAGAATCCCTAGGCGTCGTTAGCTCTGACTGAGATCTATCTGGCTCCAGTGACCCTAGCCTTTTACTTCTCAACTGCAAGACTCTGATAACTCTGGCTTAGGACCTGTCTGCAGTCCAGGGACATGGTTTGTGTTTGGTAGTTTCTGGGTGCACTCAGGCATGTGATCTGGTTTAAACCGCCGTAGTCCATCCCAGCCTCTGAAACAGACGCTATAGACTGGCTGCTCAAACGTCAGGACTTTGGTTCTCACAGTTCCGGATACTGTGCCGTCCAAGTCAAGGAGTGGGCACCGTGTAGCACTGTATCAGCACCTGCCCTATCTGCAAGGCACTAATCCCATTGTTGGCACGCTGCCCAGAGGCCATCCCACAGGACCCTTCGGGCCCGGCATTCACGCAAACATTAGGCTCCACAGAGGAACCCAACAGTGTTCCTTCCTTCTGCCTGTGCTCACGTGGGCAAAGCTTTTATCTGTTTACCCTTCAGGAAAGGGCAGGTGCTGGCAGGGATGTCCCCCACAGTGGCTGTGACCCTGGGTCTAACTTCTTTATCACCCGCCCCCTACTCCTGTCCCTGCTCTGTTGTCTTGTTTGAGCACTTGTATTTGACGACAGTGTCTCTGTCCTCACAGCACATACGCCCCCTTATCCCGATGACAAGCCGCGTTATGACCGTCCCTTAGTCAGTGTTGAGATATGAGGTCATTCACAAGGACACGTGATGACAGTTGGAGCCTGAGCCTGGGCCCAGTGATTAAAACCCGGTCACTTTCCTCCATCTGGGGCACTGTGGCCATCTCACCCAAAGGATTAAGGCGAGGTAACCCGTGAAGAGCAGAGAAAGGTCAACCCTTTATCTCATCTCTGACCTTGTCTTTTTATGTGAAGGTTTTTTATAGCCTAATTCTTGGGAGTAACTTTCTCCCTTAATTAAGAATTCTAATTTTAAAGCAAGTTCTGGCCTCTTTCTTTCCAGACTCATTCTGCTGTTTTGATTGGATTTCATGGCTAGGAATTAAGATCCTTATTTTGTCTGTTGTTTTCTCCATGGTTAGTTATCGGGGCAGACTGGTGCTTTACCGAGGCCATAAACATGCTTGTCCCGTTGGAATATCAATAAAGACAGCAGGTCTCAGTGAGGGGCTAAGCCGTATGCAAGGCCCCTGTGAGCCCCCTTTTCTCAAATACCATAGGGAAATCAGGATGTCTCCCTGAGAGCCTGGAGAGGTAGAAGTTTGACAAGGTCAGTTCCCCGGCCAGAAGCTCACGGACACCCAGGAAAGTGAGCTTTCTTTTGGGTGTCACGCATCATGGGTGCCCACAAACTTCACACAGTTGCAGGGAAGGGGATGGTCCTTGCTGTGACTCGGTGCTGCCGTCAGGGAACACCAGAGTGGCTGGCAGGAAACCTGAGCAGTGCGCAGCATCACCAAAACCCAATAACAAACAAACTCCCAGAAAGAAAAGCTAAATGATACCCTGTTACTTAACGTGCCTGAGATCGTTTGAAACAATAATCTGGATGTTGCCCCTGGCCACAGACAGGGAGTGACAGTGTGGCTAAAGGCAAAGAAAAGATAAATGCTAGATTCAAAAGAAGAGTTACTTCTCAGGAGCCACAGAGAGATACGGGAGGCGGTCACAGGAACAGCAATAGTGTCTCTGTTTTTTTGTTTGTTTGTTTGTTTTGTTTTTTGTTTTGTTTTGTTTTACAAAATAGTTGGCTGATATGTGGATCTTAATATGCTATATTTTTCATACTTTTCAAAGCTGGTTTTGAAAAGAGGCAGAGCCTTTTCCACCTCCACCTGGCTATGACTTTATCTTCAGGAGCCAATGGGTTTGACATTTCTTTGTCTCCTGCCCATGGTCCTGTCAGACTCATTTGTCACCGTGGTATGAGCACTAGTGGGGAAACGGAAGGACGAGAAGCCCCACCTTCTGCCACTTAAGTGTAGGACATAAAAATTTGTTAAAGTTAACAAAGGCAACTTGAATTCCTAATAAATTCATTGAGAATCCTCTTCCACAGCAAAAGGACAGCTGGGGTTAGAGGCAGAGGGACAGAGGTGTTTTGAAAACCTGGTGTGTTCTCTTGCCTTGGTGTCCTGTCCCTTGGTGTATCTAGTTCTGAAACCAACTGTTTCCTTTGCATTAACAGCATGGCCGGACCCCCTTGCACCTTGCTGCCAATAAGGGCCATCTCTCTGTGGTCCAGATTCTGCTGAAGGCTGGCTGTGACCTCAACGTGCAGGATGATGTAAGTAGAAGCATCATTCCCTCCAGGGAAGGGTTGGCAGAGGAGCTTGTCTGCAGTAGCAGCCCTCAGTGCAGATGCCGGCGGTATGAGCAGGGCGGGTACTAGATGCTTGCCAGAATTTTTGTTTGTTTTTTTGTTTCTATCCTGGTCACTGTTCTTCGGACTACCTTCTGGGAGACCCATTCTTGTAGGAGGCTTTTCGGTTGTGGTTCTTATTGCCCCATTAGCATTTGAGTGCAGAGTCTGAGGGCATTTGCCTAGGTCCTGTTTTAGTACAGAGGACTCACTCTGGCAGTGAGTGTGGGAAGGACCCATTGGATGTGTGCATCATCAGTCAAATTTACTGCTGAAGAAAAGGTGAGGCTTAACACCCACCCTCCTCCTTCACCTTAACTTCTCTTAGTGTACATGTAGTGCACATGTTGCTTGAAGTTCCATCCCAGCTAAAAGAGGGGAAAGGGACTTATGCAAGACCAAGGCCTCTTGAAAGAATTTGCTGGTGGTTCTATGCTCTCACTGAGTCCGACTCCCGTCACTCACTGAGATGTCAGGAACCACTGGCTCCTTCAGCATCAGCTATCCAGTCTGAGTCTGTGAGCTTTGGCCGAGTAGGACTGCACAGCACAGAGCTTGCTCTTTTGGGTCCTTGGAGAAGGTGGCGTCTCCGAGGGTGATGGAGTAAATTGCCCTCCAGTGAGTTATCAGGAAGAAACCCTATGGAAATGTAATTGGGGATGATTTTCAGAAAATTTTAACTCCTTTTTTTTTCTTTCTTTTTTAAAAATTATTTTATTTTGGGTATTTTGCTTGCACGTGTATCTGTGCATGCTTGGTGCCTGCACAGACTAGAATAGGGCATCCATCCGGAACTGGAGTTCTAGATGGTTGTGAACTACCATATGGGTGCTGGGTCAAATTCAGGTCCTTTGAAAGAGCAACAATTACTCTTAACCACTGAGCCAGCTCTCCAGTGCGCTCCCCCCCCCCCCCGCCGCCACCATCTCTCAATGATGTGGCAGAATTCTAAGACATGAAAGTCCTGTGAGTAAGCAGCATCTTACAGAGTCCAGCCTTATCATAACTTCTTTCAGTAACATTACCTAGAATATTCTTTGCAACTCCACACAGTATCCTAAAATTTGACAAACACATTCACAAATGACTTGCCTATATAACAAGTTTGAGGCTAGCCTTGGATACATGAAGCCTGTCTGTATAGGCCAGCCTTGGATACATGAGACAAGTGTACTGGCTAGCCTTGGATAAATGAGACCTGTCTATATAGGCAGGTGGACAGGCAGACACATGAACTGGTTTTATGCAAGGCCAAAGAGTTATCAGCATCTCATATAAAAATCTGGTTTTATCTGAAGCCATGGGATCACCAAGGGTGTTATTCTCAAAAATACTGACTTAGCTCTAAGCTGTTGATTCTCACCTTGGTCATGACACTGTATTTTTCTACACTATAACCAATATAACATTCCTGACCCATATCATCTCCTTAGAAGACAGGAGGAAAATAAACGGAGAAGGGCAAAATAAATAATCAGAGGGAAGGTGGGATCTCGAGTTGCTGGCACAAGCATGTTGGGACAATCTAGCCTTCTCTTTGATTGTTAAAGTTGTTGCTTGCCATCGTGGCAAGGTCACAAAGTCAGGCCTGCCAACCCATCCCAACCAAACGCCCTCACTCAGGTCTGAGGCTAGCTGTGGTCTCATGCAGCAGACACTATGCTGATGGTTCAGATAAGGAAGGAAGCAGAGAAGACAAGAATTCTCACAGCGCACGGAGGAAAGCCAGCCCTGCGTTTAGGTAAAACACCTCCCTCATTTGAGTCATTGGGTCTTTTCCCTCATTTCCTGCTCTACACAGACAATGCAAACCTTGCTTCTTCATATAACAACAGATAGTAAGAAAACTGGAGAAGGCGGGACTGTTGCGGTCCTCAGCTCTTTCCTGTGTACTTCCCATGCCTGTTGATAATCATCTTCGAACTGTCCACAAAAATGTATGAAATCACTTTATTATCATTAAAGAAGAGGGGAACTTAACTATAAGAGTCACGTGAGCAGTTCCCTATCTGGGAGATGGGTAGAAACAGGATGTTGACGTTATGAAGATTCAATTCTAACTTCATATTCTGCAGATACTGTTGTTTATGGCATGGGACTGTCTGAGAATTAGAGGAAGAATGACCTCCAGTGGCCTGGAGTGGGATTATTATGAGTTTCAACCCGCAGCTCCCGGAGCAGCATCTGTCTTGCTTCCCGCTAATCCTATCAGCGCTCAGTGGAGCGCAAATGCCATCTCTGATTGGTCAGTGAGTAATCACATGACTCCTGCCCCAGAAATAGTCCAGGACTCTGTGGCCACAGTAAAAAGCATGAAGGAAGACAAAAATAAGAGAAATCAGAGAAGAAAGGCTAGGAAGGACCCTAGAAGATCTGAGAGAGAAGAGGTCAGCACCCCGCTTTGTGTGCCTACCTGGTGTAGGGCTTGCTTACAGCATGTTTGCTTACATCCCTGGGGTCTTCCTCCCAAATGGGTGTGTTCCGCCCATGCATGACTGGGACTTCTTCCACAAGCTTGGCTTTGGGACACCTAATGCTTTTCACTACATAGGAGATGGAAATATAAGTATTTCAGACAAAGATTTAGACCTTAAGTTCCAATGCTCTTGCGTGAGAAACACTGAAGTCTGAGGAATACCGAGTGCTGGCAGTCCATATTGTTTGCAAACAGGTCAGCATGTCAGATCAGAATGCCAACTGCAGTGTTGCTGCCGCGTCTAGTTTCTTCCTTTGCTTCTTCTCAGTTACCCATTCAACAGCCTCCATGCTGCTCTCTTAAACTTGCATGGTAAGGCAGCCCCCACCTCGCAGAGACACCGTCTCCTTTTGGAGACCAGTGCTGAGGTTACCTGGCTTCCAAAGCTGGAAGCGGCTTGCTGTGGAGGAAAGGAGCCTTGGCAGTTTGAATTAGCTAGCTAGCCTAGGCGAGGCTTATCAACGAAAATTGCATGGCATGACTCCTGGCACATAGTTAGGGGTCAGTAAATACGGAGTGAAGATTGAGAAAATTTGTTGAGAAAATTTGTTGAGAGAGCTAGGTTTTCTTCTGTATTTTCATTCAATTTCAGAATTTTCTGATTGATTCGGATCATAGTGAAGCAGGGTTATGTCAGAATTTGCTGCTGGGGCCGCTAATAGGTCAGGCTTATCATTTGTATTATGTTTTGAAGAGGACATTGGCTAGTAATATATTTGTAATATAATAATAATAATACTATGATAGTAGTTTTAATTTTGTAAGAGCCAAAAATTGATTCTCAAGTAACTGAACGTGCTTCAGCTGAGGGTCTGGATTTAACTGTGCTGTGTGTTTCACGGATGGCTGGAGGCAGCTCTGTGTTCCTGCGTTTTGTCTTTCTCAGAACCTTTCATGCTCATCTTAGTAACCTAAGCTGGCTGGCTGGCTCATAGGAGTTGGAGGACATGTCCTCTGAAACCGGTCTAGCCACTGTTTGTCCCGCCATGGAGAGCAGGGCCAAGTGCCATTGCACAGCAGTAGATATGGGAAGCAAGGAGCCGAGCTCCCAGTGGGAAGAATAAAGCTGGAGGGAGACTTGCCTACAGACAAGGCTGCAACTGAACGGGCCAGCCAGCTTGGGATAGCTTGACTTCTCACTACAGCTGAACACCAGTGTCACATCTCCTTGAAGCTTGACAACCCACTTGAAAGTGTTCTGCCAAGCACCAATCCAGGAGTTAGGTGTAGCTGCTTGTATCAAGTTAGAGTCTTGCAAAGGAAAGTTGTCTCAAAGGAAGCAAATATGCTCCATGGCTGATCAAAGGCATGCTAATCAGAGCTCCACACTAGCCCAACGCTGCATCCGCTCTTGATTTCATGAGCAGCTTATGTAACAAGGTGAAATGTTTGGTCTGAACCAAGCCCTTCATGTGATCGTTTGACAAGACCTATCTGCTTAGGGCATGTTGCTTGCACTTCATGCCGAATACAGAATGCAAGTCTCTTCTGAAAAGGTTGCTCCGATTGATCCAAGGAATGGCCAGCAGAATGCCTGTCATTTGTGGGGTGGCTAAAAGGCCTCTCCTAGTGGGAACAATAGCAATCTTTCTCATGATCATTTTGGGAAAACCCGTGACTGATCTGATAGGGAAATAAGGTGTCTTAGAGAGGCTAACAGAATTGTTTGGAGCTGAGACTCAGGCACAGTCCCGTCTGACTTGTTTGGGAATTGAGCGCTCGTCCACTGGGAAAGGCCTTCTCAGACGCCTGGCCCAGCCCATCTCCTGCAGCCACTTACTGGGAGGGCGGACAGGAAGAAAAACAGTCCAAATCTAGCCTGTGATGTGATAATAACTCACAAGGTCAAGGAGAGTTGTTGACAGCCATACCAGTCACACTGCAGTCATGGGAGTGGGGCTGGACGTCCTCACCCCAGCTCTGTGCAAGTCTCTTATTAGATCATCAAGTCAACTGTGGGAAAAGCTTGCTGAATGGGAATCCTTTTCCTGCTGTCTTCTTATGGTTTAAGCTTGTGATTGGTAGTAGTTTTGTCTGATAGATGAAGTTATATGTGTTAAATATAAAAAAAGTTGCCAAGTACTTTGACCAATTCTGAGTCTGTGTGGTCACCAATGGCTATCACCAGCACTATTCTATAGGCAAAACCAGCATTATTAGAAGGCAATTTGAGAGCCATATCATGTCTATGCAAACATCAGGTATAGTTTTCCCACTGAGGGCCTATGACCTCCCTAGCTGCAGGTTCCTGATAGTTTATGTTACAGGATGGGAATGCCCTCATGTGGAACAGGCATCAGATCTAGTCAGCAAGCAAGTGGTTACTTCCCCACCCCCCCTTAGTTAGTTTCCCATTGTTGCAGTAACACTCCACCACCAAGGCAACTCACAAAGAAAGTGTTTGATTGGCTTTTGGTTTCAGAGGGTTAGAGGCCAAGATGGGATGGTGGCAGGAACAGCCGAGAGGTCACATCTTGATCCTCATTGGAACACACCAGGAATAGTTCAAGTGTTCTGAAACCTTCAAAGCCACCCCCAGTGATACACCTCATCTGATAAAGTCACTCAACTATTCCCAGATGGGCCCACCAAGTCTGCAAACATAGGAACCTATGGGGGAGGCATCTCATTTAAACCACTGCACCCCCCACAGCACACCTGCCGCTGTTGCCAGTGGGCTCATCTTGCCTTGCTAGGTGGTGGTCTTACATGCCGGGTCTAGGCTGTTGCCTTGCTGGGTGGTTTTCTTATATGCCGGGTCGAGGCTGAGTAGGGTTATTAATGACAACTCTCCACTAGCAACTGGAGAGTATTCAAAAGATCACTTCCTGTGATTTAAAATTTTCTAAAAAGTATATTATGTGCATGAGTATTTTGCCTACATGCAAATATATGTTCTCCATGCATGCCTGGTGCCCAGAAGAAGACATCAGATCCTCTGGAACTGGAGGTACAGATGGTTGTGAGCCACCATGAGAGTCCTGGGAACTGAACCTGGATTCTTGAGCCATCTCTCCCGCCCCCTACTCTTGAATTTTTAAAGAGAGAAGTTATTTTGTTTTGTTTTGGAAATAGCCTAGTCTGGCTATCAAGAGGCTATATCCTCTTGATCCACCTGCCTTTGCCCTCTGAGTGTTGGGATTACAGGTGTGTGCTAGTGTACCCAGCCACGTGTGTGTTTCTGCTAGGACCGAGTGGGTTTTCTACTGTGAAAACACATGCGCGTGTGCACACACTTGCAGCAACATGAAACAAATCCTCTGAGCCATCTTTCAATCTAGTTCCTGGGTTAATCCCTGTACACCAGTCACTGCAGTCTGTTTCCAGAACTTCCCTCTCGGATTGCATGTCCTTCGTGTGTCTCTTTGAGGCGAATCTCAGGGAGGTCAGTGTGTTTTATTGAACCACCCCAGTTAGTGTGCGCCCTCCTGAGGTTGCTCTTTGCTATCTGTCTTCCAGGGTCCGGGGAAGTCCTGGAGTATGTCCTTTGCCCCTCTGTGTCTATTTGGAAATTTTGCTGATGTAAATCTTACCAGCTGAATCATAGAATCCCAAAGGAGAGAGAACCCTGGCCCTACCTTTTCCTGTGAGGGTCCTGAGGCTCACCAAGCTGATCGATCTATACCAGAGCTGTACACAAACCAGTTCTCCTGATCCCCTGGCCCTCGGCTCATCATTTCCACCTGAAAACATCCACATTGTTCACCCATCTCCCCTCTCAAGCTTGGCCCTCAGGCTTGATTTGATTTGACTCCTGAACTGTGCTCCTAGAAGGCAGAGCTCAGAGCCTTCCCATTAGTGTCGCGCCCCCTTCTCACCTGTGGGATGTTTATGCAGCCTCTCTGCCACAGTTAGGGGAAGAGTCAAGTTCTCTTTTGGTGCCTGAAGGAGAAAACCTGTCAATCCCAGGAATCTGGTTGCCGAGAAGGGTTAGAATGCAGCATAAATCATCAAGAGGCATCTCAGAAGTATGCAGCAAGGGGTTGCAGTCCCGGAGGCCTCCCACCCCTTCTTCACTCCCGGCTAGTGCAAATCAGTGAACAAATTACACACCTGTCATCAAAGCATGAGGCCCCGTAACTGCCACAGCTGGAGAGTGATTCCTCTGTTATCTGGGCCTGAGGACCTAGTGGGGCAGGGGATTGCAGGAGTTGCTGATTGAAGTGTATGACATTCACAGCCTGGCTCCCTGGCACAACTCCATTAAGTTCTTGGAAGAAGCCTGACTCTCCTTGGCAGGTAGATCTGAGGCCTGTAGCCATCTTTGCTATTGACATAAGATCCCTTCCGGTTTATGAACCAAACTGCTCTGTCCATGCGCATTCTCTACTAATGGGACCCCAAAGCTTGCCTTGCCTGTGGTGACCAAGCCCTTCTGCAAATAGCCAGTCTCCTCCTTGAGGGGACAGGAGACAGCCTGGTGTCTGGCTTAAGGAAGGAGTCATATGGTGGCCGATAAAGAAGCCTGTTATTCTTCTCTCTGTGTTACTTTGCAGGGGGACCAGACAGCCTTGCACCGGGCCACTGTGGTGGGAAACGTTGAGATCATCACAGCGCTTATCCATGAGGGATGTGCCCTGGACAGACAGGACAAGGTGAGGGGGATGGTAAGGGCTGCAGGACCCTGGGGCGCTAAGGAGCCAGCTTGATTCACCACGGTACACTCACGATGTCCTGCTCCCACCATGCAATGAGAGAGGTCAACCTAGGTTTCTCTGAAAGATCAGGGTTCCAGAAACCATGGTTGTTTACCCACCCTTCCCTCTGTTGTGTGGCTCTGTGCTGACAACTTAGTCCAGGTCAGTGTAGAAATCACGACCTATGAAGCTCTGTTTCTTAGATGCACAAGCAAGTTAAATGTTTTAGCTCTCAAGAAAAAGAGTGAACCGAAGAATTTCTTTCTTCCAAGGATCCCAGGATGCATACCAGTGTTTTTAAATTGTCTAATCTTAAAGTGTGGGAATTTTGTATTTAAGTGCAGTACAGCCTCTGTGTCTTTCCCCCCACCCCCGACAGCTTTCCATTAAAGTGTCATGTGTGTGCAGAAAAGTGCACAGACAGTAAATGCACCACGAGGTTCCTCTGCACATCCAGGGGCTCTGGGTCAGGAGTGGCACCTCTGCACCCAGAGCCCTTCCTGGTCTTCCTGTCATTTGCTGCTGCTGCTCCTATAATGGTCCTAGCCGGGCCTTGTGGCCCCTGCCCTACCCAGCCTTGTCTCTGGAACCCTGGCTCTCCTCTCGTGGGTGCCAGGTGCATTGGTCTTAGCTCTTTGGGGCACATCTCTAGATGGACGTAACTGGAGAATGTAGTCCTGCCCGAGCATGCCTGCATGTGTGTTCCTACCTGCCCGTCTTTCATCCCCTCTATAGTAAGCAAATGGGAGCCATTTTATTAGTTTGTATTTAAAAGCCATGTATCTAGAAATCTTAGGTAGCTTATTTACAATCACTGTTTCTTTGATTTTTTTTTTTCATTTAGAATCCTGGAGGTTTTATATTAACTAGAGACTACTAAATTTTGTTTGTTTGTTTTGTTTTGTTTTTCTGAGACAAGGTGTCTCTGCTTAGTTCTGGCTGTCCTGGAACTCACTCTGTAGACCAGGCTGGCCTTGAACTCACAGAGATCAGCCTGCCTCTGCCTCCCGAGTACTGGGATTGAAGGTGTGTGCCCCAACCACCCAGTTACTTTATTTTATTTTATTTTGGTTTTTAGCACTCAGATCTCTTATGTGCTCCATGGTTCTGATGGACCCCATTGAGGAAGACCTTGTAGCCATCGTAATATGTTGTTTTAGCAAGAAGAGACAGACCATGGGTAATGTGCTCTCTTCCAATGTGTTTACTCAGGATGGGAACACAGCCCTCCATGAAGCCGCCTGGCATGGGTTCAGCCAGTCAGCCAAGCTGCTTGTTAAAGCAGGAGCCAACGTGCTTGCCAGGAACAAGGTGAGGCCCAGCAGCTGACCTCCTCTTCCACAGGTGAGGAGGGTCATGGGAATCTTTGTCCTGGGTTGTCTCCTGTCCATGAGAAGCGCCAGGCAGAGCTCACTGGGGCATGGAGAACCCCGCAGGGCAGGTTCACCTAGGAGGCTCACTGCAGAGGTAGGAGGGCTGGTGCTCCAGGCAGGGTAAGCATGCCACAGTGCTGAAACCCCTGCTGGTGTGAGAGACCCCCGGGCAGCTGCCTGGAACCTGTCCTCATCATTTGATCCTGTTACAAAGAATAGCAATAGAGAGTTGGCATGGAAAATGTTGGCAGAGAACCAAAATGCTGGTAGTCAGTAGCGGGACAGTGGGGTAAGTGGGCGGAGGAAATGGAATTGGAACAGCTGCTTTGGGGAGGTAAGCTGTACCACAAAAGTGGTTCTGTCAGAAAGCATGTCAGCTCAGGGCAGTGCACAAGGTCCCCAGGTCTCCTGGCATCACCTAAAAGGAAAAGAAGTTCTTACCTGTTTTTTTTTTTTTGGGGGAGGGGGTGGCTGCCATCCCAGGTTTCGGTTGGTAAAGCAGCGAAGTATGCTAGGAAAGTTTTGTCCTTAAGTCTATCTGTGATAGCAATAAGTAAAGCGGTAGAAAATGCAGGAGAGGAATGTAATGTATTCACTCAGCGCAAACACAATATAATGTAAGTCACAGTGTCGATAACGTTATGAGCCATGAAGGATCACGATAGAGGAGTACATACATGATCACACATACATGCCTCAGTGCTAATGTCAGTTTATCCTTTGTAAAAACTGAGCCTGGAAAGATAGCACCAAAATATTAATAGTGGCTGTCTACTTGAATTTAGACTTACTCATTTTTGGTGTGTTTTTGCTTTTGTCCCTTTCTCAGACTTTCTAAACTGAACTGGTTGTCTCTTCAACCACTAGAAGAAGAGGCATGTGTTATTTTCAAAGCAAAAGAGGCACTGTCAGTACTTTGAGACTATCCACAGTAGTGTTGAGAAGGGGTTGCCTTTTCTTTCCTTGGATGGCCAGGATGGGTCTGTGGCCAGTGTGTAAGGAGTGTGGGGACTTCCCACAATGCACTTGCATGGTTGATGCCCCTGGATGATGGCCTCACATAGAGAAATGGAGGAGTACTGAGTCTGTGCCTGGGGAGGAACAGCCTGAGAACCATGCCCAGCATTACACAGATATGTGCGCGCACATGCACGCACACATACACACACACACACACACACACACGAGTATGGCACAGTAGGACCAGAAACCAAGTGTCTGTAGCCCGAGATCCTGCACACACATCATCGCACAAGGTCTTCAATAGCAAGTTAGGCACAAGATCGAATACTAACCAGCCAATCAGATATAGTCTCCGTCGACATCATGACTTCTCTGGGCCTCATTGGCTAGGGTGCCTTAAATGAGAACTGGAGAAGCTCTACTGAGCTCAGCAGGGGAGGTAGGAATATGGGGTCCCAGAGAGGCTGCTTTAGCTGCTTTGAAATCCCTTGGCTCTCACTGCTCATTCTTTGGCTCTCTGGAGTACGGTGAAGCAGGATGCTCTAGCGCTCATACAGGCAGAAGTGGACTCATTGCTTCCCCTCCCCCACTGTCGTTTGTGTCTCCTCTCTGATCTCTTCTCTGTCTCGCACCTTCCTTTCTGTTTCCCTGCTCACCATGATTGTCCCTGGACTGTTCCAGAAGCCTCACAGTGGAATAACCAGATTGAGCTTGCTGCCTTCCCATCCTGCTGTTCTGCTGGCCAGAGCCCTCTCAGTGACCAGTCTGCTCTGCTCTGGTGTCTCCATTGGGTAGCTCTCCTTGGGGCAGCTTTGTGGTCACATTTCTTGTGGTTCCTTCATGGACTGACCCCTGCAGGACATAATCAGCAATGTTTGCCTCATGTCCTCTCGGGTGGGGCTGTTCCATTCCTTCGAGATAGTGCATAATCTGCTTTGCTTTCTATACCAACTGAGAAGTACTTGTCTTGGTTTGTGAAGAGGTTAAGTTTGAGCTGGGAGCTCGTAGAGTTCCTAGAGTGCTTGGTTTAGACACACGTTTTGTTTGTGACACCTTTAGGGCCATAAGGCGCCCCAGGTCTATCTGCTGTAGCATGCTGTCTCCTTCCCACGTACGGCTCCATGGAAAGCCATGAGTTCTTTCTTAGGATAAAATGGAGAAAGCTGCAGAAATACCCATAGGGTGACTCATGTCATCCCAACGAGGGATGTTTCCATTCTGCAGACAGCTTCTGAGGGATCATCTTGAACGTGCTTCTTATTTAGCCAAACAGTATCATGTTGGAGAGTCAGGACCCGTCATCCTGGGTGCTGATCATGCATGTAGGCTACATTTTTAATGGCAGGCTTGGAGGTCGGGTTGACATAAAGTCTACTTTTTGGGAATGAATCATGTCCCATGCATTCAGACAAGCACATGTGGTTATGTAATTGCCAGCACCAGCACAGAATGTTCTGTCACTTCAAGAAACTTCTTTTGTACCCTCTGGTGGCAGTCTGCTAGTCAACCCCTCCAAGCATCTAGCAACGACACCTCTGTGTCGCCTTTTCAAAAATAAGCCTTGTTTCCCTGAATGGTTGCGATCCCCCCCCCCCATGTTGTTAACACGGGTTTCTAGTTCAGTCCTTTCTATTGCTGAGTGGTACTGTACTATGTGGGTGTATGCTGTTCGTTTTATGTGTATGACTGTTTGCCTGCATGTATATATGTGCACACATGCATGCCTGGTACCTGTAGAGGCCAGAAGAGGGCATCAAATCCCCTGGAATTGACTAGAGTTACTGATGGTTGTGAGCTGTCTGTGGATGCTGGGAATTCAACCTGGGTCCTCTGGAAGGACAGCAAGTGCTCTTAGTTTCTGAGCCATCTCTCCAAGCCAATGTTTCCTTTTCTTGAGCCAAGCAATTTCCCACATAATTAATATTTCCTAGTGGCAAAGGAACCTTTAGTATGCTGTATTTCTAGGACCATTGGATTTCTTTTATTTCACTCATTTTTTTCCAGCACGTATTTGACCACGGCCGTGAAGTCAACAGCCCAGAGATTAAGAGTCTTTAAACACAAGTAGATGCTTTGCTGTGGAGAGCTAAGTTTGCCATGGTTCTCAGCCCGGAAACTAAAACCTCAATAAACAAATAAATGAAAAATAAAAGCCAACTCTAAGCCAGGCTTGATTATCAGAGAGATTCTCAGAATGCGAGACATTGACTGCTAGGTCGGGCTTCACCCGGCAGGCTGAGGAAATTCGACTCCAGAACAGGGCCCTGCACCCAGGAGCTTCCCGTGTGTGGCAAGGGTGACAGGGAGGGTGAGGCAGCCTACCTCACCAGGCCGCTGGCTTGCCATCCTCCGCATCCCGAGGGATAATGCCCGGCAAGGCTGATTAAGCCACGGTTACGAAGAGTAAGTGCACTGATGATAAAGTTTTATTTATTTGCTCATTATCTACTTCCAATGCTGTAGTGTTCTTTTTCAAAAAGAATGTAATACCTGGAAAGGCGGGGAGGGGAGGCATAAGGCTCTGGGCTGGTGCCACCGCACCTCTTCCTCGGGCCAGCATTTGGTCAATGTGTGCTCAGAATACTTTACCTGCTTTTCCCATTAAGTAATGAGAAAACGCTTTTCTAGGGGTTTTCTGCAGCTGTTAGGACCTAGTCCCCTAAAATCAAAGAGTTCTGTTCACACTACTGCATTTGCAAAATTATTGAGGACATTTTTCTGAGGTGGTACGGTAAGCAGCAGTATCACCTTGTAGGCCAAGATTCTTTCATAGTTCAAGTGTTTATGTTTAAAAAACACTGAAGAACAGACATCTCAATACAGGCCTACAAGACAAAGTTAGCCACCCCCACTTCCCAGAAGTGTCCGAGCCCAGCTACTGCCCATGCTTCACAGAGAGTCATCTCTGAGCCTGGGTGCAATGAGTCATGCCCAGGGCCTGAGGAAGGGGGCTCAAACTCCATTTCTGAAGTCAACATAAGCGTGTGACGTGCTTTTCTGAATGACTCTAACCCATGAGGGGCACAGACAGGACTCAGAGCCACAGTTAGGGACAGAGGTGACACTACAGTCTGTTTGGACTCTACATTCATGGTTCTTATAACTGAAACACCAGCTGGGGTTTGTCATGATGCAGAATTGTGACAATGGCTGGCTTCTCCTGGAGTAAGAATCTCTGTGTGCACAGCAGGTCTGTGCTGCTAACTTGCCCCCTTCTCTCCTTCTCTCTCCCAGGCAGGAAACACGGCTCTGCACCTGGCCTGCCAGAACAGTCGCTCCCAGAGCACGCGCGTCCTCCTGCTGGGCGGCTCCCGGGCTGACCTCAAAAATAACGTGGGTGAAAGCACCAGCTTCTCTGTTGTGTTGCCTTGGAAAGGAACCCCCAAAGCAGAGTCAGTGTTAATATCTAGAAACTAAAGAGCCAGAGTGTTTGGGGCCTAATCTCCAAATTAATTTTTGGCTGATTTTCTAAAGGGTCATTTAGGGGGAAATGCTGCTTTCTCTATTTGTGCCTTGAGTTTCCTTTCTCTCTTTTTTTTATTTTTATATTTTACCTTATTTTTTTTTGCCACATTTCTGACAGGACTCTGATAGCTGGTCTATCAGTGGTTTTCAGCCTGTGGGTCATGACCCCCTTAGCAGATCTCTCCCTCCAAATATATTTATACTATACTTCATAACAGTCACAAAATTACAGTTATGAAATAGCAACGAAATAATTTGATGGTTGGGGTCACCACAACATGAGGAATTATATTAAAAGGTCAAAGCATTAAGAAGGTTGAGGACCACTGATTTAAATGTTAAAAATGTCTACCATGTAGAACACTATACTGCTAATGTCTGAGACAGTACCAGGCAGGGCTGTCCTGGGACACTCTTCCATGGGCAGCTGCTGATCACTGCAGTGTCCTTCCCACAAGCAGGCAGAGCAGTGGCTGTAGAAGAATGTGTCACTAAAAGGGCTTGAGAGCATCGTACTTCCTGTGTTTTCTGAGGAAAGCCTATGGCTTAAGCTTTTCTCAGAAATACAAGTATCAGCCAGGCGGTGGTGGCGCACACCTTTAATCCCAGCCCTCAGGAGGCAGAGGCAGGCGGATCTTTGTGAGTTCGAGGCCAGCCTGGTCTACAAGAGCTAGTTCCAGGACAGACTCCAAAGCTACAGAGAAACCCTGTCTCGAAAAAAAAACAAAAAAAAGAAAGAAATACGAGTATCTCCCTGCTTGGGGCAGACTTATATAATATAGTTCTAGAATTCCCTATGCTAAGTAGCCGCAATAGTCTACACAGACAGGAAACCCCCAGCAGGAGCCCATCGAGCATCGTGATGGTCTGTCTCTGTGTTGTCACAGGCGGTGGAATCTGGCTTTGCCCACTAAGAAGGATTCTGAGAGTCTTCTGATTCCTCAGCTCCCTAGGCTGCATTGCTCCAGAGAGGATGTTAGCATCCTTCTGGCTGGGTTAGGTTTCTTCCCGGAAACTCATTCCTAAACAACATTGTTGCTTTTAACTCCATTTATTCCAGACACTGTGTTGTAGGGGAGGCCCGGATCTGTGGAGCCTATCACCCTCCTTAGCTTCCCCAAACTGCTCGTGCAGAGCAGGGATCTAGTTTTATATACACAGAAGCAAAGCCAAGCAAAGGTTCTTGGGGTTGGAGCAGCTACGTGAAAGGGGCGGCTTGTGGTTCAGACTAACACTTCCTACAGCATGGGCAGTTGTCTGGCAGCTCTTAAGTGATGACCTTTCTTGTTGTTAGGTTTCTGTGCTGAGCCTTTGGTTTCCATCCACAGGCAGGAGACACCTGTTTGCACGTGGCTGCACGGTACAATCACTTGTCCATCGTTAAGCTCCTTCTCAGTGCTTTCTGCTCTGTTCATGAGAAGAACCAGGTCAGTGCACGCACCCTCTTCACAGTGACCTGGGAACCTTCTTGGGAGAGCTTGCCGCGACTTTTGCTTATACACTGTGATTTTATCCAGAACTCCTACAAAATGGAGCGTGCTATAGGAAAGGAGCAAGAGAAACAGGTGTCTCGTGAATTCTGCTGCTCCACTTCCCGCACTGCTACTTCTGGGTCGTCTCTTGCTTCGTTTGCCTTAGTGAGGGACTGGGTGCATAAGCCTGGGATTAAAATTAGATTGTGGGACAGAGTAGACATGCCCGATAGCAGTAGCTTCAGCCCTCTCTGCTTCTGAGAGCCATTAAGGACATGCCACCCAAAGAGCCAAAATCTCTGTGGTTTAAGTTCAGTGGAATACTTTTGTAAATTTCCCTTCTGAAGGTATGCCAGGTTGAGAACCATTAACTAATCAAAAGCCAGTCCCCAATAGCTTCCAGGTCAGAGGCTACCCACCTTTTCGTCCCTACCCACCAGTCTTAGCAGCTTGTGACAGCATGGAACTTAAAACAAACTAAAAAAACAAACAAACAAACAAAAACAAACAAACCTCCCATCTCAACCCCACCCTCAGAAATCCCCACACCCAACCCACGCTGTACCCAAGTGAAATCAAGTCTAGAAGTGTGATTCGGGCATTGATACTTCTTCAGATGGGGAGTCACTTCCCCAACACACAGGACTAGTGATGGGGGTGAAATCTACTCAAAGATGGCTGAATTTCACACTGCCCGTGAATGAAGATGGAGGCTCTTTGTCTGCTGAGGCGGGGAGGATGGGTCTCACTTCTGTGTTCGTCTGGCCCACATCTGTCACTCCCTATGGAAATGACAGCCCGCCTTTGGGAACTGGCTTTGTTTCAGGACTGATCATCTGGGAACACTTTGTATAAGAGAATATGAAAACTTAGAGGCTGGAAGGGAAAGTGGAGAAAGCAGTCAGCCTTAACCAAACCAGGCCTTTGTGTCCCCACCTGAGACTGCAGATGAACTGTCCCGGGCTCCCTGGTCCAGGCTGAAGGCTGAAGGCAGAAGCCTTCTCTCAGCTTTTCCTCAGGCCCACCTCAGAAGCCAGGCACTAACTCTGACGTCCCTGGGCCGATACACGGGGTCCAGAGCTCTGGGTGAAACCTTCTTGGCCCCTCAGCCTGCCTCCTAGAGGCTTGGAGGTCCTCTTCACCCCTATATACGTGACCCCGATCTGTAGCTTCTGAACTCCATGTTATGAATGAACGCGTTAACCGTGCAGCTTTGTCTCCTCAAGGCTTTCACTGTGAGCTTCATGTTTGTCGGGCAAATTCTGTTTGGCTTTGGAGAGTGTCCTAGGCACAGATGCATAGCTAGCCTGGGACCAACAGGCGTATTTAGCAAGCTCTCTTCTGGTTGCTTGCAGGCTGGAGACACAGCCCTCCATGTGGCTGCTGCCCTAAATCACAAGAAGGTGGTTAAAATCCTGCTGGAAGCTGGCGCCGATACGACCATTGTGAACAATGTAAGTTGTACCACAGCTGTGAGCTTCACAGACTCGCAGCCCTGCGCCCTGAGGATTCAGTGAGCTTCACCCCCTGGGTTCCTCAGCTGGATTGGGCCAGCTCTGAGCAGCCCCAGGAGTTAAAACTCTTCGACACTGGACTGGCGTGAGCACAGCCTGGCAGGAAGAGAGTTCTGCAGGGTTCTCAACAAGCTGGCATGCGGGCCTCAAGATGGCCTCCTGGCCAGCTGTAAACCCATCTCAGGATTCTGCTGCTTTCTCTCAAGGACTCTGCCCTCCCTCTCTCCCTCCTTCCTCCCTTCCGTCCGTCCGTTCTTCCTTCCTTTTCTCAGTATGCCTGATGGTTTCTACATGTTCCATAGCCAGTACCCTTCTTGCTCCAAGAGTTCTGGGGCACTGGAGCTGACTTTGGTTATCTCTTGTCTAGTTCACCCCGCCCCCACCCTCTTTCTCCATTATATCTCTGAACCTGCCTGGTGTCATAGTTACCTTGTCCCTGGTGACCAGAACACACTCTCCTTCCCTTTGGAATCCCACTGACATCCTTTCCTGCCATTTAATCCTACAGACAACATTATGTCTGTAGCTCGGTGCTGAGACTGCTCCTGTTGGAGACTTCATGCCTAGAGGTAGATTTCCTGATCCTTTGTGTTTCTCGACAGAAATGCCCACCTCGGTCTTCCTCACGTTTACGTCCCTCTTTTTCCCACCATCTGAGGCTAAGAGGTTGTAATGAATCTTGCCCATGCGCTCCGCTGAGGGACTGAGGCCCAGGAGGAGTGGCCTTCCTCCTGAGTGTGATGCACCCCTGGGGTCCCCTTGTCACCCGCCTTCCCTGTGTCTTTCCTCAGGCAGGCCAGACCCCGCTGGAGACTGCCCGCCACCACAATAATCCTGAAGTTGCCCTATTGCTCACCAAGGCTCCCCAGGTAGGACTTAAAGCATCTTACTGACCATGTGGGGCTACACAGTTGCCAGGATTCCTCTGGCTGTGGTCTGTTGAAGCCAGGTGAAAATAGATAAGAATTGCTGGCTAAGGAGGGAGGCAGTGCAGAGTTATAGACGACTATGTGGCGCCAAGCCCAGCTCTTTATCCAGGGTGCCATTCTCTTGCTGAGGTGTGAGCTTGCTATCACGAACTTCCGGGACCCTACCCTGTCCATTCTGCTTCATGCCAGAGCTAAGACAGGGCGGTAGTGTTTGCCATCACACATTCTAGTGGAAGCAGTCAATTCCTTAGTGTTGGGAAGCAGACTATTCCAGAGCAAGGCTGGAAATGCTCATTTGTTCATCTTATCAAGGCTCAGGGACTTGGAAAGAATCTTCTGAGAACCATGCTGCTGGTTTCCAGGCCCAGCATGTCACATGGTCCTCTGAGAACCATGCTGCTAGTACCTGGGCCCAGCATTTCACATGGCCCTCTGGAAACCATGCTGCTATTACCAGGGCCCAACGTGTCACATGGCCCTCTGAGAACCATGCTACCAGTACCTGGGGCCCAGCGTGTCATGTGGCCCTCTGAGAACCATGCTGTGACCCAGCGTGTCACATGGTCCTCTGAGAACCATGCTGCCAGTACCTGGGGCCCAGCGTGTCACATGGCCCTCTGAGAAACATGCCACTAAGTACCTGGGCCTAGCGTGTCACATGGCCCTTGTTTCACTTAGTTTTAAAGACATGCTCATATGGCTGGCAGTAGTTTCTAGACTGCTGACAACTCTTCTGTAAGAGGAACCAGCCTTGTGCACAGGGAGCAGGTGCTGCTCAGTGGTGTCTGATGTGGGCCTCGGGTGTGAGAAGCTGCTAGAAGCTTACTGCCTCACTGAAGGGAGCCTGTGAAGTCCTGAGTGAATGTGTGCTGCTGACGTGAGAATGACCATGTCAAGGACCCCGATGCCTCAGACCCTTGGGAGCTACAGAGTCTTCCCCAGGTGATGTTGGGGGATGGCAAAACCAATGAGCCTTCAAGCCTGAGAATGGAGGACTCCAAACCCTTATGGTCTATGAGAGAATGTTGAAAGTGTGTGCAAAAACCTGTGCACCATAACTTTTCCCCCAGAGATGCTTACTATCCGAAGACTGTCCCCCAAAGAGACTGCTCACACTCAGATTAGCTAAACCTTCGTGTTCAGTTGTATACCATAAACCCAGCCCCCTTGTGTATAATAATCCCATCTCCCTGTTCATCTGTATCTAATAAACATGATGAACTTCTAGGGTGCTGCAGCCACCCCATCAGAGTGAGCACAGCCAAACTGATCTCAGCTTTGCTGTATCTGTGTGTCCATGTGGTGTGGGAGGACCTTCTGTCTATGTGTTGCTTTTATTGGTTAATGAATAAAGAAGCTACTTTTGGCCTTTTATATATATAATATATATTATAAAATTATATATAACATTATATATGCATATATGTATGCATATATATATATATATAATAGCCAGGCTGGAAAAGATATATGGAGAGAGCAGGCAGAGTCAGAGTCAGAGAGAAGTCAGAGACAGATGCACCGAAACTTTGCCGGTAGGCCACGACCTTGTGGTGATGCACAGACTAATGGAGATGGGTTAGTTTAGGATACAAGGCTAGCTAGCTAAAAATACGCTTAAGCTATTGGCCACACAGTATTGCAAATAGTATAGTTTCTGAGTGATTATTTTGTGGTCTGGGCAGCCGGGGATGAACAAACGGCCTCTGCCTACATCCATGTGTCTGTGTGCCTGTGTGTTCTTCATTCCCTTATCCCTAGTCAGGGTCCCAGGACCCCATTCATGCAGGATGTGGTACCCCACCTCACTCCAGCTTTGTGAAATATAGAAAAATGCTGGTCTGTCACAATCAGGAAGTAGAGAGTGTCACAGAAGTGTCCAGAGGCAGCAGATCCGTCTGCCATTTCAGCATCCAGCTGTTTGATCCCCACGCAGCCCTGCTTATTCCCAGGCCAGCAGGTCTTTGGGTTGCAGAATTCACCAGTCATACAGTGTGCCGTGTGTTCGGTCCACCTGTCGGCTGTCTGCCAGAGCTGGAGGATCTTCACCTTCGCTAGTCCCCTGCACTGCTCTCCGTTGCATCCCTGTTTGAGAGATGGTTTGGGAGTAAGAGCACTGGCTGCTCTTGTTGAGGACCCAGGCTCAATTCCCAGCACCCATGTGGTAGCTTACAACCATCTGTAACTCCAGTTCCAAGGGTCCAGTGCCCTCTTCTGGTCTCGGTGGGTACTGCATGCTCATTTGTAATAAAATACATTCTTTGCATATTGTAGTTTCACACACAATCTGCTTCGTGTGTCAAGAAAAATCTTTTCGTTGAAGCCCTTAGTTACGTATGACTTTTGGTGGCCATGGTAGCACTAAGAAGAGGCCGTTTCCCAAGGCCTCTGGACCAGCGTTCACAGATTCCTGTGATCTGGACAGCACTGTGGATGTTGTGTTTCACCCCCGCTACTCTGAGACAGGCTGTGGGCCTTACGGTTCTCTGCAGCTATTGGCATGGTCAGTGGAGGGACACTTGCTGCTGCTGCTTGGGTCCAGGTGACCTTGTGTCACTTGTCGTCTGTGACAGCTGTGATCGCAAATGTGAAGTATTTCAGGCTTGGGGTCAGCTGGGCCTTGCTGTGAGATTCCACACCAGGGGAGCAATCAGCACTGTCACTCACAAGTCTGAACTGTCGGAGGCAATGGCTCTGAGACTTTTAGTATCCATTTATTTGTTTTGTTTTGTTTTTCGAGACAGGGTTTCTCTGTATAGATTCAGAGCCTGGCCTGCAACTCAATCGGAAGATCAGGCTGGCCTCGAACTCACAGAGATCCACCTGCCTCTGCCTCCTGAGTGCTGGGATTAAAGGAGTATGCCCACCACCACCTGGCGACTTTTATGTTCTTAAATACTGTGCGCCAGAGGCTGAAGGATCTTGGTGCCTCAGATCTGGGTTTGCTGCCAACTAAACGTCTTAGTGGCTAAGGACAGGCAGTGAGAGCAAGTCCAGCCATCTCCTGTTCCCGGTTGATCCCTGCAGCTCCCCATGTGATGAGAAGGAGCCCCTAGTAGCCAAAATCATGTGCTAAAACTCCTTGTCTGGTTGATGCCGAGTCCCCAACATCTACTGTCCTGTGCCTTTGTTGACTCCTTTTGCTTTATTGCAGTGTTGAGGGCAGGTCCCAGTCCTCTGGGGAGCCACAGTTACTCTGACGGCCTCCAGATATACCTCAGTGACGCCAGAATTAAACTGACAGGGTGTTTTGCATACACCTTGGTCAAGGAGACTAGAGGGTGGAAAATAACACTGCCTGGAGCAGGGCTGTTGTCACGTGACATGCCATTGCTTTCCTAGTTGTATGTAAGTGACATTCTCTGTTAGGCCATGCGCACCTATCTGGCCATACCAGTCCAGCACATAAATGCCTTTTATTTTCATCATAATAAATATCGTCTTGTGATCAGAAACAATATACTACCCATTTCTGGGTCCCTTTTGTGCTCAACACAAGACTAAGGGGGCATAGGCAGTCCAGAGTTTTCCATGACTACTAGTGGTTCCTGCCACTCTGTGGGTTCTGCTAGGTCAGTGTGTCACGCCCAGGGCACTCTGCCATGTTGGTGCTGTGTCCCCTTCACCCCTACAACTGTGGTGTTTTCTCTTTTAGATCTTGCGCTTTAGTCGTGGGCGAAGCCTGAGGAAAAGGAGAGAGAGGCTCAAGGAAGAGAGGAGGGCCCAGTCTGTGCCCAGAGATGAGGTGGCACAGAGCAAGGTATGAGGGACCCTCCCACAGACCTCAGGTACCCACCTGCCCAGCCCCGCCCCGCTGCTGCCCTCCTTGGCCTGTCCTTTCCACTGGGTTCAGGCTGCTGCCCCTTCCTCCTGTCCCTGTCTGTCCGTAGTTCCAAACCCTGTATCTTTGTGTGTATGTGTGAATGAGAGTGGATTTCATCTTCCCTGTGTGCCCTGTGTGCCTGTGGCCTTTATCCCATGATGGACACAGCCATACTGTACCCTGAATTGTGCAGAGCTTCAGTTCTGCAGCTGTGATGCCATGCTGTCCCCTGGGGCCTTGTTAGTGGTGCAGATTCCCAGGGCTCAGCTTGAACCTGTTGGCACAGGAGCTCTGGGCTGGGGCAGCCAGGTCTGTTTGAAGAAGCTTTCTAGGTGATTCTGAGACCCGCTAGGCTGCTTCTTCAGTTTCTAAAGAGACAATGGAGTAAGGCTACTGTCCTGGCTTCTGTGTCTCAGAAAAGGGTGACATGGGGCAAACCAGGATGGCATAATAGATAGAATACAAGCTTGCTTGACTTGGAGATTTACCCTTCAGTGTGTGTCATTGCGCAGTGAGCGATATATTTGATATCCCTTGAAAGTCCTTTTTTTGGGGGGAAGGAGGTCTCACTGTGTAGTCCTGGCTGATCTGGAGCTTGCTAGCTAGCCTAAACTGGCCTTGAACTGCCAGAGATCTGATCCACCTGCCTCTGCTGAGATTAAAGACGTGTGTGAGGTGCCCAGGTCTTTGAGAGTTCCTGGCAGGGACTATGTTACAGAGACCTTTTTGGACACATAAGATGTTGTTATTAAGCTGGGCATGGTGCCACACACCTTTGATCTAAGCACCACATTATGCACCCAAGAGCATACTTCATTTTATCCAGATAAAAGCCAGCCAGAAGCTATTGCTGAGCCTGCCCACCAGGCAGAAACGCCTGTCACTGGCTGATGTCCCTGTGGGTCCATGATTGGATGGAATCTTGTAAGTGCAAGGTTACCCTGATGGGGTCAGAGGCCAAAGGCTCAATTGGAACAATCTGGGGGCTTTTCTTTTGTAGGGAAGTGTCTCAGCAGGAGACACCCCCAGCAGTGAACAAGCTGCCCCCCAAAAAGAGGAAGCTAAAAGAGATTGCCCATCCGCTTCCCAGGAGCCCAGAAAGGATGACAAGAGGAGAAAATCAAGGCCGGAGGTCAGGAGCAAGCAAGGGCGCGGGGGTGGGGGGTGAGGGGGGGCGATATTAGGGGTTGGCTTGGAGGAAGGGCTGGCTGGGGTGACCGTGCCTCTGGCTGGCTGTTTGGGAATGAGTACAAAAATGAAATCCACTGGCTTTGAGACACCGGAGAGGGTGCTCACATGTTTCTGGGTGGGTGTGCTGCTCTGAGCTCAGAAGCAAGGTGGGGTTCTTTATATTTTATTTCTAAGACAGGGCTATACTATGTAATGTGGCATGGGAGATGGGAAATGCTTGCCGGGTATCACTCCAGTGGGTGTTGCTGGGACTAAGGGGTGGTGACTCTTTCTTCCCACAGGTGTCAGCACTATCTGACCCCACCCCAGCAGCAGACCAACAGCCTGGACATCAAAGGAACCCACATAGTCATCACCATCCCAAAAAGAAGAACAGACATCGATGCTGGTCCCCACCTCCGCCTCATGGATTCAGGGCATACCAGCTATACACACTGTACCGGGGCGAGGATGGAAAAGTCATGCAGGTATCACCCAGTTCTGACGGGCTAGCCGGCCTGCAAACACCAAGGGCTGGAGAAGCTCGTGCCTGGAGGTCAATGGCCACCCAGGGCTTGACTTAGTCACACTTGAGTCACAAGGCCCCCACCCTGTCTGAAAAGTGCAGCTTTACCGTGCCATGTAGCCCCCAGAAAAAGTCCCTGTCCATAGCACTCTGTACCATCCTGAGGGGACTTCTGTCTGAGACCCCAGAGTAGGCGTTCTGTCTTGGACTCCAGAGGTTCAAGCCTCTTTAAGTTAGTTACAGTGTCTCACCCTCTGAATCTTAGTGACTTTGGACCTAAAGTTCAACCAATGGGACGTTATGACATTCCAAAGCTAGCATGGGAATAAGTCTGCCCTCTTAGTCTTCTGCCTCCCGCTGATGATTTCTGAATAAAGAAGGGCTAATTTGCTAATCTGTGTGTGTGTGTGTGTGTGTGTGTGTGTGTGTGTGTGTGGTGTGCACTTACAGAGGCCAGAGGAGGGTGCTGGGCACCCTGCTCTATCACTTTACATCTTTATATCGTTTTTTAAAGATTTAATTATTTATTAAGCATACAATGTACTGCTGGCGTGGAAGGCATCGGGTCTCATTACAGATGGCTGTGAGCCACCATGTGGTTGCTGGGAATTGAACTCAGGACCTCTGGAAGAGCAGTGCTCTTACCCTCTGAGCCATCTCTCCAGTCCCCACATCTTTATCTCTTAGTCCTTTGAGACAGGGTCTTTCACTGAACCTGGAGGCCAGCAAGCCCCAGTGATCCTCCTGTCACTGCCCCCACAGCTCTGGGATTACAGATGGACATGCCTGGATTTTTTCCGTGGGTGGGAGGATCTGAACTCAGGTCCTCAGGCTTGCGCGGTGAATGCTCTTGCCCACTGAGCCATCTGTCCAGCCCCTGATTCCCTTGTCATTCCCCCCAGGCTCCGATAAAGGGTTGTCGCTGTGAACCTCTAATCAACAAGCTGGAGAACCAGCTGGAGGCGACTGTGGAGGAGATCAAAGCCGAGCTGGGATCAGTGCAGGATAAAGTGAACGCAAAGCTGGGACAGATGGAGAGCAAGACCCAGCACCAAGTAAGCCAGTGGCTCAACCTCCTGACATCGGGTGTGAAGGCAGAAGACGACTCAAAGATGTCAGGGCTTGTGGTGCGGCTCAGTGTTAGAGCCCTGGCCCTGCATGTGCCAACCTTGGGCATAACGGAAGTTAGGATTATAAAAGTTATATGGTCCTGCCAGGCATAGTGACATATACCTGTAATGCCGGCACGTCGGAGGCTGAGTCAGGAGGATCACAGATTCAAGGACAGTCTGGGCAATAGTGAGATTTGGTCTCTAGAAAGGGGGCAGGGGAGAAGAAAGAAGCTGGGCAGTGGTGGCGCACGCCTTTAATCCCAGCGTTTGGGAGACAGAGGCAGGCAGATCTCTGTGAGTTTGAGGCCAGCCTGGTCTACAAGAGCTAGTTCCTGGACAGCCAGAGCCATTATACAGAGAAACCCTGTCCCAGAAAACAAACAAACAACAAAAAAAAATAGTGAAAGAGAAAAAGGGAAAGGGAAGGAAAGATGGAAGGAAGGAAGACAATACATTTCCGTTACAGCGTTTCTTTAAAAGAAAAAGAAAATGAACGTTAGTGTGGAAAGCAAATTACCCACAGGCCTGTAGTGATAAAAAGAAAAACTTAATATTTGAGTTTATTGAGTTTTTATTTATTGAGTTTTTCTCCATCTGTGTCCTGATGAGTCTGGGTTCATGGTTTCAGGTGTGCCTCAGACACCCTTTGTGGCGGAGGAGGCCTCAGATTGCTGACCTTCCACCCCCATTGCCCGAATGCTGGGGTTGCAGGTCTGCATTCCACCTCTGGTCTCATGTGCTGGGGACTGAACCCAGACCTTCAAGTGTGTTAAGCGAGCACTTACCAAGTGAGGCCCACCATCAGCTCCTTCGCTCAGCTTTCTGTCAGGATGAAAAGCCGAGAGAAGACGATGATAAAATAACACTGTTTTTATACTCAGTGAGAGTCGACCAATTTTCTGTTTTGGTTTTAAGATAAAATCACACCATGTGGTCCAGGTGGGCCAAGTGCTGGAAGCATGGACCTCACATCCAGCTTCAGCTCTTAGTCTGCCGCCTTGGGTCCCTTCCACTGCTTCGCCAGTCCCTCTTCTCACCCTGGCGGGGACCGAGTTGCCACGTCCTCTTGGTAGTTCAGTGTGCCCACTAGGTATAAGCCCCCCGGATCCATCACATCTAAGAGAACCAACAATAGCTAAGCCAGCTTTCACGGTTGTTCATAAGTATTTTATTTAGTTGTTTTTCACAGGTTATTTATTTATTTAATCTTTTTT
>JAQHUG010000092.1:4361969-4451692 GCA_028555095.1 Dicrostonyx torquatus
CTGTCAGCCTTTTCCGCGACAGGTTCTAAGCAGACTTTTTCATAGCTTTTTACCCTCCCCCCATCTGCCATGGTCTTACAGGTCCTGAAGATCTGCATTTCAGCAAAAGCTTAAGAGACATCAACCCAGCACTAGAGGGAATATAAAATGGGAGGAGAGAGAGGCTTTGTCTGCTGAGTCTGCAGTCACCCAGACTTGCTAGAGGTAAGCCTTCTCTAATAGCTTGACTGCGTTGCTTTTCTTGTTGAACCCCAATATCTGACTCTGGGATTTTATTATTTGTGCTGTGTGTGTGTGTGTGTGTGTGTGTGTGTGTGTGTGTGTGTGTATAACATACCCAAAAAGATTTTTATTTGATTCTATGTATCTGAAACGTATAAACAAAACAGGCTTGGTGGTACAGAAATAAAGGCAGAACATAGACATAGGGCAAGAGTCCCAAGCACACAGTCAGTGAGACTTTACCCATGGACCCCAATCCACACAGCAGGAGCTTAGCTGACTGGGCTTGACTCTCAGCAAGACTGTGTGTGGGAGGTGAATGATGGGGATCAGAGAATAGCTGGAAGAAGCAGAGGAAGAAAAGGCTGGGAAGGAGGGGCCGAGTGAGGAGAGACTTGGGGCATGGGAAAAGAAAGAGGAAGCTGGGCAGTCTCAGACAAAAGACAAATGGAACCAGAAGCCAGTTTCCCAGAACCGTCAACATAATCCCTGAAAGGAATTAGCACAACTCATGTAACAAGGGAGGCAATGGCAGTGGATCTCTCCCTAAAAGGTGACGCACATACCCCGGATTGACTTCTGGTCACCACTAAGTCAGAATGAGCTTGGAGAACAAAACAGCTCTCTTGGACAGAACCAAAAGAGACAAGACAGAGAGGCTAATAACAAAAATGCTACCCTCTGGGCAGAAATCTGTCCAGAATGCATGCATCCAGTCACTTACACAAGTTTGGCCAGCCAGCCAGCCATTTAAAATCCAGGTCTCGCACTCACAGAAGGCAGAATCAGAATCCCAGGTCCTCTATCGGAGTCCCAATATAGCATGGGCCTGTCCTGCTTAGCCTATAAGGCTCCCCAGGGAGCCTGGCCTTCTCACCTAGAACTGGATTTGGTACACGAACTTAACTCAGAAACAGTACTCAATCTGTTTTGGTGTCCGGGAGTACAGGCAATCATTCCAGACCTCTCTGGATTTAGTGCGAGGCATGGAATGTCTTCAGCCCCCAACTCCCACCCCCACATCCTCCCCATGGGCTGCGAAGGCCTGGGGTGAGGCTGAGCCCTGTGGGGAGGGTGTAATTTTCATGGTTCAGATGAGAAAGTTAAAGACTACCACACATACAAGGCCAAATTTAGAGTACTTCATTAGCCAACAACCAAGGGCAGACTTTTGCCCCAAAGAGGCTCTGAGTACCAAAGCTCAGGGGTACAATGCCTCTAAAGACAAAATCCAGTAACATTATTGTCATTGCTGTCAAGGGAACCAGGCGACATTTGTTTTGGCTATTTCAGCAGGTATTTTGGTCAGAGGCATGGAAATTCCTCAGTGTACTGCCAAGTAAGTGTGACTATTGAGTGGGCAAGAAAGATGGCATTACTTCAGTCGCTTTGGTAAGGATTCCAGACAACATGAGAACGCCAGCATAGTGTGGCAACTCTGGTTTGCTCTTAGAAGGGACAGGTGAGCCAGGCAAGGCAAGAAGCTGGCTTGGCATTCTAATAGGGCTCTGAAGGGGGGTTCTTTTTTTGAGACAGCAGCTCACTATGTAGATTTGGCTGTCCAGAACTCAAGAGATCCGCCTGCTTCTGCACTCCCAGCGCTGGGATTAACGGTACACTCTACTCCACATTGCTTCTGAAGTTTTTAGCTGGAGAAGGCCTACGTGGATGTCACAAGTAGCAAGTAGTGGAATACGCAAAGACAAACCATTGGTTGGGATGTCAGGCTGGAAGTTAAAGGAGCTCCAAAAGCAGTACAATCAGAGGCCGAGAAAGGAAGTTAGACGTGACAGATGACTAGCTGGGATCTGATTGGAGTATAAAGTATAAGGGAGAGGCACAGGTGGAACTTCACCAAGCTGGGCTATGTAATGGTATACAGACAGACAATGCTGAGAAAGAACGGTGTGTGTGCTGGGCGGTGGTGGCACACACCTTTAATCCCAGCACTTGGGAGGCAGAGGCAGGCGGATCTCTGAGTTGAGGCCAGCGTGGTCTACAGAGCGAGTTCCAGGACAGCTAGGACTGTTATATAGAGAAACCCTGTCTTGGAAAATAAAACAAAAGAACATAAAAAAGAATATAACATTTGAATACAGTGCATTTGACTACAGTATATTTACTATGGTCTATTTCAAATACACGATATTTGAATATAGTAGTATACTTAAGGCCTGTTACCCAAGCGCAGCTCCAACAGACATCTGAATAGAGTCAGACCCTGTCAGTTAACAAGGGATAATACCTGGTGGTCTCTTCAATTATACTGATTAACCTCATACATGTACCTATCACAGACTGACCTTACACAATGACGTCTTGCCACTGTGACCCATGACTACTCAAGAACACCAACAATCAGCCTGCTGTACTTAAATAGTTTTACTGGCTTTTGACACTATGTAATCCTGGAACTCAGACCTACCCACCTCTGCCTCTAAAGGGCCGAGAATCAGTGTGTGCTGCACCACCGCATCCCACTTCCAGGCCTTCCTAATGAGGTGAGGCTGTGGGGGTGGGAAAGTTACCCAGATTAGATGATGACAAGGTGCAGATTTTGCCACTTGACCCCTGAGATATCAGAACTTACCTACCTGGTAGCTGGGGATAGGAGGGAGACTAAAAGCTCATCATTCCCTTTGCCATGCCAACCCAAGTGGAAATGGCACCTGTTCATCAGGATTCTGTCCCACACTCCAGGGGCCACCCTATGGGCAAAGAAACCATTCCACACAGGCATGATTTGGGAGGCCCCTCCTCAGCTAGACATGTTGATCAGAACTGCGGTCAATGCAACATGAGTGGAGTTACGTCATAAAGTGGACTCTTTATACCACATGTGGTTTCACCAACTTAATCTTTCCCTCTGCTGCAAAGCCTGCATGCAGCAGCTTACGGACCACAGGAACAGCGAGGCCTAAACACTACCTTGTGGAGTCTGTGGGCTAGTATGGCCTGATTGGCAGAGAGGATCAATTCCCACTCTTTAAACTCCTGTCCAATTTCTCATACTCCGTTAAGAACGATCAGAGTACCCGGCCCTGCTGGATAATGTAGCAGGAAATCTCCCCTTACCCTTCATCATGGGCGTGCACCTTCCCTGGGCAGAACATGACCCTGTTGTCAGGAGAGCTGATATCCCCCCATCTGCCATGTGTTAAAATGGGTGAGGGAAATCCCAATACTTTGCTACCCACGGCAGGCAGAACTGGCCCCTTGACGAGAGTTGGAGAACTAGCCCATTTCCTCACTGGCTGCAGCACGTGGGAAACTGGGCCCTATACCCAGCCTGGGCAGTACACTAGAGCTGATCCTGTTGGTCATGGTGCAGGAGACCCCGCCTACCTCCTATGCCTCGGCAAGGTAATAGAGCTGGCCTGCTTGGTGTGTGGTCGAGCCAGACCTGACCCACTCCTTACTGCAGGCCACACTGGGTGGGCTAGCTAAGGCAGTGCTGGAGTTCACTCTGGTGCTGTAATGGAGGAGAGCTGGCAGACTGACCAAGCAAGTAACACCCAGGGCTGAGTCGGTCGACCCCAACATCCACCTCATCTATTAACTGCTGGAACATGTGAAGGGGATGAATCTACAGATCCAAAACAGAAGGCTCTCCACAATCCAAGACAACAGGATATCCATGAGAGCCCATTATTGATGGTGGAGCAGAAACCATTGATCTGGTGCAATGAACACTTGCGAGTGAAGATGAGGCGAAATGTGACTCACTGGGTCACACCACAGTTTCCATGACAAGAGTCTCCTAGTTTTTCTTTGCTTTTTTTTAAAAAATATTTTATTTATTTACTTATTTATTTATTTATTTATTATATATAGTGTTCTGCCTACATGTATGCCTTCAGGCCAGAAGAGGGCACCAGATCTCATTATAGATGGTCGTGAGCCACTATGTGGTTGCTGGGAATAGAGCTCAGGTCCTCTGGAAGAGCTGTTAGTACTCTTAACTGCTGAGCCATCTCTCCAGCCCTTGGTTTTTCTTTTAATCATTATTACTTTTTTTTTTTTTTTTTTTTTTGGAGAGGGGTTGCAAAGGCAAAGGGAGTGGGGTGGGGAGATTGGGATTTGGGACGCATAATGTGAAATCCTCAAAGAACCAATAAAAATTTAAAAAAAGAATGATCAAAGATTAACTCAACAATTATTTAATAGTTTCTAGAATATAAGCTGCATAGCGTTTTTGAATAAAAAATAACATAACTTTAAGTACATGCTTCAGGACACTTGGTTAAGCAATAAGCAATCTGTCTTTGATGACCAGCACATAAGGGTAAGCACACTTCATAGTGTGATCTGCAAAAAGACATGGAGACAGACACACAGCACAACGCCTAAAAACAACAGTTAAATAGAATACAGAACATGATTTCAAGTATTCAAACACTGCTTTCTGGCCAAGGAAAACTGCCCCCACCCCCTAACAAACAAAACCCAATACAACTGTGTTCTGTGTGAGGGGAAGACAGAGCTGTTTGGCTCTTGTGGATACGGCTTTTTTTTACTCCTTTCCACAGTGAGACTGGCTCAGGCTAGCTTGAAAGCAGTATGAGGGGTAGCTCTTCCTCTTAACACTGGGGAAGGGTGGCTAAAGAAATAAATTACAGCAAGGGGTATGGCAGACGCCTTCCCATTATTGCATAGTCTCCTGCGCAGCCGCCGTGAAGGGCACCAACAGCTGCTGTGTTTTTTGTACAGTTCTATGATCATCTTTGCTGAGAACATCCCTGCTATGTTTCCTGCTTTATACACAGGATAAGAAGGGCCCAATCAAGTGGTTCTACCTGTAAGCTTAAGGCAGAGACCAAAACACAGTTCCTTTTAGTCCTTCCTCCAAAGGACCTGCAGAGAATGCAGTCCCATGCCCCTGGAAGCATTTCCTCAAGAAGGGGGTTGAGATCACTGCCAGAGGAAAATAGGAGGCTGGCTTGGGGTAGTGTGACCTCTAGCTGATCCCTAGTCATGAGCTCTGGCACCACTTGTAAGCCTTCTGTGCTTGGCACAGCAGGAGGTCGAGAGCTTCCACTAAGCTGTGCTACGTTGTAAATACAAACATATAGTGTAATGGTTTTTTTTTTTTTTTTTTAATAACTGCTGGTACATTAAAAAAAAAAAATCAGATCCAAGGTGAAGTAGTATCAGAGCACGGAGTTCACAAACAGTTGTCCAAAGGGAGCGCTGGGGGAAGATGTTGTGATCACGCAGCTCACTACAAACTGTTTCTGCTCTATGAGTGGTCAGATGCTGTCACCAGCTCAAACCACTGCCTCAGGGCATCACTGAGAGTCTCAGGAAGTGCATTCACATCTCGAAGAATGATGTAAAATGGAAATGGGAACTCTTCCATGTAAGATCGGATTTCCGGCATCTCTCCGGGTCCTTTAAATATTGGTACTTTAATGTCCAAGATAGAATCCTGTTAACAAAAGACATTTGGGAAGAAATAGGAAAAATTAATCAGATCTTTGACTAGTTCATTAGTGACCTTGCTAGTTGATAAACTTTTTATTCCTACATAAGAGAAATGTCTAAAGCGTTTATGAAGAGGGCAGCTCTTTCTGTGTTCCCCTTCTAGGACAAGGAGCACTTCAAGGAAGAGGAAGAAGGAAGAAACCTCTTTCCTTGCAATGGTGTCTCCATGCTCCACAGAGATACCCGCCCCCTGCCGGCCAGGAGCAGTGCAGTCTGCAGCTGCAAGCGGCTTCAGACCAAGTCTGCCCACTGCTGGGATGCTATGGGAAAGGCTGGTGTTTACTTAAAGGAGCTCAGGGCCCACTTTGACAAGTACCACACTTCCATACAGAGGGAAACTAAACTCCAGAGGAGGCTTTGGAGTCTGTGAACCTCTGCTCTCCTACTCATGACCTATTTTCTTCAGTATTGCGAAGGATGATCTTCACTGTGTGAAGCTTAATGAAGAAAAGTGCACAAAGCACCAGCCCCTCGGATGAAAGAGCCGCAGCCATACTTCAGAGCAAGTTCAAGGGCCCCTTTATCTGAAAATCAAGGCTTCTGGCGAGCACTCACCCGTGAATTGGGATTATCCAACACAACAAAAATGACGAAGATGTTGGCATTCTGGGCAGCCTGGACTGCCGCCAGGACTCTATCTTTGCCTTCGAGGAAAAGGCCTCGTCCATCGGAAACTATGAGGAGTAGTTGTGCAATCTCTGTAGAAGCCGCACATTAGAGGGGAAGGGAAAAGGGAAGCCCATTAAACAACCGAAAACCACCTGCGGGCCCACTAAGCAAACAGATACCTGGAACTACCACATTCTGCACACACACACGAGGGGCCTAGATTCAGACAAGTTAGACACTCAGCTGATCAGTACTGCAGACTCTTCTATTAGTGCTCCAGGGAGGGTCAAATTTAGATCAATTTCAACTGGGAAGCAATTGAATTTTTTTTTTTTTTTTTAAAAAAAATAGGGTTTCTCTGTGTAGTCCTCCTGGCTGTACTAGAACTCACTCTGCAGATCAGGCTGGCCTCGAACTCACAAAGATGTGCTTGCCTCTGAACTCCTGGAATTAAAGGCGTGCACCACCACTGCTTGGCTAAATAATTATCATTGAGTCCCATTTTTTTCCCCTATAGAGAATATATATATATATATATATATATATATAAAGTGATAGGGGGTTATGGGCTGGAGGGACTCAGGAGATGGCTCAGTTGGTAAAATGATAAATGATGCTATGCAAGCATGAACCTGACTCAGAGTTCCCAGCACCCACATCAAAATCAGGTGTGACAACGCACGTCTGTAATCCCAATGCTGGAGCATGGGAGACAAGAAGAAGCCTGGGGTCTCATAGCAAGTCTCCCGGGGAACTCCAGGTTCAGTGAAAGACCCAAATAAATAAACAAACAAACGGACAAACAGCGAGATCAAGGAAGACTCCCAGTGTCAACCTTGGGCTTGTACACACACATGCATCTACACACATACACGGAGCACATATACACACACTCACCAATTAAAAACAAAAAAGATGATGATGGGCAGAGAGATGAGAGCAGCTATTTGTTAGCAAAGGGGAAGACGGTGGCTCACCTGGACTGACATTCTGGGATAGCTTCTGGGCAGCTGCAAACATTTTGGCTGCAGACTCTAGAAACTATAAACAGAACCAGCACAGATTACTACCACACCCTTCCTAACCAGAGATTGCCATGGCACCTCTGATTTTGTACTATGCAGCATTTTCCACCGAGCACCGGTGTGCTTCGAACAGACAAGACTGTCACTTGCTAGTCACTCTATTAGTGCCCTACAAACACTCCAAAGGAAGAAAGATGACACAAACATGAAAAGCCAACAGTTTCCTTCTTTCAAGAAAAACAATAAACCTGTTGAGCAAAATAGAAGGCAGACTGAGAGCAAGGACTAAGAACAGTCTGTGTTTCATCTTTGGGAATCCCTAGCTTTATTCCCCATCATTTTATCTTAATGGAGAGGGCCTGGGCAACACTGGGCAAGAACCCTATTTCTCAAATGTTTCAAACTGCTCAACTGTGCTAACATCAATGATCTTTGAGGATCGAGAAAAAGGAGCCATACCTTGGCTAAAGAATGCCAAGGCAACAGTTCTGGCAGCATACAGATTGAGGTTACCACTGTGTATTGCCATACTACCTGTTCTAATTCCAGAAGGCAGATGGGGGTTTCTCTTAACATCAGCTTTAGATTAAAAAAATAAATAAATAAATAAAGTATGAGTGCTCTATCTCATCTGATGGTACCCACCATCAGATCCCACGACAGATGGTGTGAGCCAACATGTAGTTGCAAGGAATTGAACCAAAGACCTCTAACCAGTCTAACTGCTGAGCCATCTCCCCATGCCCCAGCTTTAGAATTCATGCAAACAAATATTGACTTCATGAGATACCTGAGCAATCTTAGTCTTCTTCTGTTGGAATTTGCAGAGCCGTAGAATCTGAGACCCAGAAGAATCACCAAACTGCTCGTGGAAAGGATGCAATAGCTTTACCGACTCTCCAAAACTGGAAAAGAAAACCAGATACAAAATCATGTTTCTCCCAATCATGTGATCAAATCAAAAAGGGCTAGGATTTCCCCACTGGGATTAAAAGGCAACGTTAGAGCTGGGCAGTGGTGGTGCACATCTTTAATCCCAGGGAAGCAGAGGCAGGAAGATCTCCCGAGTTTGAGGCCAGCCTGGTCTACAAAGCGAGTTCAAGGACAGCCAGGACAAGAAACCCTTTCTCAAAAAAGCCCAAAGGTAATATCAGGGGATGAAGAGATGGCTCAGTGGTTAAGTCAAGAGGTTAAAGAGCACCTCTTTCAGGGGACCCAGGTTTGGCCCCACCATCACAACTGTCTGTAAATCCAGTGCCTCTTCTGGCTTCCAAGAATATTGCATGCACATGATGCACAGCCATACAAAAAGGCAAACACCCATATACATAAACATTTTAACAGGCTTTAAAAGGCAACATTACCTGCACACAGCAATCTGACCCACTTCCAGGAGGGTTAGAGCATTACCAATCACAGCCAGAGACTCAAACGCAAGCTACGAAGAAGAAAAGAGAGTGGAAGGCATCAAATCTCCTCTAAACCAGTTTGCTTTAAGATGTCACAAAACATTTTTTTTTGGTATGGCAAACAGGTGAACAGCACTCCCGAAATGTCATTCAACCCCCTCAGGCTCTCCTCTGTACTGCAGATGCTTCAACTCCAATGCATCACACTGACAGGAATGGTTTGTTTGGGATACTACTGAGAAATGTTCCATAAATGCAAATTTCCTTTCTTTCCATGGCAGAACCTACATAAAATCCTCCCCGTGCCCCCAGTCAGGGTTGCTTTGTATAGCTTTGGAGCCTGTCCTGGAACTTGCCCCTGCCTCCCAAGTGATGAGAGCTGGGATTAAAGGTGTGCACCACCACTGCCGGGTTCATAAAATCTTTCATATGTAACTAAACTTAAAACAGTTTAAATTCATTCTCATGTAGTATAGTCTGACTGTAGAGCAGAGCCAGACATTTTATCAGCAGGCTCTTTCGGCTGAGTCCTGCCCTGCTTCGTAGGGGGTCTTTCCTTTGTGTCCACCGTGTGCACGCTTCCTCACGCCCAGGGGCACCGGCCCTCAACTGCTTATTTTGTATGTGATGCCTGAGATTTCTCTGCTGCCATCTGTTGCCCTTGAGATTTTTCCTGCCTCTTGATTCTTTTAACTGGTAGAGAAAATGAGCCCTGCCAAGACCTCTGGAGTGTGACACTACATCTCAGAGTGTTGGGGAATAATGGGTTTTGAAAATGGAAAACTGAAAAGGGAGGGGGCAAACTTGTATTTTTTGAAGTGATCTGAAGACCCTCAAAATTTCCTATTTACATTTCTTCCTTTCCCCCTGAATGGAAGGTGTAAAAAAAAAAAAATTGTTGAGTGTTTTTCTTTTGTGCTTCACTGCTCCAAGACCCTATGCAGTTTAAAGATAGGCCCAAAGAAACTGTAAGTATCAAGTCAGCCAGATAAACTGAAATCCCTTGAAATGAAATGGTTTATATTTTGGAAATAATACTCCTGCCTATATTAAAGAAAATAAAAATCTAGATCACAATGAAATAAGACATATAAAGAAAATTTTTATTTATTTAAAAATGGTTACTAGAGCTGGGAGGTGGTGGTGCATGGGGGGGGTGGATGCACAGGCAAGTGAATATCTGGGTTTGAGGCCAGCCTGGTCTACAGAACGAGTTCTAGGACAGCCAGAGCTGTTGAAACCCTGTCTCAAAAAGGGGGAGAGGCACTCATGATTGCTTGGAGGAAATGCTTTAAGGTGGCAATTTGTGGATTCTAAATTTCAGGTGTGAGTAAGTTAGGCACCCACTGAGCATTTCTGTGGTCTTCACCGCATTCCCTCCTGCACTCCCATGCAGCTCAGGTGTGAGGCAACAAGGGCTGACTCAGAGTCCACTGCATGCCTGGTGTGAGAGCACACAATGGCCACATGTCCACATCAGTCTCCTCTTAGACTGTGGGATGTGGAATAGCTAAGGATGGCTAACCCTCTTCCTTCTTTGGATACTGCCCATTTTAACATAGCTCATTGTCTTCATCTGCTGCAAATGCAAAGAGATTTCAAATTCAAAACACTCAATTACAAAGTTTTATATGCCGATAGACAGAACTTTAAAAAGACATGACAGATGATAAGCTGGTCAATATAGCTAATTAGCCTTTGTAAATGAAATGGTTAAGGTTTTCATTCCTCTGATCAAGTATCTGTCTTTAAACAAGCCTGTAAGTATACCAGGCAAAGTGTGTAAGTCTACAAATAAAGGACAAGGGAATGAATGAAGAGAACACAGACTTAGTTTTAAAAACAAACCCTCCTTCATTTTTTTACTTTTCAATTTCTGGGTCAGAACTTAAAGAATTCTTTTATCTTCTATATTCCCAAGTCAACTAACACAGTGCCTAGATATAAAGACCATACAGAACTGTGAGAAAACTAAAAAGCAAAAATGAGAAATCTTATCACCACCCACATGAACGACAGCACAGTTTTAGAACAAATTAGTTAAAAATGCATTACACTGAGTGCTTTAAATACACATTTAATCTTCATCACTGAGGTAGGGACTGTTATAATCCTCAATTTTTTCCAGAAAGCATAAAACTGATGAGCTGCCAAAGTTATGGTGAGGTGGGATGGGGACCAGACTCAGAGGGTGTGGGGTAATATTCTACAGGCCACGTATTTCTGCACTGTACTGATGGCCAGGCTCTCACGCCACAATAGCAACTGAGGTGCTAAAAGCACTTTCAGGCTGGCTGTCTCCTGGGGTCAGGATATGCTTCTGTTGTTCTGTTCCTTCTTTGTAATTATGGGGACCGACTAGAAAGGTGTTATATTCCAAGCTAGGGACAGAGCTGCGGACATGACTTTAGTCCTGCTACCCTAAAAACAAAATGCTGGACGGGCGGTGGTGGTGCACGCCTTTAATCCCAGCACTCGGGAGGCAGAGGCAGGCGGATCTTTGTGAGTTCGAGACCAGCCTGGGCTACAAGAGCTAGTTCCAGCACAGGCTCCAAAGCGACAAAGAAACCCTGTCTCAAAAAACCAAATAAAAAAAAAAAAATGCTAATAAACTCCCTCAGTTTAACCTTGGGAGATGAAAGCTGTTTTGAGAATAAACGTGGGTGATCTTCAGGATTTAAATAAACCCTGAGACTCCCTTCTGATATTGCTGTGTAAACTGTGTCTCAATTATTCCTGCGATAGTTTATGTTGGGGTTGGACCCCGACAAGAGGGTACTTTATGCAATCAAAACAGTTTAATATATTTCTGCATTTTATAGAAAATCAACACCGTTCAGTATAAAAACAATAAGGGATTAAAATATTCGCACCATCATGGGATTGCCCCTCAGGCCTTAAAAGCACACACCATCCTAGGCGCAGTCACCACATCCTCTCTGCCCACTGTCTGGATACACTGAACAGCCTGGACAGCATGGCTTGGATTTCGCTCTCCTTCTCACCTGCTTGGTGTGGTTGTCTACCATGCTGGAAGAATCATCAATAGCCAAACAAATCTGATACTGCCGTTTGCTGGGCTTGGTCCTTCGAAGCCAGATCCTGTCTTTCCGAAACTGACTGGCAATGTACGGGATGATCTTCCGCATGTTCAGCCGCTTGCCCGTGCGGTAGTCCCCCCTGTTACAGGAAAGATGAACACAGTCCCATGCCTCAGATTTAAGACAAAAATCACGTTAGTAGTAACTTAAAACTACAGTGTCAAGTAACTAGTCCTTGGGAAAAAGTGCTACCATTCACTGAAGACTGCAGGCTAGTCTTCTGATGCCAGCTAGAGCCCTGGTCCAAAATCTGACTGTAGTAACTACGTTTTTCCAGAAAAGCTAAGACACATTTTACAAAATCATAAAATATAATTTTCTGTATTTAAAAACAAAGTCCTATATGCTCCCCTTTCCTGTTCTAGACCACAACTTTGCGGCCCTGGTCCTGGCTGAGTCACACTATACAAGCACAGGGAACAGCAGCAGTGATGCAATTGCCTTCATGCATATACTTCTTCCCCACAGAACTGCGCGCGCGCGCGCGCGCACACACACACACGCACACACACACACGGTTACTACGTGCAGCTAACAGGGGTCAATAGCAGTACTGAACACCACACACACACACACACACACACACACAACGTGCAGCTAACAGGGGTCAATAGCAGTATTGAACACCATATTGGTGCCCAGATAGCAGAAGTGGCAAGCCAGAAGCCAATATTATGAATGGTCACTGCTGAGCACAACTGAACTGGTTGATACTGACCTCTAAGGGCCTCAAGAGGGAAAGACTCACCTCAGCTTGGCTGCCTGTGTGGGCTCTAAGAGCAGGCGAAGCTGCTCGCACAGCTGTTGTGAAAGAGATGCAGTTAAGACTAGGTAACTCTGCCACATCTCAGCTGCAGCCTTCTCCTAGGACAGCAAAACAGAAATTATTATTAGACCGTTGAAGCAGAAAAGAACTTGCGTGAACTTTTTTGGCAAAAACACTTTAAAGCCTTTTTCGGCAAGCAACAAGCAGCAATTCAACTAAATCAATAAAAATGTCCCCTTGCCCCCAAACACATAACCTACAGTTCCAAGAAAAAGATAGGCCAGTTAATGGGAACTCACAAACAAATCAATTCCTCCTGTCACCTAGAGAACAGGACCTGCATGCCTTGCACAGCGGCATATGTGAATGAGGAACTCTGGATGAAGCTGATGTAGCCACTCTGAGCTCTCATCAGCTTTCAAAGGGAAAGTGTACCAATCCCTCCCAACAGCACCGATCCACGGACACACCGGCAGAACGTGATATACACGGGTTGGACGAAGGATGATATACACAGAAAAGAGGTTTGCACATGTGCCTCTAGATTTAGAGGTTAAACCATTAAAATCAAAGACACTCCACAGCAGCAAAGATCTAGAAGACTGTGAGACCACACAGCATGAACTTTTCCCTAGCTTCCATTACAAAGCCAGGAACACAAGTTAAAGGAACCAAATACATATGTTTGTTTTAATGAGACTATAGATCTAGTGTCAAAGCAGGCAGAAACAGTGGATACCCAGGCTTAAAGAAGATTCTGACTATACTTTCTACTGGCCTCTCCTTTTACAATGTACCTGGAGCCAAGAACCTACCGAGTTGTATCTTAAAAACCCAGGCATATGATTTTGTGGAAAGAAAAACGCCAACAGCTCTGACTCACCTCTTCTGCATTCCCATAGTCTTGAGCTTGCCAGGTCTCCAGCTGTCGCTCCATCTCCCGTCTCAGCTCATTGACATCTTTTACAAGGGGCTAAGAAGGAAAAGCTACAGGTAAGTGGTGGCCCAGGCAATAATCAACATCTCATCACTGGCTGTCTTCCTATGGTGTGACCTTGTTGCAGCTATGTCTGAACTCACAACTTAGGGAAATTTAAGGAGGCAATCAAATGATTCCACTTCCTGTTTGCAAGACCACATGGATGAGTGAAGCTTTCATCATTTAAAATACAGCCTAGTCAAACAAAATAAACCGAGACTTCTTTCCTTATGTGTACACAGTCGCACGTGTACATGTGGAGCCCAGATGACATCAGACAACCTCACGGGTTTTTCCTCCAGAGCCACCTACTTTCTGATAGCCTCTACCTCCATGAAGTCAAATTATTATGGGGAAGGATCAGCTACAAGGCTCCTCATGTGGCTGGAGAGATGGCTAAGTTAGTTAAACACATGTCCTACAGGCATGACCCGAATTCTAAACTCAGAACCCATGCAAAAAGAAGCCAGGCACACCGATACATACTCTTAATATCAACACTAGGAGGTAGAGATAGCCTCCTTAGCGTATTTGGAAAACCCCAGGCCCGCCAGAGACACCAATTTCAAAATGGGAAAAAGAAAAAGGAAGACTCCCCTCCCCCTCAAAAAAAAAGGAAAAAGTGAAGAACGGCACCCGAAGTTGTCCTCTGGCTTCCTTCCACTGTACTCAGATACACAGAGACCCCACTGACCACCTCTGCACCTTTCCCCAAAGTTTCTTCCTAAACATAAAGTAAAAAGTTACTGTTACATAATCTCATGAGTTGTTAGCTGTCCTCATGACTCCTAACACTGTCATTCTAATGGCCAATGCTAAAAAACAGCGCCACACACTGGACGAGTCTGGAACGACTTCACAGTTAACAAAGGATGTATGTATTTACTAAAAGACTGCTGTCACACCAAAAGTCCTCTTAAAAATTTTGGTAAGAATTGATATTCCAAATAAAGAGCTATTCCATGAAAGTTCTAAAGTAACTTAAACTAAAATTGAACACAGTTGTGAGTCCAGTACTTGGAAAACTGTATCCACAAGGAACTGACGAAGTGTATGAATGGTTGAGTCCCGGCTTCTTTCTGGTTTCTCTGTCTCCTGGTGAGATGTGCTTGTTCTTGGGTCTTGGTCTTCTTTTGTTTTAACTGTCTGAGTGTCCATATCCACCTCATGAGAGCCTGTTTTCATAGAAACACATAGTTTCACTCATCACGTTATTTAGGTAAGACTGATCTTCCATGACTGCCTGCCCTCACTCAACAATCTCCACCTGTGTCTCTGCTCCATGTTGATTCCTTACATCCTGTTGTCTCTGTTAACAGGAATGAGGCAGAAGAAAAACCCTTGAATTTGCTACAACCTTTAGGATTTTCATTTATTATACTGATGGAAGCTATTTATTTTCTTTCCTCTATGCTTGTACCTTAATGTAATTAAAAAACAATCTCTATAATTAATGATGAAGAACATCTTATGCAACTTCAGTAGTTTTTGTTTTTCCATATATGTTTTAAAAAATAAAACCACATGAATTTGTCAGAAATTGTTTCACCTTGATGACTGATCTTCTGCAAGACTATCTTTTGTACCTCATATAGATTATGATAGACAAATTAGTCACCAAAACCAGCGATTTGAACAGGAAAGAGCAAAGAACAGATTTCACTACGGCCCAAGACCTAGACAGCCTCGGGACTTTCTAGTCTCTTCCTTCCTCGGGGCTCACCAGAGGCCGCAGCAGGGTCTGACTTGACTGCTTCTGGCTTCCGCTGCTCTGTGTCCTCTGCTCTGAGCAGCTCCTCTTCTGTATCCATGAGGATATCTTCTGGTTCCTCCTCCTCCTGATCCTGTCTAGCGTCCTTTGTAGTCTGCTGCTGTTCAGTACTGGCCACATCTGCCAATAATGCACGGAGGGAGAAAACTTACTTTATTTGCAGAGTAAAATGATGCTGAATGGATTACCATCTGTCACTTCTGGCTTTCAAATTCTATTAACGCTGGTTGTGCCACTGAGCAACCATGGGGGCCTGACCAGCTCCCGCTGTCCTACTGACATAACTGCCCACTGTCTACCTCCTAGAGAAGTTATAGAGATAGTATGCGCACAGACACATAACAAGAGAAACAGGCATTTCTCTGGTTTTTTACTGATGTAAACAGAAAACACAGTGTGGAGTGTGGGCACCTGACTTTGGAGCAGTTACTGGGAGTCATGGTTGGAGTAACTTGTAAGTAGACAAATAATAAAACGGGGCACAGAAAGAGTCTCAGCATCTTGGACAAGTTCAACTTGAAGACCTCACGGCTCTCAGAGATTTGAGAAATTCTATAACCAAGAATTCCAGTGTCTCTGACGTAAAGCAAAAGCTGAGTATATTCTTCCCAAGGCTATGACTAGACTAGGCTGATTCTGTCACTCTCTCCCACAACAAAGAATTTCACATAGCACAGGCTGGACACAAGTCTGCTATGTAGCCAAGGATGTCCTTAAACTTGTAATGCCCTGTAGTGACGGGGAAATATCAACCCACTTAGCTTTATGTAGTGCTGGGAATCAAACCCAGAGCTTTGGGCACACTAGGAAAGCACTCTTACCAACTGAGTTAACAACCAGAGCTCGGGACCCATTCACTATTCACTACCCATCACTTCAAGTCATCCAGTGTTTATACACTGGATCCCCACTGGATTTATTTAGAGTGAAGTCTTGCCTTATTAGAGGCTATGACACATTGCCTAATGTGAGGAATGATGGACCAATCATATATATACAGTGATCAACTTTCTCTTTCGTTGTTCCAAATACAATAAGAGACATGAAGCATTATAATCATTTCTTTCCTGTGCTAAGAGGTACACATCACCCATACCAGTTCACTTCACAAGAGAGGACTGAAAGACTGGAACTGGGATGACTTTCTCCTTCCAGTTGCTATTACAGCTGGTCACTGTTCAACAAGGACATTCAAGAATGTTCAGTACAAAGAAATGAAAGGTCAGCCCCAGGTTTATAGCATGTGGCCAGCTGTCTGTGAGGACAGAGGGTTACCCCAAGAACCCTGACCATTTACACTTGGCTATGGTTATTTTAGTACCAGAAACAAGTTGTATTTCTGCCTTACACAAATATTAGACAGAGAGAAAATAGTTTAAAAAGCTATTTCTCCCTCTTCACTTTGTCTGCCACAAATAGTCAAACTGCACAATGTCAGAGAATGCTTTGTGAGCAAAAGCAGAAATATTCCCAGCACCATACCGTAAGTTTGTGCGTCGTATGCATCACTGCCTTGCTTAATATGTTCAAACGTGTCTGAGTCTTCCACCTGAGCCTGGGGCTGGGCCGGGCCCTGCTCAGGGTTCCTGTCTGTATCCACAGTCTTCAGCCTCTTATGCACATGCTCATTGTGGTCACCCATGGAGCGTTCATTATCAGCCTGCCCAGGTTTCCTCTTAAAACTCTGCAGGATTAATGAGATCATCAGAACCTTGTCTGCAATAGCAAAACCTCAAAACAACCAATACTCATCCACAGGGAAGAGGTCAATCAGGGATAGGCACACAACAGTGGAATTCGATACAGTTTACCAAAGTTTTGTGTTTTGGTTCCCACTCCACTGAAGCTCAGACTGGCCTTGAATTTGCTAGGCATCTAAGATAACCTCTAAGCCCCTGATCCCCCTGCTTCTGCCTTCCAAATGCTGGGATATAAGGTATATGCCACCATGACTGGATCTATGATAGAACTAACAAACTTGAGAAAGCAAAGAAACAGCCATATGTATCATATGTATATGTGAAACTGGTAGCACTGACTGGCTATGTGAAAGGTCCCCTTGATGTTTTGGGGACAGAACAGCATGTAGGCTTTTAGGAGACTGTTGGTTTGTTTTTTGAGTATAGTAATCTCACAGACATGAATATATTTTAAAAACTGTTAAGTCTGAAAAGACTGGTTCGTTGGTACACAGCTCTAGAGCTCCTGAGCAGGAGCAGTGGCCACTGGAAAAACCTGGTAGGGGGTTTTCTAAGACTGTCAATTATTAGGTCTGGTAAGCCCGCCGTGGGTAGAAATGTGGTCGTATGTTGTTGGTTTTTCAATAGTTATATGTGTGTTCATGTGTATGCAGAGCTCATGGAGGTCAGAAGAGGCATTAAGATACCCTGGAACTGGGGTCACAGGTAGCTGTGAACTGCCATGTTATGTAGGTGCTGGGACAGAACCCGGGTCTCTAGTAAGTGCTCAGTTGCTAAGACATTTCTCTAGCCCCATCATTTGCTTTTAAACCTTTTCACTCTTCCTACCTGCCATCATCTAAATTTAACCAAAGAATGATAGAAACCTGTGTATTTTTGTTGGTGTGTCGCTGGGAGGCCAAACGTGCAATCAAGTTGGATTCGTGTCCTTCTGCCTGGTTTGCATCTGCAGCTCCAGTCCCATGTTCCTGAGAAACCCAAATCAGAAAAGGAGGAGGGAGAAGCTATTAAAGCAATGGCTGCCGTGTAGCAATGGATCCAGCTTCTCTCAGTGCCCACTAGTCTCAGGGGGCTAACTCCCCTGTGTGCCTTCCTGATGCAGAACTCCACCCCAACAGAAGCCCTGCTTGTGGATATCAACACAAAATTGAAATAAATCCAGAGCTTTGTTGATTGTTCCTTGTCTGTGGGAGCATAAGGTCTTATTCTGAAGGCCAGACAGACCAGGCTCAATCATCAACCAGTTATATACCCAGGGGCTGTCACTGAATTTTACCAAGGCTTATATTCCTCAAATACAAAAATGGAGAAAAGAGAACAATAGCATCTATTTCTTTGAGCTCTGGTGGAAACCTGTAGACTAATGAACATGTTCAGCACCTAATGAGTGCTCATTGAATAGTGGTGGAATGATGAAATACCGCTGCTGCTGGGGAGGGACTGGGCCTGGGGAAGTGATATTCCTTCTTCCCACAGCACCAGCGATCTGAGGTGCTGCCCTGAGAACACATTACCACTAGGCCAAGACGGAATAGTTTCCCTGTAAAACCAGAACATTTAGAAGCCTACTGAACAACAGGGAAACTCAAAATACCATTAGAGGCACAGGGTTCTGCGTGAAGTCCAAATTTGACCTTTCTCTTCTTGGGGAGTTTTTTGAAAAGTAACACAAAACTAAAGCATCCACAGAACTGTAAGTCTAGTGACTTTTTAAAGTAAGAACATCACTCAAACAGTCTGCAGCACACATTCTTGTGTGTGTTCTGAGAAGCACACACAAAGAGGACAGAATGGGAGATTCTTTAGACATCAACAATAACAAAAGACAACAGAAACCATATATACACCAACCTGCTGAAGAGAACATGGTTTCAGACAGACGTACATTGGGGACGGGGTCTCACCTCTTTGCCCTGCTCCTTCTCCGGTGTAGCCCCCGCTAGCTCCACAGCCTGTGCACTCTGCACACTGTCCACACCAGTCTGCCCGCAGGAGGCGTGCTCCTTTCTCTCTGTGGCCTCCGGGACTTCCTCTTCACCACCAGACTTCTCCCCTTCCTCTTCCTCCTTCTGCAGAGGAAAAACACACAAGCTCTGGGGATGAACACTAGGGCGCCTACCATGAAGCAGATACCCTACTCCTTGCTAAAAAGCAGGGGAGATGCTGTATGGAGGAGACCCTGTAGTAATGAAGAAATAGCTTACAAGATTCTGCTGGAAATGATGTGTTTCATCTACTACTTTCAATACAAGAAAAGTTCCATATCCCTCAGTACCTGGGGCTGGAGACCTTGGTCAGCGGGGCTGGCATTGCTCTCTTCACCTCCATCAGTGGCAGCCCTGTCTTCCTCCTCTGCCTTCTCTTCCTCCTCCTCCTCTTCCGAGTGCTCTTCTGCATGGCTGGCTGTATCTCTGCCGTGCTCATCAGCTCCTGTATCCATATTCTCCTCACCTTCCCCAGGGCCTTCTTCAGGCTCATGTGGACTGTCACCTTCATTCCCATCGGCCTCGGGCTCTTCAGTTTCATGGTTTGTTTCCTCCATATCTTCTGCTTTTTCTTTGATCTCCAAAGGATTCTCTTCTGACAGAAATAACAATTTTTAAAACTCATGATTTCCAAATCTGGGAGGTGGTTAGATAAGAGAGAACACTGCCCACATTTCTAGATGTGCTGGGACCCAGCACCCACATGATGACTCACAACTGTCTATAACTGTAGCCCCATAGGGTGCAATGCTATCTTTGGTGTGCAGACATGTATGTGGACAAACTACTAATACACATAAAATACACATATAAACATGTTTTAGTCTTATTTTTTAAGCCAAGCATTGGCAAGCTATAGCCCACAGGCCAAATAGTTTCCTACATTTCTGTCTGTGAAGTTTTCTGGGAACACAGCCAAATACATTCTATTTATGTGTTTGCTCTATCTACTGTTCAAGGTCTAAGAATGTGTTTATCCCATTTATTGTTCATTGCCTACAACAGTTGCTACTCTGTAACAATAGAGCTAAGTATTTGCAAGAGAAAACTTATGGACAACAAAGCTTAAAATATTATTTGAGGAGGGACTGGAGAAATGGCTGAGCAGTAAAGAGCACTGGTTACTTTCCCAGAGAGTGGAGGTAAGTTTCCAGCACCTATGCACAGTTCACAACCTTTTTAACTGCAGTTCCAGATGCCCAATGCTCTCTTTGGGCACCAGGTATGTATGTGGTACAGGAACATAAGCAGGCACATACACATGGGTGGGTGCTCAGCTTAACTTAGCTTCTCATGCTAGCAGAGCAAGCATTTCCCTGAGGTACCAAATCTTACTTATAAGTGTTTCCCTATAATTTAGATACTTCAGAAAGCTATTAGCCAGTAACTGTCTAATATAACTGTTCTTTGGTTCATATATACAGGTCTAAAAGATCCTAAATAAAATGGGTATTTTAAGAAAGATAACATACTATACCCTTAGTAGTTTTAATCATAATTTTATGTGTGTTTGGTTGTTGACATTTGGGATTAAAGCCTGATTCCAAGATGGGTGGTGGTGGTGCACGCCTTTAACCCCATCATTTGGGAGGCAGAGGCAAGCGAACCCCACTGAGTTTGAGGCCAGCCTGGTGTACAGAACAAGTTCCAGTACACCCAGGACTGTTACAGAGAAACTCTGTCCCGAAAAACCAAAATAAAGTCAAATTCCAAAATTAAGATTTTTATATAAATGGTCCTAATCATTCTTTGTAACTTATTTGTCCATCTCAACAGACATCTAAAAATTATACATAAACTTAGCTTTCCTAGGTATGTAATGCAGTTGAATCAGGGAAGCAACCTAACGTCCTTCTGAGAGGCTGATCAGCATGAATGAGTTCCCACCTGTTACCCTTAGAGGAATCCCTACAAATGAATTGGGTAGCAGAGGCTCTAGGTTATTGCCACAGTATGTGAGACTTTCTTGGGCTTATTCTCTCTCATTCTCCATTATCATGACTTCATATTTTAAGATGGAGACATAGAAGCCAATAGCTGAAACTCTCATTCCTCTAGAAGAGCTGCATAAGAGCCATGGTAGACTAAACCTGCAGTGTGCACACTGACCCACGAGGTGGCCCAGTGATGGCTCTGGACAAAGATGGCTCTGGACAAAGAGGAGTATGCGAGAAAGCATCATCAGTCAATGCAATTCAAACAGTAGGAGGGGAAGGGGCAAGTAGAAGAGAGAGAGGTGTGCTGGTCTATGCGTGGTAGGTTTACACAAATTGGAATGGAGCTAGTAAAACAGTATTTCTGACCCTGTCACACCACTGGCCAAAAAGGAATCAGTGCTGCCTAGTGCCATGGACTTCTAGCTATGGGTGCCTTGGAAGACGTACCTTCTGCTTCCTCACTGTCTGTGTCCTCACCACCATTTTTGTCCTCACTGTCAAGTTTCAAGTCATCCGGAAGGTCCAAGGCCTCAGGTTCTGACAACTTGTCCTGCTTGCCATGGTAGGGGTCCACCTCACTCTCATCATATTCCCTCTTTGAGACAGTGAAAATAGAACAGGAGGAGAGCAAAAATTCTTTACAAAACCAAAGGCCACGATTTCTTTCTTAATATTACTAGCACACTTTAGTCATTTAATAGTATTTTTCAGTCTTTCATGTTAGAGCTTCAAATTTCATCTTCTATATAGACTCTATTATGTTAACACCCAAAACTTACATCAGCAAAAACCAATAGTTAAGATACATTCACAAGGCCGGACGGTGCTGATGCACATCTTTAATCCCAGCAGTTGGGAGGCAGAGGCAGGTGGATTTCTGTGAGTTCGAGGCCAGCCTGGTCTGCAGAGCAAGTTCTAAGACAGCCAAGGCTACACTGAGACACCCTGTCTTGAAAAAAATGAACAAAACAAACAAGATTTACAAAATGCTGCAACTATGCAGCCCAGGATGGATGGGAACTCACAGTCCTCCTGCCTCAGCCTCATGAATGCTACCATGCTTGGCTCTGATGCATACTCTTCCATGAAGCATGCGAAAGGAAGCAATGAATAGGAAGGAAAAAAATGTTATAAGACATGCAAAGAACTACGGTTTCAGGAGACTGAAACACCTCTAAATGTTCACTACCTCATCAATCTGCTCATTAATTTTCTCTTGGCCTTCTTCAATGTCTTCAGGTTCTGATTCTTCTTTCTCATCTTGATGCTTTTTATGTTTGTTCAAATTCCCAGCATCCAAGTTGTCATCTTTAGCAACAAGCTCAGAATCTTTCTAAATGAAGAAAGAAAACTGTCATACATCCAAGAAACTGTTTCTAGATGGGCTGGCCCTAGGATACAGATGACTTCTGCTGTTAGGCCCAACCCAGAGATGACTGGGCACTATTCATGATATGCACATAGCCACATCATGTGTAGGTCTGCCCTGACAGCAGCAAGAATAGGGTGGAGTGGGTCTGTTTGACACACCATACTCTGCTTATCCACTCACCCTGCCATTCTCAGCTAGGAGCTGGGGTGCAGCTGCACTGGATGCTTTTAAAGTTCCTTCCTCCACAAGAACACATGGAAGGATTCAGGACAGGCTGCTATAAGCTCTCAGTGTGAACAAGAAAAGCAAAGAGAAGAAAAACAAAAGGAAAAGCAGTAGGACCAGCTCCTCAGTTGCACCTGAACTCTGGGATGGGGACTCTTAATTACCTCATCCATTCCTGGTCCTGTTTCTTCAGCTTTACTGTCATCATCTTCATCTTCTTCCTCATCATCTCCCCAAAGTCTCTCATCTAGTTTGTCTGCTTCCTCTCCATTGAGACTGCCCATCTGCTTATCCAGGTCTCCATCCTCACTATCAGATTTCTCATCATCCTCTTCTGAAAGGGAACATGCTAAGCTTAGTTAGGCAGGTCCCTCAACCAATCCAGGTCTCTGTGTAAAAGGCAAACATACTTCCTGGCCAAAGTGTCATTAGGATTTACTGCCTGTTTCTACAGAACACTATGGAAAGATACCAAGTAATTCTAAGATATTTTGCAAATCATTTGGAAAAGGACTTTCATGTGTGAATAAAGAGTAGGAAAAGCTGCTGGGATGCCTGGCTCTGACGCTGGGGAGGATTTACAGGATCTAGTAGCCACACTTAGGTTTAGCTACAATTTGTATTTATGAAGTGATAGACGTTGCATTCCCTGATCTTTTCTTTGAATACTTTACTATGTTTGTTCAAACACTTAACTATGCATCAGATAAGAAATTTCTTGCCCTCATCTTTATTCATCTTGCTTCTTTTGCTGATGGGTATATTCTTATGCTTCAATGGCAATCATTTACACATTTCTTCTACTGTAAGTTAGCATTCATTTCTGTAAAACCTTTGCTTAGAATAAGACACTATTTCAAGTTAGAAGTCTCTGCTTTTGACAATAATTAGACTTAAGTGCTGGATTATGGCACAAGCATGGCAGATGATGGTGTGCTATAAAAATTATATTGTCATGTGTATAATGCTAAGAGGAATACTAATATGATATTAACAAATAAAAGCCAACTGCAGAACCGAGTATGGTCTACGTGTGTGCCTATATGCTGCAAACGGGAAAAATATACCAGTATTAAGTGGCTAATTTGTGGGCTTAACAGTGTTAATTTTGTTCTTACAGTTTACTAACAAACATCTACCATATTTGACTTTCATGACGGCAGGTGTGTGGAGGTCAGGAAGACCGCAGCTGTCAGCTTTTGGTTTCTACTTTCTGAGACAGGGTCTATTTTTCTGCTGAATAAGGTTAGTTTGCTGCCAACTTCTAGGGTTCTTTCCTTGTGAATGTCTGCCTCCCATCTGCCACTACGAGTGCTGGGATTACAGATGTCCTTGCTGGGTTGTGGGTCTGAACCCAGATCCTTGTGCTGATGTGACCTGCAGTTACGTGAGCCATTAGCTCACTGCAGAAGAATATAGATCCTAGAAGTTTCTGTAGAAAATATTAGCATCCAAGAAGCAGAATGAAACGATGTATCTCAGACCTTCTTCAAGCTCGCCATCATGTGTCTTCCCATCAAAGTCTTCTGACATCTCGATGGCATTATCCTCGCCCTTAGTATCAGGGTTTGAGTTAAGGTCCTCCTTGTCCTTCTCTTGCCCCTTCTGAAATGTATCTTCTACCTTCAGGAAAGAGCATAGAAGCACTGGTCATTCTGTGTGCGTCAGTTCTAGACTACAAATGCCCAAGTGAAGAGTGTGAAAGCACTCTGCAGCAGTACAGAGAAAACACACAGCAGGGACTTATGAAGGCTTGCTTTACATTTCTAGAGTTAAGCTTTAATTTATTGCTTTTCTGATCAGAGGATACAAAATTTTATGTGGGCTTTTTTTTTTTCATAAGAATTGTAAAAACACTACCACAAATAAACAAAGCAAAACAACAAACCAAATAAAACCTCAATATCAGTATTCCAGAGACATTCTAAAGAGTATGAACTCTTCCCAGGAGTGATGATACTCTAAGTCTTCAGTCACAGCTCTTCCAGGACAGAGTTACAGGTGGATCTCTACTGAGATTGAGGCTAGCCCAGTCTGTATAGCAAGAGCTCCAGTCCATAGAGAGACTTTGTCACAGAATAAAAAGGGAAAAAAAAAATCCAGCTATGTGTGGTAGCATGCACAGAAATTGGGAAGATCAAGTCTGAGATCAGCCTGGACATAACATCCAGACTAAGCATTCCCCCACAAACCAGTCTTATTATCCACATCCTTTTTCTTTGTTTCTGTCACTTTGGTCTTTAAAATAACAGTGCACTTGGTGATAGAAAGATAGCTCAGCAGGTAAAGAGGACTGGCTGCTTTTCCAGAGGACCTGGGTTTGATTCCTAGCTCCAATATGGCGGTTCACAGCTGTCCTGTAACTTGAATTCCTGGGTATTCAAGGCCATCTTTTGACCCTTGGGGGCACATACACACGAGGCAAAACCTCCAAATACACAGAGAAAAAAATATCTTAAAAACATTTATGTTGAGCTTAAAATATATTAAGTTGAGCCGGGCGGTGGTGGCACATGCCTTTAATCCCAGCACACGGGAGGCAGAGGTAGGCGGATCTCTGTGAGTTCAAGACCAGCCTGGTCTACAAGAGCTAGTTCCAGGACAGGCTCCAAAGCTACAGAGAAACCCTGTCTTGAAAAACAAAACAAAACAAAAATATTAAGTTGAAGCTTAATGTTTGCAATGAATTGTACTTTTCTATTAGTTTCTTATCATTTTAAATCTTAAATTATTTCCATTTAGAGAAGTGCCTGACTTATGACTGTATTATATTAGAGAAATACAGATAAGCTAAAATAACAAGAAAAAGTAGAGTACCATCACATGAACACCAGCCTAACTTTACTTTTAAAATTTCGGTTTTCTCTGCCAAGAAAAATAATTTGGACTGGTTTAACTTTAAAAAAAAAGGAAGGGGGTGCGAGGCAGTGAGAGCACATGCCCTTAATCCCATCACCTGGGAGGCAGAGGCTGGTGATCTCTGAGTTCCAGGCCAGTCAAGGCTTCAAAGCAAGACCCTACCTCAAAATAGTTGTAATTTTATCTTTGATATAAATTTATGATTTGATTTAGATTGGAATGGCAAAGAGAAAAATGTTATATTCTTTAAGTTACAGATGACTACTTGAAATGGCCAATAGTAGGATACATATACATGAGACAGAAAACTTCAGAGCATCACAACAATGTCCACGCATAGGAACATTCAAAAGTATTCTTGAGCCCAATTTAAAAAAACAAAACCCCCACAAAGTTTAAAATTCCAACACATCTTTGTCTTACGATTATTATTTTAAGATAGGATCTCACAGTCCAGCTTGGCCTAAAACTCACTATATGGTAAGGATGAACCTTAAACTCTCAGCCCTCCTCACAAATGCTAGGGTTAAGGGCATACATCGCCACACCTGGTTTTTAATGTAACAAAATATATTATTGGCCAACACTGTTTAATAATCATTTGTAATAATCATATATTTTTAGTCTTAAAATCCCTACTACCAGGACTGGTGGGGTTTGCTCTCTAGGACCTACGTGGTAGAGAACAAACATCACAACTCATTCCCTGATCTTTCCACGTGTATACCTTACCCCACCTCGCTACAAAATAAATAAAAAGTAATTTAAAAGTTAAAAAAACCAATTGCCTTTAACCCCCAAAATACTCTGCAGAAATCATCTGCAATTCCAAATTTAAAAACAAATTTTCAAGGTTGTTCCTTCCAAAATGTAATAATTACAACCAGTGGCTGAGTTGCAAAGGTCCTGTGACTGTCAGGTTTACATTTCAAGATGTACCTAAGTTCCAGTGTCACTAGGACTACACAGACCACAGACCAGTCTGAGGCTGTTGGCTTAGTAACAAGTTTACTAGACACTGAAGAGGAGTCATTTTAAGTAAGCAGTGTGAACCTACCTGTTCCTCATTTTCTATCTGGTCACTCACATCCTTCATGCCCTCACCATCTCCGATCCCACCTCCCTCGTAGTCATGGAATTGTGTTGCTCCCTCTCCTGCTGAGTCTTCCATCAATTCTTTAGGTAAGCAAAAGCCCTGGAGGGGAGAAGAGTGAGCAAATGCTGTTCAACCCTGCTGGAAATGCAGGAGAGCTTTGACCATCTTTTCCTTCTTGGAACTGGCAGGGATCATGCCATTTCATAGCTTTTGGAGAGGTCTCTAGCACACAGTAATGTTAAGTTGCCAAGACAAAAACATGAATGAAATATATGAGGATAGTTAGGGTGGTTACTTAGGAGCAAACCACTGACCCAGAGGAGATAGAAGAGGGCAGAACCCATTTACTGAGGAGAAGAGACAGGCTTAGTTACGAGTAAGCAACAAAACTGATTCATGTGGAAGAAGCTTGTCAAGAAAGTACTAAAAGTAATGGTTGTCAATCAGAAATTGTACGTAACAAAACACGCTACTGGTCACCCCAAGGATAAAAATGCACTAAAAAAAACAAAGCTGCCAATGATCAGAGATCCAAGATGAACAATACCAACTTTGCTATAATGATGCAGTTTTCTGTGGTCTCAAATGTTTTAATTTGATTTAATTTCAATCTGTGTCTAATCTACATTAACGTTCAGCACCACGCAGAGAGGTTGTGTGATTTGGACACTTAAGCACACTTAAATTTAAAGGTGTGTATGTTTTCAGAAAGCTGCCTAGAAATGCTCAAGTATTTTCCTGATGAAGTACATTATCATTTTACACACACACTGGTTTCTCTGTGTGCCTCTGGCTGGCTTTGAACTCGTAGAGACCCACCTTCCTCTGCCTCCTGAGTGCTGAGATTAAAGGTACATGCCACCACTGCTGGCTTTGCATTTTCTAACACTCACGTACTTCTGTGTGTATATACGTGTGTGGAAAGGTAGCTGTATACTTCTACAATGCATGTGTCGAAGGTCAAACTTGCAGTAATTGGTTCTCTCCTTCTACCACATGGGTTTCAGGAACTCAAGTTAGGTTGTCAGGCTTGGTGGCAAGTTTTGTCACTTCCTGAACCATCTTACCTGTCTCTGAGCTACATTATGTTGGGAGAGGTGTGTTTAGATATAGGCAGATGAGTGAGTCCACACAGGAAGGAGATTCAGATGCCTTTGGCAGAGTATACCACTACAGAAGCTCTAGTCTAGACAGCCATGAGGCCACCATGCTGCCATGGAGCTCAGGCCGAGGCCTGTTAGCAGACAGAGGTGGACATCAAGGCATCTTCTACAATGCACATTATCCTGCATTACTTTGTAGTTTTCTTTAAGTAATGAGAAAGAAGACAGAAGACATATATTTATTCTTTGGGGTATTAGGCCTCAGGACAGCTTCTCATTTTTTAACTCAAGCATTTTAAAGACTAAGAATATTTAAGTGTTTACAAGTCCAGACCCCTATTGTTTGTAATTTCCTACCTCGTTTATACTGTACTTAGTTTAAAAAAATCTCAGAATACTAACAAAGATATCAAAGAAAAATTTTAAAAGTCATTTGAAGGTGGTGTTCAGAAAAACAATAAGAGCAGTCAGATCTACTTGGAAAAAGTATCCAATTTGAATCCAAGAGCTGTATCTCTACACTGCGCCACGTCTTCTGCATTTCACTGTCTCTGAATTAAAGGCAGGTCTACAATCTCTAAAATTTCGCTGCTTTTCACAATAGTGCTTATATCTTAATGGAAGAACAACTTTCTTTTCTCTGCACCAAGAGCTGCTTTTTATCATTTAATCATAATCTAAATTCTAACAGCTGTAAGGATCTACCTTGTATTGTAAGTTGAGCTCAAGAGTTTTCTGAAGACTTCATATCGACAGGGAGAGAAGGGTGACAGAAGAGAAGGCAGCGGCTTTTAGACAGCCCCTTTGGTCAAAGGGGCTTGCAAGTTTTAAGACCTTAGTAGAAATCTGCTTAGCAATCCGTTTTCAGACACAGCCCTAAATCCCAAGGGGATAAACCAGCTCCTGGGATTTCTGACAGTCCACCATATTTGCCCAGCAAGCCCCACAGAGATGTGAATGTGTGTGTATGTCTCATGGCATTCCACGCTGACAGTCCTTACCTTCTGGGCGAGTTCTGTGAAGATCTGGGCAAGCACAGAGAGCAGCTTGGCAGTGCTCCGGTGAGTTGCCAGAGACAGGGTCAGGAAGAAGAAGATAAGGTCTGAGAAGCTGCAAAGCATGGGTGCCAGGCGCACTAGCAGGCAGCAGGACTGGCTGAAGACCTGAGTCAGACAAATGCCCAATTACATTGCTGAAGAGACATTCCCTCTGGAGATGAGATGTTCTAATTAGACAGTGGCCGTGCCACACGACTTAGGAATGTGCTCAAAGTCATCCATTATAAGTCACATATGTTTTAACCTCATCTCCTAGCTCAAAGACTTTCCTTATACACTTTTATAAATATTCACCGTATGTTCTCAGCCAATTCTTTAGCTATTTAACAGCACCAGCACCAACATTATTACTATTGTTACTACTATTATTTTTGAGACAGGATCTGACCCTGTAGCCTAGGCTGTCTTAGAACTCACCAAGTAGCCCTGCCTGGCCTTAGATACATGGTGATTCTCTTGCTTCAGCTTCCCAAGTGCTGGGATCACAAGTCTGAGCCACAAAACACAGCACACAGCATTATTATTACTGCCTCCTAACATGGGTGCTGGGAATCAAACTCAGGTCCTCTGATAGAGCCGTACAAATTCTTAACCACTTAGCCACCTCTTCAGGCCAGCATTTTATTTTTTAAAAAGAATTTATCAATAAATTTTACTAACACATCAGAGTTGGCCCTAGATGCAATGAAAAAGAATAACAATGACCCTATAAAAACAAGTTGCTCCTTACTGATATAGTTTACACCCAGAAACATGTGATGGGGACGTGACAGACAAAACAGGCATTCTGGATGGCCAGCAGCTCTGCATCTGTCAGAGCAAAGGCTCAGTCTTTTTAGAGTGAGCTAGGTGCTGGGGTCTGCTAAGAACCGTCCCCATGGAATGAGGTGAAGGGCACTCTCCTCATCTACTCTGAGGAGCACGTAGTCTGCCAAAAGCAGCTGGTTTGGTTACCTTGTGCTTGGTTGTGCTGCCGTCCTCATTGTAGGACTTTAACCTCTCCAACAGCTCAGAGACAGAAGAAATTATTTTCTGGACGTGTAAAGTGCTCACACTGGACCAGAAGTCGTCCTCTAAGAGTTTTGTTAGATGTCCTGGTTGCAGTCTCTCAAAGCCTGCCTCTTCTTTCATTTCTAGCAACACAAACAGTAAATAAACCTTTTCATGTCTCTACTCACGACGTCCATGTCTAGCATCTGTCTTTAGTTAGCCAAAACAAAACAACAACAACAACAAAAAAAAAAAACCAAAAAACCGTTAATTAAAAGTCAGATCAACTCTAAAGTTAATTCGCACACCTTCAGAAATACCATCCTCTTCCTGTGGTCTCTTTTCAGCAGTGCTGTCTTCTGTTTTCTTCCCGCTTCTTTCTGCTAAGCTCTGGATGGTGCAGAGGATGGTCCGGATGGCAGTTTCTACTTGCTCTGCAAAGTCTTCAACAAAGCTTTCCTCCAACATCTGGTTTCCTAGTAAGGAACATGGTATACAGAAAAGCTGAATCTCGAGTCACACTCACTGAGAAATGACTGCAAGTAAAGTGCTCTACTATTTGCTCGTCAGTATGTGAAGCTCTGATGGAGCCAAGCACAAAAAAGGCAGATTCTTTTTCTCTTAAACCTATGAAGTTCATCATTTTATACCAATGATACAAAAAAAAAAAAAAACAAAAACAAAACATAATAGTTTTGGTGGTGAGTAGAAACTCTTTTCTCCTACCTATCCGCCTAAGGCATTTCAGGCTAATTCAGGCTAAGGGAAGCAGTAATGATGAGTGAGCCTGTGCTCCTCTCAGGCACAAACCTCCATCAGGGCAGAAGATGTCATCAGGAAAAATCTGGACTTAATTTCCCACCACCACAGTTCTAAGTTCTCACCTCCTTGCTTGTGTGACACAAACAGGCGTGCTTTCCAGGCAGTGAAGTCATCTATGGCCTTACTAACTTCTCCTCTTAGATATTCCAGGCTTTCCACTAGTGCCATTCGTGAGTCCGTTTGCTTGACCTCTACCCCCGGAGGAATGAACAAGGACTCTAGGCCTTGCAAATGTGCTGACACTTGGGACAGGCAACTCAGCCCAGATGAACAGACTTCAAAGTCTTCCCTGCAATAGAAATAGCACAGTGTTGAAAGGAAGGGTTACAACACCTACTCTCCTTTCCCTCTAACACACAAACACGGTGTCTCTCAAAGGTTACAGTCAGATGGCACAAAGTGCCATGTAGGTTTGCTGAGTAACAGGACTCAAGCACAATTTTCTTCATGATTTTAGCCCAAGACTGAAGTCTCTACATACAAGAGAGACACACTTACCAAGTATGAAAGAGGGTCTCACAAGACTGCTGTCTGATTTTGTCAACACCAGTTTTCATAGTTTTAATGGTTTTCAGTAGCTCTGCCAATCTTGCAGTTGACTGTTGCCAAAGTCGATCTGGTTGCCGCATCTGGCAAGCAGATGGTAGCTGACTCGTAGGTACTGGGGATGGGTAGTTCAGATCAGAGGGAAGTAAGTTTGCTCCTGATACTGGTCCCTTGGCATCCATTCTTTCCAGGTGAGGGGCATACGGCTGCTCCTGCACTGGAGCACCACTGCAGCCGTCAGCTGGGTCTGCACTGGGACAGCACTGGAAGAGCCAGGAGAGCTGCTCCACTAGAATCTGGCTCTGCATGGCCAGGTGCTGCAGTCGTTCTGTCCACTGCTGCACACTGTCCTGGGGTGGGAAGGCCACAGGATAAACGGTGGGCCCAGCCAGCCTGCTATGAATCTCCTGTACACAGCTGAGGAGGTTCCTGTGCAGGAAAATGTGGAGAAAGAACAATGGCATTTTCAGCCATGACACCAGGCTGTTTGTAAAGAATAAATTTGTCTGTGTGCTTCTGAACAAGTGTGGCCTTTTCATGTAATTAAGAAGGGCTAGGGATGTAGCTCAGTGGGAGAGGAGCAGTTTATCAGGAGGGGCCAGGATTACACTTACACATACAGACAGGCTTGAGGGGTCCTCTAAGTAAGTGAAAACAGGTATTGAAATGTCTCCCCAAATTAAATACATCCTACAGTCTTTCAGGAAAGGCGTCAAAACCCACACCATTATCAGTTGAACCTTACCTGCCAGCCACCTAACAGCCACAGTGCTGCAGGGACTTCAACTCTCCCTGCCTTGTAAATGGACTACTTTACTTTGCTAAATAAGCCCCAATGAACTGAGCAAAGAACAGAAGCTAAACTGAATACAGTTAGAAATATTATCTCTAAGCCAAGAATACACTCAACAGATGCTGAGAGTCTTCCTAATGTCCTCATCTTTTAATTATCTGCTTCTACTGAGGAACTGCCACCTGGAAAAATCTAGAAGCCTGATAGAGGCAGACCTAATCCCAGTCCCAAAGACTGGGAAGCCCTGCGACCAAAAACACAACCCTGACTATCAGCGTATCCACAGTGAAGGTCCTCATTCCAGACAGACCCAGCTCACAGAACTCTTCTTACTGTTTTTGCTGGCACCTGAACTCGCTCCAACAGACCGTTTTTCACCAGTCCATGCATAGTGCCTGGCATCAAATGAAGCAGTAGGACCATTCTGGGCTCAAGTCCACTCCATAGAGCAGAGGCTAGTTCTCTCAGCACATAAACATACCTGAGGATGATCCATTGCTCAGTCAGTGTGGTCAGGGAGCGACGCTGTCGGATGAGCAGCTTCATCAAGTGTGCTGAGAACCCTTTACACCTGTCAACATTACCCATGCCCATCTCCTGGCAGAAGAAAGAGAAACAGTACGCTGAAGGCATTGCTGATAACCCCTGCCCTCCCCACACAAGCACCAGAGGGCCCACCAGAAATGATTTCTTCCTTAAAAAAAAATTATGATTTAATCGCTTTGCCTACATGTATGTATGTGCACCATGTACATGTCTGGAGGTCAAAGGAGGACGTCTGATATCCTGGAATTGGAGTTATAGACAGTAATGAGGCACCATGTGTGCTGAGAACTGAACCTGAGTCCTTCCTAAGAGCAGCAAGAGTTCTTAACCACTGAGCCATCTTTCCAGCCCCCAAAAGCTATTCCATGAAACCTAGGTGAACTTATACACATACAGTGTGTGAGCAGCAGCGCATCCTGTCTTCTAGTAGTGGTCTTCAGACTAGCTTCTGAGATCACCATGAGGATGAATGAAGTATAAACACAAAAACTGGACAGACGTGGTCTGTTCTCAACTCACGAGAGTTAAATGGTGCTCTTGGCAAATGTGGTGGAACTTACTCTAAGCTGTTCTAGGATCACACTAAATTACACTGATTAAATTTTAACAAGCTTGTTACTGTCTGATAAAGATGGTGACATGGATGAACACAGCAGATATTTTCCCAGCCCATGTGAGTCTACCTTGACAGGAGCTGCTAGGGCTGCAGTAAGCCTGGTGTGCCGTGCAAGAGAGCGATAAAAATACTTCTGGCACCCATCCCACAAAGATGAAATTTCTGTGAGGAGCCTAGAAAAGAAATCAAGCAACTTATTGTATTAAAACCACAACTGCCCACTGAAGATCCCAAGGACTCAAGACTTCTGAGTATATTGGGTGTAAGCCAGAGTCAACAATTGAAATCAATGTGTCTAGGAGGAGGATACTTAGCATGGGAAGCATTACTGGCAAACAAGCAGCAGCAATAGCTGTTTTCTCCAGTGAAAGCTTTATAAACTAACTTGATGATGGAAGGAATGTCTTACGCACCCTGATGTGAACAGGGCCTAATGAGACAAAGAACTCGGGATAGACATGCACAAAATGCTAACAAGGCAGGAACAGCTTAATATGGGGCCACATGGGTGCTACAGAATAAAATAAACTGGAAAACATGTGTCCTGTCGAAAGGAGAGGGAGAACTCACTCACAGTCACATGGGGACCAAAATGAGACTGTAAGCCCATTTGGAAATTATCTTGAAAAGCTGTAACTCTAGGAAGCTGTTATACAACTTTCCCCTTCACATAAAGTGCTGTTCAACTCAAATTTAAAAGTCCCATAAAGATACTGAGCATTAAAACACATGCAGATCACTGAGGGACCTCTAGGTAGGTAACAACATAGACAGCTCCATCTCCAGGTGTTCAGTTCTCAAACTGAGTATTTTAGAACTCACGCACAAGCAGAACCCATGGCTACTAAGAGATCACCAGCTGTAAACTCAAGTCAAGCAAGCAGACCTCAGGGAAGCCAAAGACACTGGGTGAGGCTGCAGGCCAGCAGCGAAGCACACACTTAGCACCACAGACCAACAGAGCAGGGGGCAAACATGCGAAGGAGAGGCAGAGGAAAATGAACACTTAATGCATTAGGTACTAGATCCTTTCGTAACCGTCAACTCTCTTGGAAGTTTGGTGACTTCCTCAACGAACAATTTAAAAACAAACCAACCTAGAATCGGCCTCCTGAGTGCTGCTGACTATAGACAACGCGCTCTTGAGATCTAATGGGTGAAGATGAAGCAACTCTTGAGGACTTTTTGTACGGGCCCAGGCAAGACCTTTTCGATACGACAGACCTAGGAAATCAACAGCAGTCATTAAAGTAAAGTAACTCAGCGAGAAAAGGCTATACCCTTCCCAATGCCCCTGTAGTCAAAGTAAAGTTTGTGACATGTATCCCCAGAAACTTGTAGCCAGGGGTGATAGTCCATGCCTATGATCCAGCCTATGGGAGGGAAGGGGCTGGGAGTAGAGAAGGATCATGAGTGTGAGGCCGACTTGGACTATGTGGCAATAAAGAAATGCACCAACTAAAACAGGATCAGTCCCTGCGCTTTAACATGATTCCCCAAGTGTCTCAGATGCTGAAAAGCACCGTTCTCTACCTGTGACAGGAGAGTAAAAACACTACCGTAAGCAGAAATTATCAGTTCTAGGTACTGCACCATAATACCTGAAAAGGTGTGGGGACCAGTAGTTCATTGTAGCATTCATGTTCATCCTATGTGTGCCTGGAACTCTTAGAACGACATTCCACAACTCTGTCTAGTACTTTGTTTTATGTCTCAGGAATGTCTCCCCAAATCACCCATGTCACCACTACCCTCAGGCTGATTACAGAGGCTGGGGATAAGGCTCAGTGGGTAGGAGTATTTGCTGCTCTTCCCGATGACCCCACATTCAGTTTCTACCACCTGTACTAAGTAGTTCACAACTGTCTATGATTCCAACTCCAGGGGAAGAGACGCTCTTCTGGTCTCCATTAGTACCTGCACAGACCATGTGTGCACGTGCACATTCTAAAACCCGAAAATAAACACAAAAGCTGGTAATTATACTCTTCAGTGTTTCAGGAGCATCCCTCACCGATTTGCGTAAGGTGTTTAAAGAGATCTGATAAAGCTCGATGCTTCCGCATGAGAATGTGCTTGGCTTCTGACTGCTGCTTTTCTTTCTCAGCAGAGGGCTCCACACTTAAGCTCTGCAACTCACTTACAGAAGAAATCACTTCACCTGTAGGGAAAACATAAAACGGCTTTATTAATGTGTGCACGTTTGCTCTATGTCTAGGAGCCCCTGTGGCATGGGGGCTACGGTAAGTAACGTTCCTCTTTCACCTGAACTCTTAACAGTCCCTAGCATTTGGCAAATGTTCAATGAACTGTATGAACTGCACTTGTAAAAATGCACGGAAACAGGAAAATAATGTATCTCTTAAAAATAAACCAAACCAACAAACTAAAGAAAAACCAAAAAAAAAAAACAAAAAAACAAACAAACACAACAACAAAAAAACCAAAAAACCCCACAAAACCTATTTTTGAGTATCAATTGTGTAGCTCATTATATTATGGATTTTAATCATCCAGGGGAATTTCTGATACTTGTATTCCATTCCTTCCCTATAGTTAGTATAAGCTAAATGCTCTTTTAATCTATACAACTTCAGAAACATTTATCTGTAGTTCTAATTCATGTATTTATTTAGTTCTTTTGAGACAGGGTTTCTTTCTCTGTATAATAGCCCTGAATCTCACTTTGTAGACCAGGCTGGGCCTCAAACTCACAGAGATTCATCTGCCTCGGCCTCTGGAGCGCCTGGTCTACAGTGTAAGTTCCAGGACAGCCAAGGCTGTTACAAAGAGACACCTTGTCTCAGAGAAAAAGACTTTGCATGTGAAGACAGAAGGGTGAAATTAAGATCCTCTACATTATTAAGTCTCAGCCTTTGGTTTTTAGCACACTTGTTTAAATAGTGTACAAGACGTCAAAAGCGACCCAGGTCCCACATTCCCAGCCATCATGGGCAGTGTGCATGGGGGGGTAGTAAGTCTCACTTTTGCCCTGGCTGTGGGCACTCACCAGTGAACTGGTCAAGGCTTTCCACTAGGTAAGGTAGGGGGCTCTTCTTCATAAACACCAGGCATATTTTCTTCATTCGCTTTGAGAGTTTTGGCAAGCGACACAGAAGCTCTCCCTCCACAGACAAAGGACCAGGGAGCTGATGCTCTGTAATGGAAGCCTTTGAGACAGTACAGGTTAGTTCCCTACCAAGAAACAGAGCAATAGTCACGTCCTCCCCTCTTTTTTTAATTTCAAGACAGGATTTCTCTGTATAGCCCTGGCTGTTCTGGAACTTGCTTTGTAGACCAGATTGGCCTCAAACTCACAGAGATCTGCCTATTTCTGCCTCCCGAGTGCTGGGTTCAAAAGCATGCGCCATCCCCGCCAGTCAGATTAAGTTTTAACTTAATGGGTCCTAAATTTAAAACAACTTCTTCCCCCATCTTCCTCCCTCCTTGTCCAGCAAACACAAAATCATCATCTCAGGAATAGATATAGCACATATACATGGAATTTTAGAAACCTGAATTATTTTTTTGTATGTGGATGACCTAGCATGTCATAAGGTTTTAACCTAACAAGATACAATGAACAGTAAGACTGCGGTCATCAGGGTACCAAGCCAACTTGCTCAGGTGCAAATCAAGGCAAATGGGCTCACTGTGTATCCCTATCCTCCTGGTCCCAAGGACAGTTCACAGGTGTTGAGGTCAAATATCAATTAAAGGGAAAACTTCATTCACTGCGGTACATTTACATCAAAAGCACCCCCACGCCTGAAATCCATATGTTGTCACCATCAGCAAATCAAAAATTTTGAGCAGGGTGTGGCAGCAGATGATAGTCTATAGAAATTTGCCAGCATATGGAGATATGAGCACTTGTTACTATACTTCTCAAATGATTCTAAAATAGCTCAGAGACCTCATTGGGGACTCTGTGAACCCCAGGATGGGAAGCTCAGTAAGATTCAAAATGAGTACTCTCTGGAGGAATGCTCCTCACACTCAAAGATAGGTGCAGGAGCAGCCACTTCAGAGCTCTGTCGCTTACATTTCCAGAAATTTTGCACACCATCTCAAACATGGTGCTGGCAAGGAACCACAAGCAAGCATTTACAGCACGAACTGAGCAGGCACTGAGCGGCTTCCTCATCTAACTGCTCAGCTCCACTAGCTCATTTTATTATCTGTAGATATATTTATGTGTATAGATGCAATCAGGTCACAGAAGTTTTGTGAGAGTTCATTCTCTCTTCCTAACCTTTATGTGGGTTCCAGAGATCAATCACCTTATCCGCTGAGCCAACGGACTGAATCGTGGTTTCTGCCTAATTCTGTAGCATGGCCAGGCAAACAACCAAATGCTATACAGATCCAAAGAAGAAAATCCCAAAGGCAATCCTTGTCTGGTTCCCAGGTCATCTCTTAACCCGAAAGATCCTGTTTAATCCCAAAATGCCTTGGGATTAAACATGCAGCATCCCACGAACTAGTACCTGGTGTGCTGTTGGCTGTGCTAACAGGGTCTCCCTCAGTGCTCTGTTCACACTCTGAATGGGCGATGTCTCAGTCTCCTTTGTTGGCTTTGGCAAACAGTCAGGATGTTCTTCCTTGTTGCTCTCTACCAGACAGGACTGACAGGGTTCATTCAGGACAGCTTCAAATTTCTTCATGTATTTAAAGAGGGTTCTGATCTCAAGTAATAACAGATATGGGGTTAAAAACACACCACTGTAAGGGATTTTGAAAGCAAAGAAAGAATTATAATGCATAACATACACATATACAATATTTTTTTCTCTTATAGTTATGCTGATCTCCTTAGGTATTCATAATTATTTTGGATTTTTAGGAGAAAATATGCCAAATACTGTTACCCCACCTTTTCTACAAGAGGACATGGAAGCCAGCCACAATGAGGTTGCTTTGCTCAAGATAACCAGCTGGTAGGTGGTAGAGGAAAAGCCCTCTGGGCACATAGCCTGCTCTGTCCAAGGCACACGTTTTTCCTGCATTTCGATTTTGTTCGTGGAAGCATAAGCATAGTACAGGCCAGGCAGAGGAAACACTTCAGTCTTGCAGCCCACCCTACAGAATCGTGGTTTTGAAAGGTCACTCCCACCAGTTTTAAAAGATACATTACCTATGTGTCTTTTCCACAGATTGTTTAATAGACCAGAAGCTGACATCGTTCCACTTTGATATCTTCACAAATTCCTGAAAGACAAAGGAAGATCAGGAAAAGGCTTTTATAAAGCTTGCATCTCCGTTTCTCCCTATGTTACCTACTTGTCAAAGATCGGAGGCCTTTCCATCCCAAACACAGTGTTCGGGATACATAGAAAACCATGTGATTGCCTCAAATCAATGAAAAAATGATGATCGTTGGGCGGTGGTAGCCTTTAATCCCAGCACTCAGGGGGATCTCTGTGAGTTCAAGGTCAGCCTGGTCTACAGATCTAGTTCCAGGACAGACAGGACTGTTACACAGAGGAACCTTGTCTTGAAAAACAAAACAAAATGATGACCAATGGTGATACTACCACCAATAACTCATCTGATAGGCACTCCAGCTTAAAGATCAAGTTAGTCATGGACCTCATTTCAGCGTTGGCTCTTCAATCCTACTCTTCACTGAAGTATTAAAAATAGAGGACTCTCCTTGCCCTAAGGCACTTCACGGCACATAGACGTCCCTGTGGTAGCTCTCTAATAAACGTCTGCGGCCTCTTCCCCGTCTCCTGCCTCACTCTTATAATGATCAAAGAACAGAACTAAAGAAAAGGATGGGCTGATTTTGTTCTCTCAAGGGTAATTATGACAGTTACTAATCTTACTTTAAGTTCTTTTTCTATGGGGGAGCGAAGTTCCACAATTTTAGCTTGGACTGGGTCAAGAAATTGCTTGTAAAAATGGTACAAATTCCACAGAACACTGCAAAGTGAATCTGGAAGAAATGAAAAAGGAAACATAGTACATTCACTATATTGCTTCTGGTGCCAGCCTGAGCCTTCTCCATTACCCATGCCATAAAATTATAGCACATTCCACAGTCGGGTTAGTTAAAATGCATCTGAGCTTAGCACTCGTCAAAACTGCAGGTTGCTGCAGTATTTTCATTTCAACTTCTAGCAGATTTACTGCCAGAACAGATCATCTACTGACAACCTCTTTAAACCAATCCTTTAAATTCTTTGTCTAAAACTCATAAAATCAAGACACTGTGCATAGATTAAAAAATGGCATAATAAAATATTTGCCTCAACTCTAATTAACATAAATCTATACTCAATTTATAGTAGTGATGACTTAATTCCTGATATCAGCAGTTTTTAAACGGGAGTTACTATGCAGCAAGCTCTAGGCAAGCCATGGCTTCAATAGTTAGGCCAAGTCTCAAAATGGTAAATGAGGAAAAAAAAATCCTCACCTTTTCCTTCAATTTGTGGCATCAGTAAGACATGACAATGGAACACCAGTAACATCTGGAGTCGGACATGGAACTCTCCCAGAGAAGAGCCTTCAATAAATGCTTGTAATGTGCTGACCAGCAACATCAGGGTCATCTGCTTGTCATCTTTAGAGTCAAAGAACAAAACATACATGTGCCTTTATCCATCCCTCTGCCCCTAAAATGCAGGCAGTGTACCACGCATCAAAGGAGGAAGGGCCATTAGGTAGGTAGGTACCACAGCAAACTCAACAAAGATTATGGTTACAGTGACTGACTTCCACATAAAACTTGTATGTAAGTTATGTATTAAATGCACTCACAGCAAATTATAAAGCGTTAGTATGAAGCAGCTTTAACTCAAGCATGCTAAGTACTAACTTACACTGAGTTAGTTCCTACACATACAGAATGGCGTAACTTTATGACTGGTTCTCTAGAGCCCACAACGGTCACCTGCCTTACCTTCCTGTTCCTCTGTGCGTTCCTGCATGTGTTTCTCCAGCATCTGATAGATGGAGAACCAGTGCTTGGTGGATTTCTCAGTATGGCGTCTCATAGCATTATCTAAACTCATTGACCAGCAACTGACCGGGGTGGGGGTGGGAGATAAGAGACATTTAGGTAAATCCTGTTGAAATCATAAATTTACAATGTAAATTGTTCACTTTTTTGAGGAGGCTGGGGGGGCTTCCTCACTATGTAGCCCTGGTTGACTTCAATCTCACAGCAATCCTGTCTCTGCCTCCAAAGCACAGGAATTTAAAGATGTGCACCACCACAATAGCAAAAATTCACCATTTTTACAGACGGTCATGGAGAAGCCATTCAGTTTGCTATCTCAGAATGTATGGCCTGTTTAAAGCTTGGCTTTTAAACTCCAAGATTAAAGCACACCTGTAACTGCCATGTGGTACACACAAACTCCTGGGGGGGGGCAGGGAGAGGTCACTTACTTCAGCTCCAATTTACGCCATCGAATGATCATCTGAGTGACTAAATCAAGATGTTTCCGGAGAGACAATGCTCGACTTGCATTCTCCTCCCAATCCTAAAGAAATAAAGACCTTTTGTTGCCATTATTCAACCCTTAGTTACTTTCCCCCCCACTCAGTAACACCTTGGACTTTCCTTAAGAGAAGACTACTGGGCCCATAACTTTTACCAACCACAAGTACAGAATCCCACTGTGACACCAATCGCCACCGTATTACAATCAGTCACGTGCTATAACACAACAAAGTCAAAGTCAGAGACACACAAAATTTGTGATCGTGTCAGAATTACTGCTGCTGGCTTTGATCCTTGAACAAATTCATCTGATTACTTTCTGTCAAGTGGAGAAGACAGCAGACAATGTGGAGGCTGTGTGGGGATGAAAAATGATCACAGGCTGTCACTGTCCCTGCACAGTGAGTTCATTAAAGCCCTGGCCACCAGGCCCCACCCTCCAAACTGGCACCGATCTCACCCCAACTTAAAGTTCAAAAATCTTCATCTTTCTCCAAACCAAATTGTACCTTCTTTTTTTTAAAAAATATTTATTTATTTATTATGTATACAATATTCTGTCTGTGTGTATGTCTGCAGGCTAGAAGAGGGCCCCAGACCTCATTACAGATGGTTGTAAGCCACCATGTGGTTGCCGGGAATTGAACTCAGGACCTTTGGAAGGGGAAGCAATGCTCTTAACCACTGAGCAATCTCTCCAGCCCCTGTACCTTCTGTTTTAACATGGGTGTCAAAAGAGAAATCTTGTCAAAATACCAAAAACTAAAACAAGGAAAAGAAATCATCTTACTTGTGCCTTTGCCAGAAGGATCTCTAAGCCATTCAGTAGCTTTGAAATGGGACTGGAAAGTGGGAAACCACGAATTCTGTCCATTACAACAAGAAGCTTAAAAAAAAAAAAAAATTGGGTATCTGAGTAGAATTGCCAGTGACTGACTGTGAAGAGTCCTGACAGGACGATTTACTCTGTTTCACAAGTACCCATAACAACTGTGGAAGAAAACTTTCAGGATGGGGAATCTGTCTGAAGGAAATCCTCCCCCCATTCCACCGGAGACACGCTTTCTCTGTGTAGCCCTGGCTGTCCTGGATCTCACTCTGTAGACCAGGCTGATCTCAATCTCACAGAGATTTGCCTGCCTCTGATGATCGAGTGCTGGGATTAAAGGTGTGCACCACCACTGCACGGCAAGGAAATCTTTTATAAATTGTATTATTCTACAAATAAGACTGATTCTGACTTTATTATTCCCTATATTAAGAGCTATTGTAAAATTTGCTGAAACTGGCATGTTTACCCTATTATTTGAGACAGATCTTACTGGGTTAGAGGTAAGCCTTTGTGTCTATGTATAAATATGCAAGTCCTTATCACTGGAGAGTTTGAGACCACATCCTCTGGGCAAATTTGGGTCCTTGGGTAATTCACTCCTCCTCCTAGCTGGCTGCACTACCTGTTGCAGTACGGGGTGTTCTGGCCAGTCCTCCAGCAACTGACTGACAGCTTCTGAAAAGCCTTGGAGCACAGGTTGGCACTGCCGGGCTTCTGCCACATTGGGGTGCTGGTAGAAATCATAGGGCCCATCAGGCTTCATCATCAGGTCTGAGGTCGCCTCCCCATAAAGAGTGTTATAGGAGAGAGAGCAGGCCAAAAGCTGACTGCCCAGGAGCTGTTCATTCAGCTCAACTCCTGTGAAGGTAACAAGATCATGGAAAGTCAGTGAACTCAGTAAGATTGTTTAACAAAAGTTATAAAGATGTCAGAAACAATGAACTAACTGGGACTAAAGCCTCTTTCCAATGGAGTAACTGGAAGTTTCATGTCGGAAACTTCATACAACCAACTGATGTCACACCAGATTCCAGTAGCTGCAAACTGCTAAGTTCTCAGATTGTTTAAAAAAATATATGAAGTTACAGATAAAGAATGTATCTCAATGTGAGGTACTGAGGTTGTACTCTTAACATCATACAAAATAAACAACCAGATAAAAAGTGAAAACCATTCAAGAAAAACAACACAGAAATCAAGTCCATATCTTTTCTCATAGGCTACTAATGAAAATATGTACTACTGTAGACTTTTAAATCAATTTCTTAAATTTTTAAGCTATGGGAACTAGGAACAGAAAACTAAATGAAAATGACTCATTATCTTAATTGTTCCAGAAACAGCAAAATCATCTACTCATTTTGATTTCCCAAGAGCATTAAAAACAACTTCCATACCCATCAGAGGGTAGAAGTGTGTCACCAGAGATGCTCCAGTCTGATAGCAAGATAGAAACAGGCTGAGATAGTGTTTTGCTTCATGTGGTGGCACAGTCTGTTGGTACCAAAGGGACCGTGCAAAGCTGAGGCACAAGTGCTGATGTATCAGCATCACTGCCTGCATTGAACTCTGGGACAGGAGAGCTGAGTCTGTGGCTTCCTCCTCTTCTTGCCCTTCTGAAGCTCTTTTTTTCTCCTCTAGAGTTTGTTCTATCAAAATATCTGCAAAGTCCTAAACAGGAATAGAACAAAGACTCTGATTACACTCCGCAGACAATGGAGAGAAGGAGCATGAGCCGTCAAGAGAACAGTGCCTTTACTTCTGAAACAATGAATGCTAATACAGCCACAGAGCATAACCCGCTACCTTTTCATGCAGTGGGAAGAGTTTTCTGAGCTCGAGTTCTTCCTCCTGCTCCTCACTTAGGGCTGTCCTGCGGCTTCTGCTTCGGTATCTGTACAGGCTACTCTCTTGCTCTGCCTTCTCTTGGGCTATGCGCTCCTGTTCATCCCACTCATTGATGATCTCCTGAAAAGTCATATGGGCAGAAAAAGGACCACAGGCAAGATTCATCAATCTTGACTTCCCGCATGTATGAAGGTACCAAGGCCCCCCAAACACAAGACAACAGCTAAGAAACAAAATCCCATGTAGCAGAGGGCTTTTGTTCAAGCTGTGGGTCATCATAATTTTCCTGGGTTCTTCACTGCTACAATTTCAACACTCTGCAAGTACGCTACAGTACAGCTAACCCTAGTGTACCTTATGTTCAAGGGGGTGAGGGAGTTGACAAAGAATGCATTTAGTAGACACCTTAGCAAGCTGGCCTAAGGTTCAACATCAGACTATGCTAGACACTCCATGAATGCCCTGCTGTCTGAGATTTTAGGTCCTTAAATTGGCAAAAGCTATAAATGATAATAGGCAGAGGCTAGAGCAGTCTAAATAGGTTCCAGGCCAGCTAGAGCTACAGTGAAATTGTCTCCAACAACAAAAATGTATTAAATGAAGGAAACCAACAGACAATCAAATGTGTTTTTTTCTTGTTGTTTTTCTTTTTTATGTAGGTCTTTTAAAATTACAATTTAATTAAACATGAATGGATGTTTTGCTTGCCTGCATGCCTGTGCACTGGGTGTACCTGGTGCCCAAAGAGGCCCGAAAGAGGGAGAGGGTCCCCTGGAACTGGAATCAAGGATGATTATGAGATGCCACATGAGTGCTGGCAATCAAACTCAGGTCCTCTGAAAGAACAGCCAGAGCTCTTAACTTCTGAACTATCTCTCCAACCCCTTCTTTTCTTTTTTTGAGGTAAGTCTCATGTATCTCAGGTTATCCTCAAACTCTTAATGTAGTGCAGCTAGATTTCTCCTGATCCTCCTGTTTCTACTCTGTAAATGCTGGAATTAATTGGGTGTGTGCCCAAGTGTTGCCATCAAATATTTGAGGGTTTAGGAAACAGCAGGTATCATTAAAGAAAGATAATTAATTAAAAGCCTAAGAAGTAGGATTAAATATTTATGTTTTTAAAGATTCAATTTTTATGTGTTTGGATATTTTGCCTATATGCACGCATATACACCATATGCATGCCTTGTGCCCTTAGGAGGCCAGGAGAGGGCATTAGATTCCCTGAAACTAGACTTACAGGAAGTTTAAAGAGGCATGTGGGTGCTGGGAACCAAACCAAGGTCTTCCAGAAAAACAGCTATGCCCATAATTATTTATTTTTTAAAGATAAAGAGCTAGAGCTAATGGATTTGAGACAGGTGAGCCAGGAACTGGCTGAGGTCAGGATAACTCCTGATCTTTGTGCTGAAATGACAAGTGTGTATGTAGGCACCTGGTTTAGGAGGTACGAAGGAACCAAACTTAGGTCCTATGGTGAGCTGGGCCAGCACCTCTGAGATATACCTTCAGCACAGCTTTAACCTTTGTCCTATAATCCTGTTCTCTAGGTTACCCAAAGATGCAAGCCTATTTTCCATGAGATTTACTGTTTTTCCCTCCAAAATAGTAAATAAAATATTAACTACACAAAGTAACTTAATGGATGCACATACGTGAGAAAATTAGTGAGAAAATATATGACAGATAAATAATACAGCAGGCAGGAACGATTACCAAGTGCTATTAGGTTTCCATACTAAGCAGATGGACTCACTAGTGTCTTGGTGTGTGTCTTACAGCTCTAGCAACCTAAGAGTAAGTATCACACTCCATGGACAGCACAGAATTGACCCTGAATGGCATATTCTTTTAGTTGCTGAGTATTAGGTCACTATACTAAAATATTAATTTCTTTAGCAAGCTATTGCTACAAAGTAAAATCTATACCTTTGAGGTATATTATTTCAAAAGAAAAAATGCTTGTAATACACATGACAAAGGAGGGCCTAGTTAGTCTTTTAAAGATTGAAGGGAGCTGGGAAAGCATGCCTTGCTGGTACACACCTGTGATCTAAGTATTCAAGTGATAAGGTAGGATAAGTGTCACAAGTCTGAGGCTAGTAGTCTGGGCTACATAATGAGTGCCCAGGGTAGTCAGAAATACCTAAGATCCTCAAAAAAACAACCTAACAACTACAAAAAAAAGCACAGCCCCCCACCCCCACCTCCTATACACACTTTGTAGTCAAAGGAGGCAAGGGAAGCATCGGATGAAAACAGACTTCCCAACCGTTCTCTACCATAGCAGGCAGTCCTCTTGGCAATAGGCTTACTTGGCATAGATGTCTGAAGAGCAGCAGGGCCTTCTGATCCAGCTCGCCTTTGTACAGCACATGGGAACGCAGGTAAAGGAGAGCGTTCATCAGTAACTGCTCCCGGGTCGGGTAAGGTTGCTGCTGGCTCTTGTCTTCTCTTTCCTTTCCTCCCGAACGCTTGACCATCAGTTTCCCAAGACCTTGCAGAGCTTCCACTGAGTTCACCGAACACAAAGCATCTGCATGAGCATGATAGGTAGGGAAACTGGTGCCCACAGATGGGAAAGCTAGCACAGCCATGGCCAGGGCTCCCAGATTTTCTGCACAGATTACACTGCTGTGGAGGGAGGTGTGGACTTCAGATGCCACGAGCCTCATGCCATGCTGCAACTGCAAGATGGATGCCTGCAGTGGGGTAACAGTGTCTGGATACAAGGCATACTCTTCTACCAGTCGCTTCCTAAACTGGTGATGTGACTGCTGCCAAGAGGCCTCCTCCTTTAAAAGGTTCTGAAGCACTTGAGCAGACCTTGATCTGTCTGTGTGGAGGGCCTGAAGGAGTCGCATGAGCAGGTCCTGAACGGCAGTGACCTTGGCGATGCTAGTGACGTAGTGGTGGATCTCTTGTACCAAGGACTCATAACTGGGTTGGTGGGGTCTGAAGGCCTGTTTTTTTGACAGGCTGTGGACTACATTCTCCAGCTGACTGATCCTTTGGGGAAGTAACCTGAAGGAAAATTAACACAACATACAAATGCTGTTAGAAAAGCAGCGAATCTGGATTGGGCCCTCAAATCGGGAAAGACAATGAAGACATTAGCTAATAAGAACTGTGAAGGTAATATTAGCAATAATAATGAAATTGGGTAACATCTTTAAGCATTCATGGAGTACCACACTTGCTTGAAAAATATTTTCAGTACATCTCCTCAAAGCCTTGCCAGCTCACCGAACAGGTTGCTACACCAATCTGCCTTTGCTGTTATGGACATTGAGACTGGATAGCATTAAGCAGGGTTTCTCTGTGTTGCTCTGGCTGTCCTGGAACTCACTCCACAGACCAGGCTGGCCTCAAACACAAGGGATCTGCTTGCCTCTGCCTTCCTAGTGCACCACTACCTGGCCTTCAATAGCATTAAAAAATATTTATTTTTAATTGTGTGTATGTAATGTCTATATGTGGATATGTTTGCTTAAGTGAAAGTGCCTGCTGAGGCCGGAGGCATCAAGATACCCCGAAGCTACTTACAGGTGGCTGTGAGCCTCTCAATGTGAGTGATGGGAATCAAGTTGGGTCCTCGTCCTTAGTACACACTCTTTATCACTACGTCATCTCTTCAGTCCAACCTTCAGCATCTTTTCCCTCTTTTTGAATATATTCTTTTCCTGACCACAATGAATGATCTGGATCTAACTAGTCAAATTAGCTGAGCTATATCACCACCACATTAACTAACTGCAATGCAGCAGTCAGTCAATCTCATACTATCTTTTCTACCTCTCACCCCCAACACACACCCTACTGCCTTACCTGATGTGTGGATGAGAGTGGCTGATAATCATTTCATCTTCCAGGTCCCTTCCAGTTTGTAGGTGGGACAACAGGTTCCGGGTCTTCCACTCACACTGCAGCTGGCATAACTAATGGAAAAGCGAACAACAAATGGTCTTCTGTGGCCACAGCTGTGACCATGCACATGAGGACAATGTTCTGAGTGTGGGCAGAACAGTAAGATGGATAGGGATCTGAATGACCCAAAGACCTGGACCACTCACCTCAAAACTGTTAGGCAAAAGAAACTGTATTACTCATACCACAAAAATATTAAGTGTCTACCTATAGCTGCATAACTTTCATCCTCTATCAGCTCCCCCTTCAAAATACAGTACATATATCTATCTTGTATATTAGTTTCTTCAGTTTGTTTGGATGATCAAGTAGTAGCAAGGGCCATATTAATTGAATTACACTCACAATCTCTAGGGTCTAGGGACATTATTCCGTTATTTCTCTGACAATGCCTGTTTCCCCTCTGCTTAGTCAAGTCAGAAATCTTAGAAGAAAATGCAGTCATTACAAGACTTGTGAGAACTCTCCCCTCTCTAAACAGCCTTATAGGGCATAAAGGAGTAACTTATACGCAAATTCAGTGAGCCAGGGCAGCCCAGGCTCTCCACCTGGCCCTTACCTCCTCTTGGGCATACTTGAGCTTGTAAGCCTTCTTCACTGCAGGATCGAAACGTGCCTGGGGAAGCCAAGTCTGAATCTGGAGTAAGCCAAGGCTCACCCAGAGTCTCCCGCGCCGGGCTGCTTCAGGGAGGTTCTGCTTACTCTCCACTTCATCAGAAAAGTAGTGCAGGGAGGCAAGCAAGAGGCAGAGAAGTTCTTTGGGCAGTGCCTCCTGTCCATTCATGTTCCCCAGAGTCTGCTCCACATGTTGGAAGGCCTGGCGGTCTCCAAGCAGCAGCTGTTCACAGTTCTGCACGTACTTCTGCTGCTGGTGCACTGGAAGTAGCTCTGTGAGGCCGAGCAGGTGCCAGCACAGCACCAGCCCCTGGAGCCGTGAGTCTGTGCGTCTATGGGGACACATAATATAGCCACTTACAGAGGCAGTGACTCACACAACCTCCTTGAATATACACTTTCACTTCAGGAAATATTAACCACATATTGTTATTATTTAAAGGTGAATTTCTCATGTAATCTTACATATTTTTTTTTATTTTTTGAGACAAGGTTTCTCTGTGTAACAGTCCTAGCTGTCATAGAACTCACTTTGTAGGCTGGTCTTGAACTCACTGAGATCCGCATGCCTCTGCCTCCCAAGTGCTGGGTGAGATTAAAGGCATGCACCACCACCACCTGACGGCTCAAATATTCTTAAAATCCCGGAATCAAACTCACAATAGCCTGTTATGGACTGCAAGCAAGTTAATCTATACAAAAACTCCCCTCACCTTCCTTCACTTCCCAGAAGGAAGTTCTGAATGAGCCCTTGCTACACATGGTGGAAAGCAGCATTACAGACTATTTCCAGGGGAAGAATACCTGAATTCAGCTACTGAAGGCACAGACATGTTGGTCCACAGCAATGAGCTGATGTCCTGGAGCTGCTGGGCTCTCTCAGCCCACTCTCCCAAGGTGACGTGTGAAGAAGACAGGAGGGGCAGGCCATTTATGTCCCAGTAGCTTGCTCTGCTGCTGCTTGTTAACACACTGAAGCAACACTTGGAAAAAACAGCTCTGCAGAGGCTGCCAGGGCCCTGAACAAGAAGAGAACCAAGTAACTGAGAGATGGAAGTAGACAAAGGAAACAGGAGACAAATAAGGGGTGACATGACACAAAGTCTGTCTAACTGTCCTTGGACTGTTAGTGTAAGACACTGAGATAGTCATCCACAACAAGGGTCAGGTGGTCAATACATGATTGAAAAACAGTACATCCCACACAGCTCTTGAGAATCCCTGATTTCTCATCAGAGACTTTGCAAGAGGTTTTGTAAAAGTCATTATCAATTAGCCTCAGTTACAATAAAAATAGCGAAGACATAAAAAGAATTCCATGAACATCTATAGAAATAAAGGTGGCACTTCAAGCAAGACTAGACAGGATACATCATTTACAGACTAAGAGAAAAAGTTGCTTCCCTAACTCAGAAAACAAGACAAACAGATAAGGTAGCTGGAGAGACAGCCGAGTAGTAAAGAGCACACTCATTTCCTAGCACCCACAACAGGCAGCTTCCCAATGCTTGGAACTCCAGGTCTAAGGGGGCACACACTCTCTGACCTCCTCACATGGAAAACTCACGCTGGCAAACACACATGCACACAATAAACAAACAAATAAATAAATGAAAAGATATACTGACAAAATTAACTTAAATGTAAAACAAGGACACAGGAGAAAATGGTAAATCATTTCTACCCTACACCTGATGAAAGAAGTCATTTTTAAGTGTTTAATACAAAAGCCAGAAAAATGGAAGAGACTGGCATACCTGAAATCATTAAACTGAGTGTCACGAAACAATTAAATCTTACAGACCAACAGAAATTCAGAAACGTATTTCCAGCCATACTGGGAAAGTATTAATATTGATATTCATGAAATGATGTTTGTTGCATATCTGTATGTGTGTGTTTCTGGTGCTTTTTCTTTTCTCCTGTTTGTTCTATTCTGGTTTGTTTGTTCTTTTATTTGCTTGTCTGTTTTCTGAAGAGAGAGAAAGAAGGCAAGGAGTTGAAAGAATAGGGAGGGAGGACCTGGGAGATGAGAAAGGGGAAACTGATCAGAATATACTATATGGGAAAAAAATGATTTTCGATAAAAAGTAAAAGAAGAAAATGAGTAAGACTGAAAAGTTCAGAGTGAAACAATCAGCTAAGGCCTGGAGGCTGCTACTCAGTGGTCCCCAGCACACATAAGGCCCTAAGTTTGACTGCCAGCACCATAGTCAATAGGATGTAATTGACAACACATGAAAAGATGTACAATTTTAAGAATCAAAGAAAAATACAAGTGATAATCAAGTACTACCACACACAGAAAAACTAAATGACTTTTAAAAGAAAACTGTAGTGATTATAACTCTGAATTACATAAATTATTCATGATTTGGACAGTAAGCTTAATACTCCCCAGAAAACAAAGGATCACAGTCACTTCTGTAAGTTATCAGTTTATACGATATTTATGCTAACAAACCTTCACTGTGGAGTCCAAATGAGACTTGGGCACCTCCTGCTGCAGTGTGTTAGGCAGAGGGCTCCACGTCAGCCAATACTCTGGATCTGTGGTAACCATACTGCTCCAGGAAGACCCAAATGTAGAGTTAAATAACTCTGACCACAAACAAGAAAGCTCTTTAGAAGATAGCTAGAGGTAAAAGAAAATTTGAAAAAGTTTCCATCATTCAAGTTATCAAGTCTGCCACTTAACATACATCAATACCCAATAGTGGCTTTATTTTCTTTTCTTTGACTTATCGAGACAGGGTTTTTCTGTGCATCTCTGGCTGTTCTAGAACTTGCTTTGTTGACTTGCTCTGCCTCCTGAGTGCTCGGATTAAAGGCATGAGCCACCACTGCCTGGCTTCCAATAGTATTTTTAAAGGTACTAATCCTAAACATCCTGATTTCAATGTTCTCTCAATTATCTTAGCAAACTTGTCTGCAGTTTTATAAACTAAGATGAGATGCTGTATAAACCTGTGCAGAAAGTAAACTAATTCACAGTTGTAACATCAGTAAAGGAAATATATAACATATGACTTAAAAACTTAAGGATGTTCTAGTAAAATTATATTAACCACATTTTTAGCAGAATTCACATTCAACTGGGAGGCAAGAAAACAAAGAAAAAAAAAAAAAGAAAAGTAAGACTTTTTTTTTCAAATAGGAATTTTTAAGTAGTCGATATTATTACATCATTTATTGGAAACCAAATGGGTATTTCTGTGATAAGAGTTGGAGGCCAGTGGTTGTGGTGGTACACACCTTTAACCCAGCAGCAGTCAGGACCAGAGGTAGGCAATGTCTGTGAGTTCAAGGTTAGCCTGGTCTATAAAGCCAAGACAATCCCCAACACCCCTAAACAGAGTTGCCCAACACCTTTGTTAAATGCAGAAGTTGAAAATCCAAGTTTACAATGTGTAGCTCTGAAAGTCAATACCACGCCCAGCCACAGAATCTGATTAATCAAGACAGGAGGAGGATGGCCAGGTGGTGGTGGCACACACCTTTAATCCCAGCACTCAGGAGGCAGAGGCAGGTGGATCTCTCTGAGTTCGAGGCCAGCCTGGTCTACAAGAGCTAGTTCCAGGACAGGCTCCAAAGCTACAGAGAAACCCTGTCTCGAAAAACCAAAAAAACAAAACAAAACAAAAAACAGGAGGAGGCTTATTTTCCTCTTGATTTTGGTTTTTACCTTCGGATAATGCAGTAAAGACCAAAGATTCCAAAGGTTTTGAGGTGCAATTGGCGTGTGCTTGAGACAAAATGTGATGTGATGACTGATCTCCTCATCCATCTGCTGGTGTCTGCTTGACCTATTCCAAAAATAAACAGGGAGAGGAACTCCTTTATAAGGGAAGGTGGAACACACAGAGCCTATGGTACTGGTGAGCACTTGATGGGTTTAGGCATGAGGCCAAAGCAATCAAAGCACTTTCAAGAAGATTGATCTTATAAAAGGGCAATGACTTCTCTGAGCCTCAGCAATCACTCCTCAAGACACACACAAAAGATAAGGGAACAAGAGAATCTGTAATCCTCTAGAGAATAATGGAAAAGTGTTTACCGGCTCAGACAAGCCTGTGTTACAAAATCAGCTGTCAGTTTGTACTGCCACAGCATAGCCAGGTACTCAGTTGCAGGCCACAGCTGAACACGCCTGGTGAGGTGGACTAAAGAGCTGAAGTTTGGCTGGGATGGTGAAGAAGTCTCATGTGCTTTCTCCAGGAAGCCGCATGAAAGTCCTCTGGATTTTAGTTCCAAACCCTGAGTGTTCACAAGAGTCTTCAATTCATCTTCAATTCCAATAAGAAAGAAAGACATGGATTAGAACAAAGTCCAAGTCTAGATGCCCAACACCTGGGAGCACTGCTGTTCCCTGCTATTAACCTGAGTCCATCAGTCAGCTGGTCAACATGTGTTTTAAGTTTCTCCTATTAAAATCATATTAACTTCTTTTTTTTTCTTTTTCGAGACAGGGTTTCTCTGTGTAACAGTCCTGGCTGTCCTAGAACTCACCCTGCAGACCAGAGTCTTTGCAGGCTGGCCTCAAACTCACAGAGATCCACCTGTCTCTGCTCCCGAGTGCTGGGATTAAAGATGTGCACCACCACCGCCTGGCATAAACTCATAATAACTTCTACACATCCAATAATAACTGAATAATAACTGAATGATACTTGTGAAGTTCAGTCCAATGACTAAAATTCGGAGGGGCAAACATTATGAGCAACAGGGAAGAAGATAGCCTCAACAAACCAAACACCAGAAAATATTACCTAGATTGACACTATCCAGAATGTTAGCTCTGAGGATCAATTCCCAGGCCCGTAGGAGACTTTTCTTCAAATTCCATTCAGAAGCAATCACTTGGAGACGATTAATGCCTTCTTGCCACCCACACTCCCCAAAGACAGGCAGCTGTTCTTTGATGACAAGGGCTTTGTTTAGGACTTGCAGCTGTGAAAAGCAGTCCACTACCAGCTTGTCCTGAAATAAACCCCAAGAACACGGACTCAAGAGCTGGAAGGCAGTGCTCTGCAGTGGCCTAGCACAGCTGGTGTGCTCCGGTGCTCTGGCACACTTGAAGGGAAGGAATACAGCTCCACCCAGCCTCAAGAGTGAGTACAAGGAGCATTGTCTGATGAAATGAAGGGCCAGCTTTGGGGCAAAAGCAAGTCTGCTTGAGCTTCCAGGTTCAGGAGAACCCCAGGGTTTCATGGACCACATGTTTCCAGATGTACCTTAAAAGGAAATGGCCGTCCCAGGAATGCCTGCAGCTTCTTGATGCCAGCAAAGCTGCCAGCTGGGGTGCCCAGACAACTGTGGATGTGCTCGGAGACAGTTTGTACCTCTTTATAATATCTTCAAAGAAAAAGGGGAAAATGCTGGATACCATGAAAAGCCTTCTACATATTTATATTTTAATATGCTAAGGAAATACATCAAAGCAAGATGAAATGTTTTTCAATTAAAATTCTCTTATCTGTTAACATTACAGATATTAACATTACCACTCAAAATAGGAGTCTTACTTGTCCTCATGATTCACCAGGAGTTGCGGGATCTGATGGATTAAATGTTTCAAAACCCAGTGCCAGTGGAGGGCAAGCAAAGCTAGACCTGGGGCATCTAATGTCACCGCATCAGCTACAGTCCAAAACCGGTCCCGCCATTTCACAGAACTTAAGATCTAAAAACAAAGAAAAACCATGACAATTGGTTAGTAAAAGACACACAACATGTTGCAAATGGTAGTGCAAACCAGTAATCCCAGCACTTAGGAAAGCAGGATTGTGTGTCCAAGGCCAGTGTGGGTTACAAAGTGAGACCGCTCTGCTGGGGGTCACTGCTGCCATAACTTCCCTTTTGTGCACTAATCCCTAAATAGCAACTGTATCTACTGAGTGCTTACTTCACTAACATCTCCATTTACACCCTAATAGCTGCTGCTGATTCAACTTTCCCAGCTCTTCTGGTCTCTGTATGTCTGGAGAGCCTGCCTATCCTATTATTTTACTCACTTTCAAAATTCAACTATCTTAATTAGCTAGCAGAATTTATGCATAAGATTTTTTTCCTCTAGTGGATACCTTTATAAATTTCATGAGGTTAAAGCTATTTTTATAGCATTTTATTTACTTTGTTTAGTGAATTGAAATTTAAATGGTCAAATTTTAAAAACTGCCTGACAAACTGATTAGGTATAACCGGTGGCAAAAATCATACTGAACATAGACAAAGTAAACCTGGAAACTTTGAGAAACTTTTTGGAGGCTAGGGAGGCATGGAGCACTTGCCTATCACACATCAGGTCTGAACTTGGGGCAGGTGCACCACCAAAGAAAAGAAAAGGACAGCAACAAAGATTTAAAATAGAATTGCTCCTCACTGAATTCTGGGATTTGAGCAGTTTTGCCTATAGCCTGCACTTATAATCAAACATACGTTAAATCACCTCTAGATTAACTGTAAGTCAGAGTCAATGGAATGCTATGTAAAACTTGTTACATTGCCTTCACAAATAATGACAAAAGAGCTGGAGGGGGTTGGCTCAGTGGCCAACAGCACTTGCTCTTGAGGAGAACCTGGGTTCATTTCCCAGCACTGACATGGTAGCTACAGTTCTAAGAAATCTGGTGCCTTCTTCTGGCCTCCACAGGCATCAGGCACACATGTAGTGCACACATACACATGCAAGCAAAACACACACACATATAAAATAAATAAGTCTAAAAAGAAAAAAAGAATGACAAAACAAAACAAAAAAATCATTTGTATATGTCCAGCATAGAAATACTTTTTGGGAGGGGGGAGACAGAGTTTCACAAAGTCAAGATCAGCCAAACTCATTAAAGAGTCAAATTAAATAGAAAAGAAATGTATTATTTTGGACCTAAAGTTAGTTTAATCTTTGGATGTGGAACCATGATATACAGTGGGTGACGTGAACTAGAGTTTTCAAGCAAAACCAAGAGGTCAGCAACAAAGATTTAAAATAGAAATACAAGAGGTCAGCAGTTTCCCAGAGAATAAATTTTTCCTGATGAAATTCGTGACTTTTTACTTGTAGAGAAAAGTACATCAATTTAATGACCAACCTTTTCAAACTATCAATACAAACACACACATAAAACTAGACGAGTATTGCACTGCAGAAAAGTTCAACACTGGTCTTCAGTCTATACAAATTTGTCAGGGATGTGAAGTGCCCCCAAAGAACATGCCCGTCATAAGCAGTATTATTTCTTTTTCAACCTCCTCAACTATAGAAAAGCCAGTGTAGAAAACAGTTTTCCTTCACAGATTTAAATGCACAGGACACCATAAGACTAAATGCAGAAAGCAGTTAATTTCTATTTGAAAAAATGGCTACTTTTATTAAAACATGTCATTCGTGTTAATAGACCTAAATGGTCCTTAATACTGCAGAGTCACCATACAAACAAGACCTTTCTGTGGTTTTTGGTAACCTTTATGGAAAAAAGGGTCTATGACTAAAATATTTTATTAGATTTAAAGAATGAATTGGAATTAAAATGTTATTTAATCCACATGTGACAATGATAGATAAGAAATTGTAGGTAAACTAGAATTTAATTGTAAAACCCAAATTCACACTAACAGGCAAAGGGATAAATTGTAAAGCATTTGTAGAAGACTCAGCAATAAAAATGAACAACCTGCTAAACATAAAACTACAAGAATGCATCTTGTGGTGGTTCAAGCAAGATGGCCCCACCGGCTCATATATTCCAATGTTTAGTATCAGCAGGTGAACTACTTAGAAAGGCTTAGGTGTGTTACTGGGGGTGGGCTTTGAAGTTTTAAAAGCCCAAGCCAGGCTCAGACTCTTTCTGCTTCCTACTCAGGGATAAGATATACGCTCTCACTGTTGCAGCGCCATGCCTGGCTGCCTGAGGCCAAGCTCCCCACCATGATGGTTATGGACTTATCCTCTGAAACTGTAAGCAAGCAATTAAATGCTTTCTTTTAGAAGTTGGTCACTTTGTCTGTCAAAGTAATAGAAAAGTGGCCAGACCAAAGATTTATACTGTACAATTCCATTCGATGGATATGTGATTACAGATAGATTATGGATAAAGAGAGGAAAGAAATACAAAAGGACACAAGGAAGATTTTAGGAATGAAAATAAGTATCTTCCTGTTTTGATTGTGTATCAGTTTTACAAAAACATACATGTCAAGATGTACTCTTTAGAAACACTGAGGTAAAAAAGCCTTGTCTCACCTTACTGACTTGAGTGTCAGGAACCATCCCTTGAGGAGACTGTACCCAGAGCAGGATTAGTGCATCACAAAGTTTAAAAAAAGCAGCAAGATTGGCCACAATTTCATGGGGCAGGCTGTGATAACTCTCTGGATCTTAAGAGTTAATACAAATAAAACAAGAACATTCCATTAATCTTCAGACTTTTTTTTACAATAAATTATAATCTAAATTTTAATGTTATATGTAGTACAAAAGCATATTTTGTATATATTATAAAGGCATGTAATACTATAGATGTTAATAAATGTCCTAGTGGAAAATACAAGCAACATAGCAAAATTACATATTTTATACTATATTTAAACACAAAAAAACTGGGGCTGGAGAGATAGCTTGGCAGTTAAGAACACTTACTGCATTTTCAGTGGAACTAGGTTTGGTTCCAGCAGCCATAAGACAGCTATTATCTGACCTTCAAGTGCACCAGGGAAGCATATGGTAAACACACACATATATACAAGCAAAATACTACGTGTAAGTATGTATATATAATTTTAAAAAGTAACAAAACACAAAACAGTGAACCCAGTGCCCATGTATTTGGACGGCTTCTTAGGGTTTTTATTACTGTGATAAAACATCAGGACTTCCAACTTTCAGTCCACATTCCATCTAAAAAAGCTACCACCGGCTTGCCTTGGGCCAATCTGGTGAGGGTGTTTGCCCTCAAATGACTCTAATTTAGGTTATCAAAAATGAGCTTTTAAAATAGTTATACCTTCATAGCATTTTGATTTCTAAACAGATATTCTGAGCCAAGAAACCTGCTTTTGAAGTGTTAGCTCTTCTACTTGCTAAATATCAGATGTTGAACTTGCATGTGTCTCATGTTTCTAGTTCATAAGCTGAGAACCTTAGTTACAAAGGGTTATTGTGAGGACATGTAAGCAGCATGTAGCTGAGCACTGGGATAACCAGTTTCAGTAAATCCACTCATCAGTACTGAGTAAGGGATATACTTCATGTCAAGCTAAGTTCGAAAGCAGTAGCTGCTGAGTGTGTCTTCTAACTGCAGCAACAGCATAACCACAATGCAAAAAGGAAGATGTTTTACCTTTATGGAATTCAAAAGACATCCTCAGAACACTGCTTCTTAACTTTTTACTACCTATAGACACCAAATTTCTTTCAGTGAAAATCCTCTTTTCCCGGTCAAGATAGATAATTGTCCTGGAATGAAGTAGTTGTTTACTGGTTAACAGAACTTCTTTGGAATTAGCAAACTTGTTTGCTTGTTTTTTTTTTTGGGGGGGGTGGGGGATGGGGGCAAGGGTACATAGTACTGGGACCAAATTCAAGGTAGCGGGCATACTAGGCAAAAAATATTCTACCACTGACCCACAAGTACAGTACAGATATAATCTGAACCTTAAAGCATCAGTCCCTTCATCTAGCCCGTTCTTTGTCTCTGCAAATTCTGGACTAGAGAAAAAGGGTACAAAAGAGGCAGGTAGATGGCAAATAGTGGTATTAAGACTACTCCATTGTAGTGACTATCATTGCATTTGTGATAAATCATACTTATGGGTTCACTTACAAGAAGATTCATCAAAATCACATATTCATTATTACATACCAACATGCAATACATACTGTATTTTAATTATACATTTATTTTTTTAAATATATGGCCAATTTGGGGGTAAAACAAAATCAAAAACTTGCCTGGGCCAAAAAAAAAAAATTACATGTATGTTTACTTAATTTGCAGGAGTTATTCTTGTCTGCTATGTATCTGAAGCAAATATCTGAGAGAATGAGTAGATAATGGAAGGTTACTGGGACCTATATGCAGAAGAAACAACTATCCTGAGATAGATCGCTTTAAAATAATGCCCACCACTAATGCTGAGTGAATGCATCTAACACCTACTGTTTGTTTCATAGCATTAAAGCCCCCATAACCTGTTATTAGATATATAATAGATAAGGCCATGAGAGATATTGTCTCAAGCTTTAGGTTTCACCTACTTGTTTGCAACTGATTCTAAAAGGGCAAAGAGGTGCTGAGACTGGTCTGCTTGTGGATCAAAGTCCACTGAATTTCTAATGATGTCCAAAGCCTGCATGTTCCACCGGGGGTCCAGAGGGATCACAAAGTCATCTAGTTTAAAGAAAAACAAAAATTGTACAATTAACATGCCTGGCTTGGAAAGTCTAAGCTGACTATTTCACTGTTTCATGTTGACCACACACAGGCTCATGGAGAGAACGGAGTAGAACCCTGTAGGCTTCAGCCTACAGCACTGCAGTAATACAGAGCCAGCAGCTTCTCTACTTCTTTTCCAAAATCAAACACCCCTGAGTACCAAAACCTCCTCCTACCTCAGAATATAACACTCTCTCCTCTTTCAAATACAAAACAGAACAATTCAAGATTACTTTGCTTAAAAACATTTCACTGACCAGGCCTGGTAATAATTATGTAGCACCAGCTTCTGAAGAGGTTAAGTCAGAAGAACTGCTTGTGCCCAGGCTCAAAGCACTCCATCTCAGAAACAGAACTGGCCAGGCATGTCAGTGTGCACATGTGATCCCAGCTTTCAGATGAATACTTAATTATCAAAAGAAAATACTGAAGACTAACTCGTTTTATCAAGGCTTTGCATCTGAAGCAAATGATCCTGTATAGTTTTCTCTCAAGTGTAATATTTGATGCAAAAACGCTTCTAGTTAATATGATAGTAAATAAAAATCTTCAAAGTGGAAGAGATAGAAATAAAATTTTTACATCGTCTCATTTTCTCCCAGTCATTCTCTAACACAGCTGACTTCATCTTTACACTCTCAGGTTCTTCCTAGCATACCATTCAATTCCTTCAGATGATAGACAATCAACAGTTTTGAAGACAGTTTGCATCTGCATATATTAAGTCTTCTGAAACACATGGTGACGGTGGGAGCTGTGAAGGTCTTTCCCTAAAGTGTTTGGAGACAAAAACTAAAGGCAGGTACATACCTATTATATTTGTCTGTAATATTTTCAAGACATTACTGACTCCAGCTGAGAGGGAATTTGAGTAAAAATTTCTAAGAGCAGTGGCACTGGCTTCCAGAGGAATCTGCACGGACTCTGGAAGGAGAGACATTATTAAGGCTCAGAGCCATATGCCTAAAGAACGTTCTGCAATGGTGAAAACAGTCAAACAGAAGCTATACAGAAACAACTGAATTGTGGCTAGGGCAAATGAAGCACTGGAGTTTACAAGTTATTGAACTTCCAAGACTTTATGTTCTGTTTGTGTTATTCTCTCTAGCAATCATAAAATAGAGAAAAATATCACAAATTTCTCTATAAGTATTTTGATACCAATGTCACTAAACAAGAGACGTGTTTGCCGACTTACTACAAGTTCTCAGGAAGCAGAGGGGTCATATATACATTCAATTACTAAGGGTGACATGTTTTAACAGGTGTGTGTGCGCAGGTCCATGCGCATGAGAAAGCTTGGGCACTCAGAACCATCTACCTCCTCTGAGATGGGCCTCTTCTTTGTCTATAGCTTCCAATTAGGTTATACTGCTTGGCCAACAAACTTGAGGCACAATTCTGTCTCCTTGGTGTTGGCAGTGAAAGCAATTCTGGAGCTTCCACTTTGCTTACAAGGCATGTGAATGTCCCATTACCAAGAAGTTCTATATCCTACACTCCACAGTGCAGGCATTTTCATTGTTACTGTCTTTTTCCTGCTTTGAACAGATGACAAATTAAGTATCTAGCAGCACCAATATGAAAACAGGATTGGGATCAGGCATGGTAGCCCATGCTTTTAGTCCCAGCACCTGGGAGGCAGAGACTGATAGACCTTTTTGAGTTGTACACCAGCCAGAGCTATATGAGACCCTGTCTCAAACAAATAAAAACAAACAAAAATCAGGATTAGTATTTTTGGCATCTTAAGGGGAAATAAATGATTAAAAACAACACTGTTCCCAGAGAAAATGTTTGTACAAGAAAAAAAAAAAACCTGTTTATGCTAAAAGTAACATGATACAGCTGGGTGTGGTAGCATGGGCCTTTAATCCCAGAACTTGGAAGGCAGAGGCAGGAAGATCTCTGTGAGTTTGAGGCCAGCCTGGTATCCAGTTCCAGGAGAGCCAAAGAAATCCTGTCTTGAAAAACCAAAAAGAAGAACAAAAAAGGTAACACGATGCAGTATACCTTCCCTTTGAACTGAAAAGGAGGACAAACTCTGAGGCATTTCCCTCGATACAAAAGGGGCAGACACCCCCCTAATCTGACAGCTACTTTACAGCAACACAGCTGTCTGTCGTTCCCCAGGTCTAACTTCAACAGTGCAGTCACAGACTACCATGTTGCTGAGGCGCTTGAACACGGGAAGCATATGTAAACCCCACCACTGGACAATTCAAGCTCTGCTACTCACCGAGTCCCTGTGGTATGTTCTTGGCTAAATGACAAAGCCATTCAACTCTGAGCATCCAATCCTGATTGGTTGCTCTTTCTATGAACAATTTAACAGCCATGGCTAAAACCTCTGGTTCATCGACCCAGTAAGTATCCACTTCCACCGCACTGAATGTCAGTTTCTCAGGGTTACAACTCTGCATAAAGTTCTCTAAGTCTTGCAAAGTAAGAGGCTGACTCCTGCAACTCACAGAATGAGAAAAGCTGGAATTAGAACAGTCTTTCACACGGCATTTCAAAAAACCCAAAGATAATGGTTTTGCAAATAACCATATCAAAGAGATGAAGAGGCAAAGACAAAAAACCAAACAAAAACCAAACCAACCAGTGAAACATGCAGTTAGGGATGGGATGTAGTTGAGTGGCAGAAATATGCTCAGCATGACAAAGGCCGTGCCTGGATTCCATCCCTAGTATGTGCATATACATTCTGATTGGTTGCTCTCTATGAGCATATAACAGCCATAAACAGAATATCTGACTCATCAGTCTAGTAAGTATCTACTTCTTCAGTACAAGACTTCTAAATAAATGAGAGTGATACTAATAGCAATAATAAACAGTAAAAATGTGAATATAAGGGGTCACAAATGCTGGGCTGGCTGACCTCCACAAAAGCAAAATCTGTTCAGGAGAACACAGTAAAGGCTCTGCTGACCTTGTCCAGCTGCTAGTTTTCAGGCTCATCCTGTTGAGGCAGTATGCTAGGATCTGCCCATCACTTCGGACAACAGAGAGGCGAGAATCTTCTGTTGCAAAGAGAGCTGAAGGCACAGAATCTGGCCACAGCCCTGTGGCAAGAATGGAGTGTCCCCAGGTTTCTCGAACTTGCAGAGATGAAGTATGACTCTCCAGCAAAGCCTGCACAAGCTGCAGAATGTGAAACACAGTAGTCAAGAGCACTGACACAGTGATATTATCAAAATCACCAATAGAGATTCCAAGGTTCACACAGCCATCAATAAACAATTCTTAGACACATTCTTTAATAAACAACATTAGTTAAATTTTTTACCAATGTTTTGGAAAAGGAATATTTGAATTAAAACGAATTTCCAGAAAAGAACCTAGATAACAGATCTCCGGAACAAGAGAGTAGTCAACTCTGTTGAAAGTTGCCATTCACAACGTAATTCCCTCCACTTCAGTGTTAGAACTTAGACGGTGGTATAATACATTCACAGTACCTTCCGGTTTGCCGCTGAGTGCTGAGAGCAGACGTACACATCCCAGCATGCTTCAAAAAAGGCTTTGTCTAAACTCAGACCTCGCTGTAGGTACTGAACAATGAGTATGGCAGACTGACTGAGAGTAGAAAGAGATGATGTTGGAGAACCTAGAAAAACATTGCCATGTGACCAACAGTGTTCTAAATCTTTGATAAAAGCTGATAAATATGTCCTTACTATTCTGTACACTGACTCCTAACCATGTATTTGCTTTGTATCTGTTCTCGGGTCTCCCGAGAGCTCAATAGATGTGTAATAACATTCCTATCTTTCCCCCTCTGTCTTCCATCTTAACCTCTGACCTCCAGCTGTGTCTCTGAGAACTCTTTGACAGCTGTCATTATATCTTTAACCTCAAGCTGACACACACCAAGGATGGCAAAATGAATATGACCACACAAAGGGCAACAGGCCTTCTGTGAAATCCCAACTGTCAGTATAAGGAGTTCTGACATTTTCAGCCACTGGGCCTCATCTGTGACAGGGAAGCAAGCATGCAGAACAGACAAACTGAACTGTGCCCAGCACAAAGCAATTATTCAGTAAATAGTAAAAACTACTTCACCTATTGCTACTCATTCTTTTATCGTATGGAAAATGTTATTTCCCCTTCGGAAGGGACAATGGTGACCCAGGAGACATGAAGGTAAAGCTCTTGAATCATAAAGCAGAATTACTCAGGACATAGTCCCTGTTGGGATTATTGCTTTAATTATGTATATACGTATCAATCTATGCATCAAATGTGGGTGTCCAAGGAGGCAAGAAGGACATCGGATTTCCTAGAGCTGGAATTGAGTTCGCTGACAGGGTGCTTGGAACTAAATGCCAGCCTTTTGGAAAAGCAAGTGCTTGTAACCACACAGCCATCTCTGTAGCTCCCTATTGAGTTTAAAAGACTGACAGCTACACTTCACCCAGAGGAGCAGAACTCCACTTCTTGAGGTATTTGGAGATTACATTTTAAACATATACTTTCTTAATCACTTTTATTTCAATGCACAGCCAAAGTGAGAAACCTAGACTAAAGGCCGAATAGAGCCACGAGAATTGCTACAGCATTACAACTGCAAAGGCTCCGAAGTCAAGAAGCTCACCTCTAACAATGCTCTGGACCCCTGTGTGCAGAGCCAAGAGGATGTTACACACACTGTCCCCCACCAACCCAAGGCTGTGAAGCAGAACTTTCAAATCCAGGCTATCTGGGCTGCTTCCATCTCCTTCTCCTGAAATGTATATTTCAAGTCCACGATTCCTCATAGCTCGGGAAATTTCTCCATGAACAGGATCCATGGAGAGAAAAAGCCTAATAAAGAAGAAATAATAAAAAGGAAATTGAGAAGGAGAGGAAAATCAAATCCCAGTGTAACTAATGGTTTGGGCCTCTAGCACCAAATGTGTCTCACCTACAGGAAATCCATTGAAGAAGATAAACTATCTCACCATGTTATGATACTATTACCCACACCTCTCTTTTTAACACACATCAACACCACTATATCAATTTCCTTATCCATTGAAGAAGATAAACTATCTCACCATGTTATGATACTATTACCCACACCTCTCTTTTTAACACACATCAACACCACTATATTAATTTCCTTATGCCTACTTTTGTTTGAAAAAATTTATTTTTATCTATACATGGGTACATATGTATGTGTGGGTGCCAGATACCCTAAAGCTAGAGTTTTCCTAGTTATTAGGTGCTGAACGTGGGTGTTAGTAACCAAACTCCAGACCTCTGCAAGAGCTGCAACCACTGAGCCCTTTCTCTACTCTCATATACTGGCTTTTTAAGGACCCATGCTGAGAACTCAGAGTCTTGCTTTCGGATACTCTCCCACTCCGGCCATCCGGAGCAGCAAAGGAACAGTGAACTCTGGCCTTAGTGAGGTTTCTACTTCTGTAGAAGCACCATGAGTTCATATCAGCTCCACATCCCAGTCTACCATCTAAGAGGCAGCAGGGAGGAACTGAGGCAGAGGCCACAGAGGACTGCAACTTATTGGCTTGATCAGCCTGCTTTCTTATAATATCCAGGACCACCTGAGTAGCAACGCCCAGAAAGCTGGGCCCTCCCACACCAATCAGTCAAGAAAATGCACCACAAACTTGCCCACACACAATCTAGTAGGGGCAGTTTTCTCAGTTAAGGCTGCCTCCTCTAAAATGACTCCAGTCTGTATGTAGCTGCCATAAACCTAGCCGGCATGACTCTTGTTAACAGTCCATTTTTCTTCATCAATGTCGCTCCACATCCCCATGTTTGGTTCTGCTTCATCCCTTAGTTAGAAACAGAAAGAATGGATTCCTGGCTGGCTGTTGCAGACCAAACTTGCTCTTCTGCTAGTATGCCCTTCTTAATAAATAGCTTCTCATTTGTCCAGTCAATCCAGCCAAACCATAGATGCCATCCTTGTTTCACAAGTCTCACCCATGCGATCCTGGAACACAGGACACATTTTCTTTTCCCCAGGCTATCAGTAAAGGATTATGAGTGACTTTCTACATTTAATGTTAACTCCAGAGAAGGACCCTTCTGTATTCTGCTGTCCTCAAAGCCTAACAAGTACATGGCAAACAAGAGGGCCTTAATATATATGTTTTAACTGAATGATCAGGTTGCCTTCTCCAAACCCAGTGCACAGTTTACAAAGAGGTTCTATTAGATATCTGCCTTTGTTACCAGGCGACCAAATTCTTTATTGGAAATGTGAGAGACAGAAGTACCTGAAACTAGGATGTGGTGTTACTGTGGAAGTGGCTCCATCTACCATCCCTCTCTCGTTAATGGTGAGAACACCACCAGGCTCGAGCAAAGCATTCAGACGATCCAGCACTGAGGGACTGCATAATGAGAATTCAAATGATATTTAGGCTGATTGACATGTTACCTTGACTCTATTACTCTTGTACAAGTTTGCACTTGCTTTTGGACCCACACCTCCCTTCCACAGATCATTCCATATAGCACTGTGATCTCTTCCAATGGTGCAATAGGCACACAAGTGACTCAGTTTCCATCTGGAGTCAATTCTGACTTAAAAGTCAACAAGTCTGCCTGCTCTGCTTGCTCCAGTATCCTTGAGGGCTGTGAAAAAGTTCTGATTAAGCCACAGGAAAGAACATTTTTCCCATGAGAAAAGAACACACTATCTAGTAGAGAGAATACTGCTGATGACAAATCTTAGGAACATGGAGATAGATTTTGAAACCGCTTACTCAAGGACAGGAATAATTAGATACTTACTGACTGTCTATGATGTACCTTGTTCTGCTTGTGTATATAAGCAGGTTCTGAAATACACTTGTGGCTGCACAGAGTAAGCTGGCAGTTCTGAAACTACCCTGTGTTTGTTGTATTTTTTTTCAATCTAACAGTTCCTTAAACCTCACCCCCTAACCCCAAATACCTCCAGCCGATCTTATGGGAGTAGGCTCCAACATAAGGGGCAACTCCCTTTTTTCACTCCCATACCTTAAGTCACATAGTTAATATAGCTTCTCAGAGAAAGCACTACTTAAAAATAACTCCTATTATAGCAATTTCCTCCTTGCCCTTTTTCTCTCTCTAGGATAAAAAGTTATAAGAATTGTGGTCATTAGTAATACTTACTTACTAATGTTTGTCTATATCAGATCCTCTTATTTCAGATAATGAGTATTTAAAATAACCCTAACAAGTAATCTCTAATGTTAAAAGTCTAGTGCTCTTTAGAAAAGCAAACCAATTTTGTTAGCCTTTAATCAGTCATCTAATATGTTCACCACAACTCAGTCTAAGAATGGTGGAAGAAGCACTGGTGGGGGAGAAAGACAATAGCTTTCTCGACCTAATGCAGGGAGCCCCAGTGTTTACAGTTAGCAAACACATGCCAAGTTTCAGGTAGATCCACTCACGACTGGGCGTAACTGGACATGACTGGGTTCTTACTTGCAGAAGTTAACATTGTCCATCAAAAGCCAATCTCCAGACTTCAGGGCCTGAACTAACATGCTGTCAACCCATTCAAAGCTGCCATGACTCCGGCCACTGGCTGACTGCAGAAGTTTCACCCCGAAACTCCGGAACTCCTCGACAAGTTTGGTGAAGTCTGCAACATTACAGTAATCAATGTAAGAGCAAGGCACCTCAGCCTCCTACCCAACACTTGTTTAAACAGAGATAATAAATTATGTTTAGGATAGACAAAAACTTTCAATAACTTTCCAAATTAATAGCTACATACACAGGGTTAACTTTGGTGAATAATTTTAGTATGTTTCAATTTAAAAATGTCTGAAGGTCTCCCACCCACTACATTATAATTCTACATTATAAAGCTGTAAGTTGACAAAAATATAATTAATGCTACTAAATTAATTTTTTATAGTGATGAGATTATCCATCTATCTATAGATAGAGCTCACAAATACTTTATAGTCTAATACTAATAGTCCTTGTCTAGAATTTTTCAAATGGTCATTTTTGTTAGATATATGTTACAATGGATTCTTGCTTTGAGCTATGAGAATAGACTTAAGTTCCCATTTTTAACTTAAAAACTGGGTGGAGGGGACAGAATAAGAGGGAGCACAACATTGTGTAAAATGTAAAACCAAGATGAAATTCTATAATTGCTTTTGTAGGAGGCTACAAAAAAGGGGAAGGAAACCAAAGATGCCAGGGGTATAACTGAATTGAGGCCCAGTGGAGCAACTTGAAAGGGCAGCAGCATACTTTAAAGGAGGGGCTCCTCAGAAAAGGATCCGAAGTCCCTGGAGGAAGACCTTGTGCCTTCGGGTAAATAACCCGCACATCTTTATAAAAGTGATCTGTACAAAGACGGGCTGAACTAAAACTGGGTGTCTTCATTTCCCACCAGCCCAAGGAGTGAGCTCAGCAAACACAGAGCATTCAGCAAGGGAGATGTGTTAGGATAATGCCACAAGAGGAAATTCTACTCCTCCCCAACCCTGAAACGTGTAAAGCTATCTTAGAAAGATTAAAATAATTCACAGCCAACTTATTACCTACCAGGACAAGAGCAACGGACTTGAAAAAAAATAGAATGTAGTGCTTCACAGTTTAAAATCAATGTCTAACATCTAGTAAGGTTTAGGCATAGAGGGAAAATGAAAATGCTCATTTTGTGAGAAGTACTAGGAAGTAAAAACAAAACTAAGCAAAGTGATGGATGTTATGGATTGACCTGCAGCTGAATAAGCAAAAAATGAAGAACATAAAATGAGCTTGGTAACTAGCTATTTTCCCATTGCCTTTTTTAGTATCATCAATCTGAAATCCTTTCTTTCAGCATTTTACTTTCAAAGTAAACATTTAAGTCTTGAGTAGTAATCATTACATAGAAAAATGTGACATTTACAAACATATTCCTATAAGTTGACACAAGATGCTAAGTGTATGACAAGTACATCATACCTGCTTTGGAGTAGGAGTTGATTTTATTATTGAGTCGCTGCATAAGCAGCAATACTGCTTCCAGTTTGTTGACAATCTCTATGGTTACACCTTTACCATCTTCACCAAGACATTTGGGTTTGTATGTCAGAAGGAAATGGCTCCAGGCTCGCAATACTACTTCTGTGTCATCAGCACTGGTAAGAAGACTGTCCCTTAGCAGTACCCTGACAGTGCGCTCTATCTTCTCAAGTAGCAGCCTCCAAGGTCGGATAATATCAACCTGCAATTTCCAGAGCACATGAAAAGCCATTGGCCAAAGCAAAAGGATACTGTTATATGTAGTCACCACTAACAGAAAAATCCCCATAACAGGCCACAGGTTTGCTGTGCTTGTTTGTTTTACATACAATAACATAAAAGTATACCAGGTACCTGCTCAAATCCGCCCAGAAGCTCAGTAGTATCCATTGCACTATTCATAGCCATGATCTTTAAGGTGTGGCCAGTAAGGTGTGCCAGAAGCTGGACCAGGCTGGTCTTCCCCACAGAGGCTGGTCCCACAAGGATGACCATCCAGCTCATCTGCACACATTTCATGATGGGTTCCAGAGACTGGAATGACTGGTGTAGGAGTGACAGGGGCCGGTGGGATGGATGAGGAACATAGCTGCTGCGAGAAAGGACTGAGTAGCCGATCTGAAGAAAACATGGCAGTGGTATGTAAGGAGCTAGAAGCAGCTATGGAAAACTGTCAAAGGAGAAAGGGTTATTCCATCTCTTTACCTGAACATCATATGGAGTGATATGGAATAGTCTAGTCCCCATGTAAGGCGTAGAATCAGAAGTAAACACATCCTTAAATACAGCAATGACCTAAAGGAAGATAATGCAACGAGAATATAAATCATTATAAGTTCTTAGCAGATGCTAAAATGGATCCTCTCAGAGAAGAAGCACAGCGACAAGTCACCATACTTAGACAATACCAGCAAATGCTTTCCTTTCACTTTGAGTTTTCTCGTACAAACATTATGGGATAAGGCTGGGTGTTGAAGCACACCCCTAGAGTCTGCAGCAGTATATTATTTGTATTTTAATAAATAAATCTTGCCAGAAGATCATAGGCAAATCTAAAGCCACAAGAAGTCAGGCAATGGTGACAGATACCTTTAATCCCAGGACTTGGGAGACAGTAAGATGGAACAAGGCCACTGTGGACTACACAAGATAAAGGCAGAAACAAATCCAGGCAGTGATGGCCTACACCTTTAATCCTAGTCTTAGGGAGTCACACACTTTTAATCCCAGCACTAGAGGGAATATAAAATGGGGAGAGAGGCTTAGTCTCTTTTAGTCTGTGGTCATCCAGCCTGGGTAGAGATAAAACTTCTCTAGTGGCAAGGCTGCTTTGCTTTTCTGGTTTTGGGGGTTGAACTCCAATTTCTGTCTCTGGATTTTTATTATTCATGCTACAATAATCCCAGCATGGGGCGGCTGAGGCAGAAAGAACACAAATTCATGGCAAGTCCTGGCTACATAGCCAGTGCCTTGGATGTATCAAGATTCAGTGTTAAAAATAAAACACAAAGCACAAACTGTATTAATAAAAGTAACTTGTGCTCAAGAACAGAGTAATGGGGCCAGACAAATGACTCAGTGGTTAAGAACACTGACTGCTCTTCAGGAAGACCCTAGTCAGCTGAAAATTGTCTGTACCTTCAGTTCCAGGCATTCAAATGCCCTCTTCCTACCTCTGTGGGTAGCAGTCATGTATGTGATCTAAACATACATGCAGCCAAATCATCCACATATATAAAATTAAGAAGTAGTTACATGGCTTCAAAGTAGTCGTAGAATTACAACATAAATTAAAATGAAGCCATGGGCAGTACGACAAATCATGAGATAAAACATTTGCTTTCATTTCCTAAAAACACCAGCACATCTGGGCAGTGGTGGCCGACGCCTTTTAATTCCAGCAATCCAGTGGCAGAGGCAGGTGGATCTCTTTGAATTTGAGGCTGACCTGGTCTAAAGAGTAAGTTCCAGGACAGCTAGGATAGTTATACAGAGAAACTCTGTCATGGGTGGTGTGAGGCGGGAATAAACAAAAAAGCAGAAAAAAAAAAAATCAATTAGTGCTAACCTGAAGATTATGAGGAAAAATGTACTAGTCAGAGCACTGTATTATTACAGTTATTATTTCCACTTCATAAATTATCATTCATAAATTATTCATCTAATCAATAATATGGACTCCCTGAAACACTGCCTTCAACTATGAGTCTACTGATTTCTTTTTAAAGCCTAAGGAGTCAGTGAGAGATGGGTAGGGGGAATTAAAATACTAATAAGCACAAAAGAAGAAGAATGTCATCTTTAGAAGGAATCAGTTCTTACGAAGAAAGATAAATGAAGTATGTGACTCACTTTCTCTTTGTCCTCCCTGGTTCTCATTCTTTCACCATAAACTAGAAACACGTGCTGGCTAGGATCATAGCAGCCAGGAGATTGGTCAACCAGCATCAACTGACACCAGCGGAAAAGGTCTCGGAGGTTGAATTCCCAAGGTCCTCCTTTTTGCCCCCATTTCTTCTCAACAGTCACTTCATGATCAATCTAGAAATAAAACATTCTTATTGACAATCGTATCCTACCAGGCTCTGCACTATGTAATAACACAATATTACATATACATATGGGATTTAAATGGAAGTTAATAGGCTTGATTCAAATGGATCCTCCTAACCTAAACTTCCAAATGACTCTGCAAGCATCACTGCTGTGCCCCACACTGTACAGAGGCTGTGGCCATCAGAAGGGTAGCACACACCCCACTACAAACTTGCAGAATGCTGTCATTTTCTTCCATTAGACTGGTAATTTGGTAGAGGTTTGTTCTGAGGGAATGCTGGTTCCAAAGAGGAAAAAAATACAAGTTGGTACTTACATGATTATTGAAAGCTACCATTTTCTTAATAGTATTTTTGTCAATGGCTGGGAACAAAGTACTGGCAATGAACTCCATGTCAACTACCGTAAGGGGATCCACAAAGACCTAAAAAAACCCAAACACCACAGAATATAAATGTTTTTGTATAGAAAATGACTATACTACCATGCTCTGTGGTAGTTCTACTTAATACTAAAGAGAAATAATTGAATTTTCTTACAGTGAAGAACTATAGAGTTTCAAAATATAGACAACAGGCTTGGCTTTCAAGTTTTATCTAGCAAATTAGAGAAGAGACCCATGCAATTCACTTTTAGACTGCATTTATTGTCAACAATTTCCTACCAGTACTCTTAAATACTTCCAGACTCAGACAGTATGAACATGATTGCTATAAAATTTACCTACCTTTTCTGTTTTGATAATTTTCATAATAAAGATTCTTTCATGTTGGGAATCAAACCAGGTCCTCTCCAAGAGCAACCAGTGCTCTTAACTCTTCAGCAAATAAACATTATTAAATGATCCTCAGAAATTTCTTAATCAACAATGAATAGGATATTAGAGCTAACATCTAGAGGCACTTCCAAATTCTAAATTAATCAAACTCTGAACAGTATCAACTGAAATAAGCATGCATATAAACATGCCTTTGCAAAAATGAATAAAGATGTAACACTTTTGATTTTGCTAATGATAGGTGGAGGGATACTGTATTTTATTCGTGGAAGTTTTTTATGGAGATAGGGTCTCACTGTGTAGTCCTAGAACTCACTTTGTAGACTAGGATGGCCTTGAACTCAAAGAGATCCACCTGCGTCTGCTCCCTGAGATTAAAGGCATGTAAATGCCCAGCTCAGGTCAGTTTTCTGTCCACAAATTTTAATCCTGAAATACATTACTTTCATTACAAACCTGTAAAAGATCATCACTCGAAATCACTAATGACCAGTCTCTATGGCAGAGAGAATTAAGGAAGGCCTACAAGGGCAGTAACCTCACTGTCTTCTAGATAGTGAGCAATCAGTCTCCAGGTCACAGTACAACAGGATAAGGCAGGGGAGGAGGGACATTCAGCGAGTTCTCGATTACATACACAGTGGACATGCTAGCATCAACTAGTTTCTAAGGCAGCAGGGAATCTTACCTGAGTGAATCTGTTAAGGAAAGACTTAGGCAAGCCCTTCCTCCCGCCTCCTTGTCTAAAGGGATTCTGACAACCAAAAATCCTGGTCTTTTCATGTTGAACTTGAAAACTCATGCCTAGCTCTGGTACATAGATTTCTCCTCGATGATCAAAACAAGCATTGAGTCCTTCGAGTACGGACTGAGAAGCCAAGTTAAGCTATTTGGGAGAGAAAGCACAAATATTTGTGTCATTATTTCAGAGTATAACTAAAACAAAAGACAAGGAAATAATTATGAGTAGTAAAGTAAAATAGATTTTCTTGACTGAAATCAGAGAAACTCATTTTATTTCTCATATATTTAAGAGATTTGGGTTAGGCGTAAATTTTATATATAAATTTAAATTTATATAATTTTATAAATGTGCATGAATATAAACCCTGTATGTGGCTTTCAGCTTTTTAGATTTATCTATTTTACTTTATGTGCATTAGTGCTTTATAGCATGTATGCATGTGTTCCTGGTGCATGCTGAAGTCAGAGAAGCTCTTAGATCCCTTGGAACTGGAGTTACTAGTGTTTGGGAACCACTAATGCAAATGCTGGAAACTGGAGAGCAACAAGTGCTCTCAACTGCCAAACCATCCTACCTCTTGTAAGTTCTTAAGTAAGAAAAGGAAATAGACTAAACTTGAAACAAACTTTTTAATTTCGGAACACATTTAATTATGTGGATTATAACAAACTTCCGCTGGTCTCTGTAATAACATGCTGACTGAACAACATCTTCAAATGGGTTTCAAAGCTGTAATACAACAACTTTAAGTGAGTCTGTCTACAGAGGTTTTAAGTTTAACCAATTTTTTGTTTTGCGATTGAGGACATTAATGAATGAACTGACTAAATATAGGCCTTCAGATTCTGATAACACTGAAAAAGAGAGTGGAAGAATGCAACCGATAAAAAGCAAGCACCTGAATTCTTCCTACTAGAACCTCATCATGTTTATTAAGCACGGAGAAGTCTGTATATTCCCAAATAGAAAGTTGCTCTAAGTGGGCATCCAAGCCCACACTGTCCTTCAATCCCTGGATGCAAGCCTGAATACAGCCAGTGTGGCCTTTAGCTTAAATCTAAGCTCTCTCTTTTGCTGAGTAATAAATATTCTGATCTGCCCCGCTCTGAACCATGGGTACCTATCTCTCCTTGGTATCTGCCCCAAGCAGCAGGCAGCAAATCAGTTGACTGATTCTCACAGAACCCTCCCCTCATAATCTAGGACCAGAGGAGAGGTCCGTGTCCAGTGAAACTGTCATCCCATCCAGCCACCTTCTGAATTAACACTGAACAACCCCCAAAAGATTCAGTACTTAGCACATCTTATAATAGGCTTTCAATTTAGATGAGTACTGTATGTGTGTGTCTATGTGTGTGTTTGTGTATGTATGTATATGAGTGCTGGGCTTTAAAATTTTTTTATTTTTAATTTATGAACATTAGAGTTTTGCCTGCAAGTATGTCTGTGTGAGGGTGTCCATTCCCCTGGAACTGCAGTTACAGACGGTTTTGAACTGCCATGTGGGTACTGGAAATTGTACCCGAGTCCTTTGGAGGAGCAGTCAGTGCTCTTGAGCTTGGAGTCATATCTCCAGCCCAAAAATATATATTTAATATTGATTATTTACTGTTTTTATGTCATTGTATATATATATTCCTGGCTACCCTAGAGCATTTATCAAAACCTGAAGTGGTTGATACAATTTGCAAAGTACTTCTAAATAAATGTGAAAATGGCAAGTCTGCCAGAGATATGTCAATAAAGAAAGATGTGGCTTTTCTCTGGTGAAAACTCACTATGAAGAAGAACTTGGTAAAAGAATGCCAATGAACCAAGAAAGACAACATGAATCATCCTTCCGTACATGCACTCTGCCACGAAACATTTCTGATGAGCAATGACATTAAAGGACTCTTTTTACTAGCCTTATCTGTCCTTGTCATAAGCCCCTCCACTAAAATACCTTGTTCTGTACTTTCTGATTGCTTTTTACCATCTGTGGTCCCATCTTGGTCCTGATACTCACCTCATCCAACACAACCCAATGGCCAGCTTTCAAAGCTGCCAGCAAGGGTCCATCACACCAGGCAAACTCTCCACCTTTACCACCCTCAACAGGTAGATCCGCTCCAAACAGATCAGTTATGTCCTGGAACAAAAGGTCACACCATTACCAAAACCAAAATTTATAAAAACAAATCTACTGGAACCTAAAACCCTAAATCTGATATGATAAATGCTTGATGGACCTCATACAATTCCCTGACCCTACTGTTTTTCTTTTTCCTGTAGTGTCCCAACTATTCCTGACACTATCTAACAGGAGCCCAAGCACGTCCAAGAATCTTCTGATCAGAGTGCACCAAGCACCACTGTCCTTGAACAGATGCTCATGTCATTAGTTCTTGGACATCAACTGGTGAGCTTTAGCACAAACATTACTAGCAAAAGCAATAACAATGCCAGGGCCTTGTTCCCAGATCCCAATTAATTTTTCAATTTATCCCACATTTTCATAAGATAATTTCCAAAAAGTTACTTTACTTCTAGGATTTTTGAGAAAGGAAAAAAACTAAATGGTACATTACATACAGTAATTGAGCAGTTCGTTGTCAAAACAAAATTGGAATTAAAACATCTAAATAAGAGAACAATGCAGAAGACTTAGTTTGGAGGCTTCTGGGAGTTGTGATGCTGAGATCTGATTTCTCATCAGAATCTATATAAGTAGACAGACAATCCTACCTCTCTCCATCTCATGCAGTTTAGGTTGCCTATGCTTACCGTCTGCTCTGACAAGTTGATTCGAACCAGGGTATTTCCCGAAGCCTTTGCTAATGCAGCCACCAAACTTGTCTTGCCAACACCAGGTGAACCCTCCAGGAGAATGGGTTTGTTCAGTTTAGCAGCTCTTAAGAGCCTTTGGGCATTCATAGCTGTGGTGCCTGCACTGAGCGCATAGTCAGCAATATTGTGCCCATTCAGGACAGGTCCTTAAGTAGAGAAAAGTAAAGTGAGACACACGCTAAGGGCAATCAAATCCTATACACATTTCCAACCAATGTTATCTACCCATCAGGCAGGCTACCATCGGTGAGTACTACTGGAACAAACATGTTTATCCCCTCTTTCAGGATTCTCTCAGCTTTGGATCTATAAGTGCCTTACAGGATTTTGAAGCCCATAAAATACTTTTCTCAACTGTGCCTAGTACAACCATACACATCACAAACACCACAGATACAGATCTAGCTGCTGACACTTTCATAAACTACTCTTCAAATACTATACATCCTTAGTACAAGCCATCATTCTGAGTAGGTATTTCGGTAACTGTCTCTGTGCCTCTGCACATTTCGTGTGCTCAATAATTATTCCTCACAGAGGAAAGGACTAGGTAACAGATGACCCCGACACGAAAGCAACAGCAATAAATGTTAAGAGTGCTGTAGGAGGTGTGTAATCACAGAGATGCTGGGTTCAATCCTAGCACAAAATTAATAAACAAATATTTGGCAGAGGCAATTTAATGAGGGAGAAGCAGGGCAGAAGTGAAATCTACTCTCTCTTACACTCCATTTCACTACCACTCTTCTACCCAACCCATCAACAGACATTTTCTACGTCTCTGTACAAATGCCAGGCCATGAGGCAGATGTCAGGAGAGGGAGACTGGGGAAAACCACAGGCTCTTAAGGACTCACAAACCTGTTTTTATAAAACAGAATACAATTATAGTCAGGACGTACTGTAAGACAACAAGGCCATGTAGTTTCCTAGCTTTAGTGGGGAGTAGAACTCCGCCACAGGAAAAATAATCCTGAGTAACACAAACAAAACTAAATTTTTACAAGCTCCAGGAGGGGAATCTAAAACCACTCTTACCTCTTGGAATAAAGAATGGGTGAATGCCCCAAACGTCATCTACACCAGTGAATTCTTTGAGTTTGAGTCTATCATAAATCTTCAACTCATCTTTCTGACATTCTGTCAGTCGGACTACCTTGGAAAGTTTCTTTATTAGGAATTTCAGGCATTCTTCTCGAGCCAAGAGGGCTGTACCGAACCCAGAGGAAGTTACACCTATAAAAAAGTATCAGAACATGAGGGAGCAGCTCCATCATGCCCAGTGTGATCAGCGAGAGCACAGACCTTTTCTGATGAAAAGAACCTCAGTAGAACTACAGACTAAATAGAAGGTCCGATGTAAAGCAACCCAGAGGAAAAGGAAGAATGCTCACCCAACATTCTCCCCAATTTATGCACCACCAATAAAGCAGCTTTTTCAGTGATGGAATTAATGCCGCCCAATCACAAATTGATCTGGGGACAATACAGAGCACTATTCGTCATCCGAGTCCTCAACTTACTTATTGTATGGGTGTGTGTGTGCAGGGGAATGCACACATGTACCAAAGCGTATGAATAGAAGTTAGAGGACAACTTGTGAGAGTCAGTTCTTTCCTACCACAATGTGGATTTGAGGGATCAAACCCAGGTTATTCGCTCTTGGTGACAAACACTTTTATACACTGAGCTTTCTCACTGGCTGACCACTTAACTTAGGACCTAGTCTACGTGCCAACTTTTTCAAAGAATAAGAGGAAGAAAAGGGGCTATTCTGAGTGTTGAAAATATCCTATTAAAGCGATTCTAAAAATAGATGATCTGGTTTTGCTTCCTTTCCCCACTCTCCTCTGTCTGGACAAGCCTGCTGTCCCCAAGAGAAAACATACCAGAACCTATTCCGTCTATATACACGAGGCATGCGGCGTGGACAAAAGACATCACAGTAGAGATGGTCTCTAGCCTTTTCACAGCAGCTTCCTCCGCCATGGAGTTCATGAAGTTAACCCAAGACAGAACATCTCTGATACTGACCACACACTTCCGTCCAAACTCCTGGTGTGTCAGCCAACCAAGGAAATCCATCATCACCTCGGCTATGTCAGCCCCTTAGAATGAAGCAAAAATAACCATTTTCTATAAAACATCCAAGAACAACAGGGAGGCAAGGTCTATGCTTCTTAGCTGACATGAAAAACTTTGTGAATGCGCACCTGTCAGCACTCTTCCTACCATAATGGATAATGCTAGCTTTTCAGTGGTGTTAATTCAGTGCTTTCATTTATCTATGTGGTTCTCTAATCTAGGAATTAATCTAGCTGACAAATGGAGTGAGGCTTCACACCAATTTGTCTCATGATTCAAAGTGAATCATAAATAATTGAAAATAGCCAGACGGTGGTAGAACATGCTTTGAATCCCAGAACCCAGGAGGCAGGTGAATCTCTGTGTGTTCGAGGTCAGCCTTGTCTACAGACTGAGTTCCAGAACAGGTTCCAAAGCTACACAGAGAACCAGGGCTGGAGAGATGGGTTGCTCTTTCAGAGGTCCTGAGTTCAATCCTCAGCAACGACATGGTGGCTCATAGCCATCTATAGTGGGATTGATGCCCTCTTCTGACATGCAGGCATACATGCAGATAGAGCACTCATACACATAAAATAAATAAACTTAAAAAAAGAAATGAAATAACATCCTTAAGTAGTACATAAAGATTCAAAGCATTATCAGTGAAATGTCAAGAACTTTGTATAAAAACTTCTGAAATGAACAGCAAACACTTGGAGGTAGGGAACAAGCCAGGTGTGGTGAACATACTTGTTACTCTAGTGTTTGGAAGGTTGAGGCAGAAGGATCATAAGTGTGGAGCTAGCCTAGGCAACCTAGCCAAGACCCTCTATCCAAACAATAAACAAAGATTTTAGGCTATATCGTTGACCCACGGCCAGGTGAAAACTGAAAATGATTATGCCATGTCTCTCTAGCTAGCCATGCTCCACGTGTCTAATCTTTAAAAGATGCCTATGCTGGGTGACTGCAGGACAGCAGGGCGAGAGCAGGTAATATGGAGGTCATTCTCACAACTGTCCAGTTTCCAGAACCATCTTTCAGGACATGCTTCAAAATCATGTCCAGAGAAAATAATCCTGAAGAAGCATGTGGCTTTTCTGTGGAAAAGGGATCTACAAAGTACTGTATGTTCAGTCTCAGAACCATGTCTAGATTCCTAATTTAGTCCATTTGGTGTCTATAATAAAAAGGTACATTAAATGAATAATGAATATAAGCTTTAAAAAAATATTTAGAGCCATGTGGTGGTGGCCCACACCTGTAATCCCAGCACTTGGGAGTTTGGTAGGCAGAGGCAGGTGGATGTCAGTGAGTTTGAGGCCAGCCCAATATACAAAACAAGTTCCAGGATAGCCAGGACTGTTACACAGAGAAACCCTGTCTTGAAATACAAAAAACAAACAGACAAGAAACATCAATAAGAAAAAGTTTAGATTTAGTGTTAAGACTTGCCAACTCCAGTTCACTTGTATATGAGTTTTTAAATATTACTGATTTTTTGCTTGAAGGTTTTTATAGTAAGATAAAAATTTGAAAGCAGAATAAAGAATTCATTTATTAATATTTACATAAAAATGTCACAAAAATAATGATTAAAAGGGCTAGGGATGTGGCGCTTGCCACCCAAACCTAAGGAAGGACCTATGTTCAGATCCCTAACGCCCACGGGTAGGCACTGTAACTACCATATAATCTCAGTCTCAGAAGATAAAGGCGATTCCGAGAGCAAGCTGACAAGAATAACCATACTGGTGCATTCTGGAGTTGACTGGAAGATTCTGCCTCAAGGAGGAAGGATGAATAATGGAAGGCAGTTTCTAACTTCAGTCTGTCTCCACATGTGTCCACGTACATGTAAAATATGCATACATACATATACAAACAAACTACAAAAATAGAGAAAAAAAATGGAAAAGTCAGAAGAGGCAAATGCTATATACCCTATAGATCTATTGGGTTCCTATTTTTGTCTCTTTTCTTTTTATAACACACTGACTATACATCCAAGTAATTTTCCATAAAAGAGTTATCATTCCCCAAACACGCCCTCCACCCCATCACCAGCACTACATGCACACTCACCTTTATGACCTATTCTGCCCAGAGACAATCCTGGATGAAGATTATGATTTATTATTTGAATTAAGTCTTCACGCTTTGTGCTCTGAGGGCACCATATTTCTGTAAATCGATTTCTTAAGGCAGGAGACAGCTGTAAGGAACACAGTTGCTAATGAAAATTAAAAACTTTTGAAGCTAAAGAATTAGTCCTTTGAAAAGAATGTTAGCAGTGACTCCACCATGCATCTTACCTCTCACAAATAAATTATTTTGCTCTTGCAGTCAGCTTCTACTACGATCTACATTTTCAAATTCGGAACCGATGATGACACAAGTTTGCAGTGTTACTTATCTGCCATCAACTTTTCAGTAACTATCTTCTATCTGGTATATTATGGAGGGATCAAGAACAATGTCTGTACCAAGGAGCTCACCTAGGTTCATGTTTCTCACATTCACACCGACCTTCTAGATAAGCAATGTCTTTAGTACTTGCTCTACTAAGAGCTTACCAGTATCAGAGACACAAAAGCAAAAGGTAGTTTTCCCTTAGGTATTATATAAAGTGTAGGTACATCTGGCAGGCAAGTTAACAAACAATTCTTTTGCTGTTGTTGTTTTGTGAGGTGGGGAGGTTTAAATATTACAATTCTTTATTTTCCAAAATTAAGCCAGTTGTTTCCATAAGATTACCATAATTTGCACACGCAGTAAGAGCATGACAGGATAGCTCATAGTACACACTGGTCATAAATCTGAGCTCAGGTGGATAAGGCAGTATTCACTGCCACCCATGTTCTGTGTGGGAGTAAGTGGCACTCCCAGAGAAAAGCATGTATGTCATGTGTTCAGAGCAAAGACTTCAGCTAAGTGGCATGATGCAAGATGGCAACAGTTGCCAGGAATACTTTGCATCACTACATATTGATTTTGAATTAATTTTTGGTCTGTACATAAGTCAGAAACCCTTTACTACTGCCTAATTTTTCATGATCCCCATATTCATTGACATAATTCTTTATGTGGTGACAAGCCACAGTTTAAGGACCTGAGCTCAACAAATATGATCCGATATACTTCCTAAGGGAAAGCAGTGATTTGGGTCTAACCCTGGTGGACAAAGAAATGGGTCTTGGGGTTCTTACGACGGCACCCTGTACTTAGAGTGTTCTCAGTGTACTCAGCTATGAAACACTGCTGTTTTCATTTTAAGTGTTTGTGTGTGGTATGCAGTTCATGTGTTCGTGTGTTCATTGTGTGTGGGAGTGAATATAAACTATCTTGAAACCAGATCTTTAGAGCATAGCAACATGTTCACATTTTAGGCACCCAACAAGTAAGAGCCATAAGGCTTCATTCAAAAGCAATTCATTTTTCTTCCAGGCACACAATGCTGACTTCTCACCAAATGTTCCCTGATCTTTTTGAAACCACAGGATTGTTGGTTTCTCTGATTTTAAGTACAACCTTCTGAAGAGAAGAAACTTTACTTACAATGTTGGTGATTCACATAACCTGTAACAGTATAAATAGGTTCTATCTATGAAACTATGTGCCCTGGTAGGCTTCAAGATTGTTGTAGACCTTCTATCTCCCAAACGCTGAGATGCATGCATCCAGGCATGCACCACCATGGCTAACTAACACTGCTGTGATGTCTACTTGACACTTTACCATCACTTATAAGACAGACCACTCTAACATTTAAGAAAGCAAAGTTCTATCTGCGCACGGTGACACATGCATTTCTGGGAAGCTGGGGCAATGAGTTCAAGAGCTTGGTTATGCAGAGACTCTGTCTCAAACACAAACACACACCAAGACTGAAAGAGTCTCTCAAAGTAAGGTATTAACCAGAATAGTCAAGGGTCAGACAGAATGAGAGCAACTCACAGTAACAAGTCAGCGAGGAGAGAAATTGATGACATCTTGGACATATAGAGTGAAATGGCAAATACAGAATTGTCTATAAGGTTGTTCAATAATTATAGTTATGCATATATTTTTGAGTTTATGATCTACCACGAAATTGTTAACCACTGTACAGATGTAGTACAACACACATTTATGGGTGTCTGTAAACTGAAGGAAAAAAACTAAACCAAAATTCTGCTCTAGGAAGCAATTTTACCTCCTTTTTCCCAAAGTCGCCCCCAGGGTTCATGGTTGCTAAGATCTGGAAATGTTTCCCAGCAGTCAAGAGCTCTATTTCATTGTCCTTATCACCTGGGCTGCCCTTCTCTGCCAATACCAGAGACTTTTCCACTTCAAGGACACTAAAAGAAAAATTGGGAAAAATTAGAAAAGGCTTACTTATTATATGCTGTGGATGCTAACATTCTTTTAAAAAACAAATCTAAGTCCTCTGTGCAGGTAATGGTTTAGTGGTGTGCCGTCATACGTTGTCTGGGTAATTGAGGCTCATTATATGGCCTGTGCTGGCCTAGAAGTCTCCATCCTCTTCCCGAATGTTGGGACTGCAGGAACGCACTACCATACACTTGAGGAAGCTTCTTATTTATTTTGGGTGTGTGTATGTAGGCCTTTGTGTTCCACAGCACAAAAGCGAGGTCCAAACACAACTAGCTCTTGTAAACCAGGCTGGTCTCAAACTCAAAGATCCGCCTGCCTCTGCCTTCCAAGTGCTGGGATTAAAGGCGTGCGCCACCACTGCCCGGCTCACGGGGACCTTTACACAGAGCCATTTCACTAGCCTAGGGACATACTTTTGATTAAACAAACAATTTCTTTTTCTAACATTGACCTACTAATGCACCATCATGATGACAATAGATGTCTTAAATGCAAGGATTCACTGTTACACTATTCATAATACCCCAAAGTGGAAATAACAAAAATACTAAATAAAATGCTATTATTTTCAATGTTGCTCGTAATTAAAGAAACACACAGATACTCTATACTATGATAAGGAGGAACTTCAAAATATTAATATAGAGCTGTGTGGGTATGGAGGCTCATGCTGGCATTCCCAGCACTTAGGGCACTGAGGCAAGAGGACTGGTGCCAGTCTGGGCTATCAAGTGACGTTACTCCAACAGGCAAGGGAAACACCTCAGCTGATACAGTGCTTGCCACACAAAAACAAGGACCTGAGTTTGGATTCATGGGACTTGCTGGCAAGAGTACAAACTGATGAGCTCTAGGTTCGTTGAAAGACTGCCTAAAAAATAAAGTGGAGAACACTGAGGAGGACACACAAATGTCGACCTCTTCCACACATACTCATGTTCACCTGTACAGACACAAACAATCATATAAAACAGATACTATCAGAGAGAGCAAGAAAATAAAGCATTTATATGAAAGACTCAAAAAAGACAAAACTGTGGAGAAAAAGTTAATTAGTGGTTGCCTGAAACAGGTAAAATCCAGAATTGACTGTTCATGAGAGATCCTACAACATGATGTTAGTGTAAACTCGACTGTGGTAACTGAAAATCTAAGTTCACTAAACACCTAACCATAGTTATAACATAAACAAGGTACATTTTATAGTTTAAACAAGGTACAATAAGACAGCAAAATGGTTATCACGTATCAGGATAGAGGTTGTGGAACTGTCTTACAGTTATTAAATTTGGATTCTAATACTAGCTTCACTTAAAGAATTAAGCTATGAAGTGTAAGCACAAAATCTGCTTTAAAAAAAACTAATATAACTTAAGCTCATTTGGTTTTAGCTCTATCATCCCACACTGATTACTAAGGAAAAAAATTGAAACAAATGAAAGGAACCACCTGATCCCCGAAGTCAAAAGAACAGGGACTCCTGCACAACCCATCATTTTCTATGCACTAAGCGTGGAGAATTAACAAATACAAGGGATCAAAACCAGGTCAACAAACTCATTAATAAACAAGCCCCTCACTTAATATTACCTGTTCAGTCTTTCCAGGACAGAGTCGTCAGCCAATGAGATCTCATCTAAGAGGAAAAAGCTGTCCTCCTTCATGGCCAAAACCAGTGGGCCATCATGCCACTCAAAGAGTCTTGTGTCCATTTCTTCCTATGATTTAGAAAGGAGGAGGAATTAAACACACATAGTTAGATGCCTGAGGAAAAAACACACATTCTTGAAGAAGCAAGGGTCTATGAAAGGGACAAAATTTGTGAAGATACCCTATAGACCAGTGAAGTACACATATACATACATTGAACTGTATCTTCTATTACAAATCCACTTACATGAACTTAGCAAACCATAGTTCGTTAAATAAACATAACACGCCGGGCGGTGGTGGCGCACGCCTTTAATCCCAGCACTCGGGAGGCAGAGGCAGGCGGATCTTTGTGAGTTCGAGACCAACCTGGTCTACAAGAGCTAGTCAGCGCAGGCTCCAAAGCCACAGAGAAACCTTGTCTCGAAAAGCCAAAAAAGAAAAAAAAACCAAAAAAGAAAACACTTGCTACTAGACAAACCTTGTCATTTGGCTTCTGTCTCACTGGCCTTAAGCCCCCCAGAAAGTCTGATGTTTCCATATTTAAGTGGCAGTTCACTGAGTATAGCTTCCGATTTGCCAAGGCTGCAAACATTTGGCAGATGGTAGTTTTCCCACACCTATTAGAAATATACATCAGATTAATAAGCAGCATCTGTTCCAACTACATAGCCACAGACATTGTATCAGCAAGAGGTGAGAGGCACAGTGAGACCACATTACAAGTCTAATTTAACTCAAGACCCCTGCAAGCCAGGATCATGTTATTCCTCTGTAGAACATTAGTGCCCTCCCAACTCCTTTGTACAGAAGGCCATCAACCACAAATACTTTATTCTTTTAGTTCTACCAACAGCAATCAAGGGAGAGGAAGAAACAATCCTCATAGAGTCTCCAAGAAACACGAGCAACTTCTCTCCACACCTACTGTATACATTTAAAAAAATAAGTGGATAAAAATAGTTTCCAATGACATAGCAGGAGAAAACATGTTTCCATAAGCAAAGGATTTAGTATGAAGGGAAAGAAATAACACATCTTGCTTTAAAGAAAAGGAAGGAAGAGAAAGAAGAAAAGACAACAGTGAGAAAGAAAGGGAAAAGAACCCCCTAAGTGCTTCACCCAGCCCTACAAATGTAGCCTTTCACCGCCATGGCAGGGAAAATGGGACTTCTCAATTTAAAAATGGGCTTCAGAGATTTACCCAGTGTCTCCAACCAGCAACACAGGTTCACCAAATTCCAGCGCTCTGCCCACCAGCACTGCTAGTCTCCGCATGCCTTCGGTCCATACTACATGGCTGAACTTAGACTCCAACAGACTTGACTGGGCAGATGATTTACCTATCAAAGCAGAATAAAACTGTAGGCTCTAATGAGCACAACTTTATTCATGTTCCTACGGTGTTTAGATCTACTCACCCAGCAACTTTAGAACATTTTCTTTGGAGAAAAGAGACTGAGGACACAATTTTTTCTTGAAATGTTTTTCAAGGACTTCTTGAATTACATCAGCTTCCTCCTGCTTCCGGACTCTGCCCGCCAGAAGCATGAAACCTGAAGGTTGAAATAAAGGGACAACTAAGCATCTGGTAGCAATAGCGAAGAATGTTGAGAACATGAAGTAAGAGCTACTTCCACCCACTGTTGCTGAAGCAGGGATCTAAAGAACCACCTTAAGAAAGAAAAAAGAGTCTAGTATACCAACCACATGCTAGAGCCATGCCCCAACAATGTGATTATCATGCATTTCAAACACAAATGAGCAAGCATGTATACCAAAAGACGTACACGAATGTTCAGAGCAGCTATTTTCATAACAGCCCAATTAAATGATCTAAACAGCTATGCATAAGAGAGTTTCTTGCCTTATAATGGGCTGCCATATAATTTTAAGGAAAAAAAGAGGATTTGGTCCCTCTGTACACAAAGTCAGAATCTCAAGTGTACAGACTGTAGGATCCCATGTAGGTGAAGCTCATGAGAAAATTAGAATTGATTACCTCCACTTACAAGAGAAAGAAGTTGTTAGGCTTGGTAGCACAAGCCTGTAATCTTATGAAAGGTGAGGCAGATGAGTTTAAGGCCAGCCTGGCTATAGCAAGTCCCAGGTCTATGGACTACACAATGAGTACCTTCCTCAAACAAACAATCAAATGAAGGAAGCTTCTGAGATTTGGAAATATCAAAATCTCAGTGTTAGTAGTGACTTACATGGATACATACAGATCAAAAGGCTTCATCATGTGTTACAACTTTAAAGAAAAGCATAAAAATGTGTTATCTATCACCTCCAACAGATTCTCATTATGCCACCAGGCTCAACTCAAACTTCTAGTTCCCCTGCTTTGGTCTATGTGCTAGGATTACAGCACACTGGTACCACCAAGGTCACCGGGGCATCATAATTAACATACTGTCAATTGCCACCTTTAACCAACATAGCTGCCAGAAGTGTCCAGCCAGAAGGTCTTGAAGACCTAATATCATCTTGCCCACCTTGGCATGCCCTTTCTCTAAGTCATCCTCTCCTATAACCTACCTTATATTCCAAAAACAACAGATCTGATGCACAAACATTCCGATACGATTCAAAACTACTCTCAGGCAGCAGAAACTTTCTTACTGCTGACAGGGTACTATGTAGTCAAACCTAAGAAAATGATCAACCAAGCTATAAACTAATATGCTTAATTGCACCTACTTCTTGTCCTCCAAAAGCTTGTTAGCTCCTATGACAGAACTAAAGACATTAGACTCTGTTCCACATCCCACCCGTCCCTAGCCAGTCTTGCTAGCATAGCTATACTAAATAAACTCCTTTCCTACTTTACCGTTTTGTCCATTAGAGTGTTTGAAGGTAAGTGGTCAGAACTAACCCACTAAAGGACCATCCTCTCTGAGCTGGAATTCCATCCCATGACTCTATAATAACAGGACTAATCCCCAGCAAGCCATTACCCTAGTACCAGAGAGGGAAATAAAAAACTCTCATATGCCAATTTTATTTATGTTCCTTATTTTCTGAAAGGGCTATATTAATGACTTTCCAAATCAGGAGTATAAAATGCTTTCCTCGATTCATGGCAAATAACAGTGTTTGGACTACCTCTGAAGGTAACAAGCTACCAATCTCCTGTGAAATTCCTAAAAGGGGCCATGTTAGAGCCTACCTTCCACACACAGCCACTTAAGACTAGGGTTAGAAAACCCACAGAAGCTGAGCATAGTGCTTCATGTCTAAAATCCCAGCACTCACAGGCAGTGGCAAGAGAATTAAAGAGCCAAAGCTAAAAAACAAGACCCAGCTTAAAATAAGAAAACCACAAGGTAACAGAGGCCTGCTAGAACTGTAACTGTTCACAAGAGAGCCGAAGGGGAAAGTTAAAGGCTGCTTCTGGAACAAGTCAGAAAATGAATGAACCACACACAATTTAGAAAGCATTTGTTTTAATAACACATCCGGTATCATTTTATGATTTAAAACATACCATCATTGGCTAAATGTTGTAGCCAATCATAGTCCTTCTCAGTCTGCTCAGCCAATCTGTATCTTTCAGCCCATCGGAACAGATCTCGAAGGGCAATAAACCCCTGCTTTCCAGCAAACACCGAGGAACGTCTACGGTAGGACTATTAAAGTATAAAAACAAATAACTGATTCTCACTCTACTAGATAGAAAGCATAAATTATATCTTACATAAATTATTTAACAAATAAATTCATTTTACTAGATTTAACTTTTCAGAAATGAAAGACCTGCAATTATCTGGGGAAAAAAATGTTAAAATAAAATAAAAAAATTTCTATCTCCCATACAGAAAGAGAATAATCTAAATAATATGAAAGATAAAAGCAACTTTTGGCTAGGAGTGAGCAGAACACATGTGATATTAAAGGGGAGAAATATATAAGGGTTAGAGTGGAAAGGAGAGCAGGAGGCATGGGGAAAAGGGCAGAGAGTGGGTAACCAAAACTAAAGATACAAAGTCCCTTATGGAAACCAACTACGTTGTAAAACAATTACAAAATACAATTACAAAAAATAGAAGGAATCTGAGCATATATCAGAAGACATGAGTTAACTGCTTTTGAACTGTTGATCAAGGAGGCTCAGGAAGCCCCCAAAACAACACATGCTGTTGTCATTGCTCTTGGTTACCCACTCTAACTAGATGGCAAAACCCTACTCCTGAAGCCACCACATACTTCGCTGCAGGACATAGAAATTATGTTGGAACTGATCTGGAATCTTCCTTCCAGGTAACTAGCTTTCAGAGTATAAAAGGGAACTATATAGTCTGCTGGGGGAGAAAAAGTCCAGCAGTGGACACGAATGTCACAACACTGATCAGCCAGGCAAACGTTACCCGCTGAAGCAATAGCGCCATGGTTATGCAGGTAACTAACCGCATTCTTATTGTATGTGGCCTGTTTCACAAGAGGAACTCATGCCTAGAAATGTAAACCTGATCAAAAGCCCATGGCTGTGTGAAGACATAGGTACTAGGGTGGGACATACTACCAATACTTTACTTGAAGAGACATCTCATTATCTGCCTTCTACTTTTGTCTAGAAATTCGTGCTCTTTTAACGTTGGTCAGAGAAATGTCTTTTAGCAAGTAAGCAGCAGCCAATGCAAAGACTTAATAACTGTTCAAACTGTTGAGTATACATGATTATAAATGTTCATCTCTAAATGGGACATTTCTATCAACCTCAGAAAGGATTAGAAAATTATATGGAAGAGGAGGGAGAAAGAATTCAAGAGCTAGAAGATAGGGAAGAGCACTGGGAAAGGCTGAATTGACATGGCTCACTCATCAGTTCAGAGCACCTGCATAACAAGATCAAACAAGTCAAAATTCAAACATGGAAGAAGGAGGGCTTACAGGCCCCACCTAAATGAAGCTGCGCACTACTGGTAACCAATCAGTACTGAGGGAGGAGGAATCCTTTCTCTTCAGGACTGTGGCCACTGTCAAGCTGCTTATGTTCACGTAGACAGCACTAATGGGACCCGATGGGTTGTAAAACAAAAACCCACAAGAGGACATGAAGTCATGACCAAGAGTATTAATAGTTTTCTACTTAATTAATTTCTAATAAAGACTCCACTCCACCCCAGACAGGGTTTCTCTTTGTAGCCCTGGCTATTCTGGAACTTACTCTATAGACCAGGCTGGCCACGAACTCAGAGATCCACCTGCCTCTGCCTCACGAGTTCATAAACCTTAGGTGTTGGTAGAATGTTTCACTAGTATGGGCAATGACCTAAATTTATTACCAGTCTCGGGGTGGAAGGAACAAACTTTGTTATAGTTAACAAAGGAGAAGCAGGAAGAAAGGTTACCGAGTCCACCACTACAGTGTCACATTCACAGATTTAACCAACACCATCTCTGTATTTTACATCATCTGTAAGCACGGGTTGGTTCCCTCCTTGCTGCAGTGTGTTCTGGAGACCTAACTCAGGCTGTCAGGTTTGCACAAATGTTTCTGCCTACTGAACCATCTTTTTGGCCCACATCTTTATGATAAAAAACAAAAACAACACAAAAAAAGGGCAAAAACATCCCCAAGGAAGTTACAAGTTCTAGGCTACTCTAGGCAACATATAAAAATAAGTCGTTTGTCAAAAATTACAAATAACATACACAACTAGGGAACTATTGTCATATAAAGTAAATGTCATAAAAATTTATGATGGTAAAAGTGCTGATTTACAAAAGAACCAAAAACAGGAGCTGGAGATAAAGCTTAGTAATAGAGAGCAACACAGCATGCACAAGCTCTGGGGTCAATTCTCCCAGGCCATGGAATACACACATAAAATGGATATTAACAGATATTTGAGAAGCAAGACTTTCCCAAAATTAACCTCTCTAAAACTAAGTAGACAGCTGTGCTTCTGCTTGAGGCAACGCTGACTAATGTAGCCCACCTACATGTAAGCTCAGATGAGGATATGAAATACCTGAAGGTCCAGCATGACTTTAACCAATTTACTGCAATAGGAAGGCGGCAAGCTACATCGCTTGTGCAAGATTACTTCCAACTCAGAACTGGGCAGCTCATCAAAGTGTAATTCCACAAATCGATTTCTGAAGGCTCTAGACAGTACCTAGGCAATGTACAAAAATAAAATGTGTACATGAAATGTCTCCCCAACAATGAGCCCATAACTAAATATCCAAAACAAAGTGATCACCCCTAAATTCACATATACATAAACAAAAACTCTTCAAGTTTTATTTACGTATTTGTGCATTGATCTATCTATTGATCTATTCATAACTTATCTATATATGTAACAATAATAAACAAAGAAAAAGAGGTTATCAATTTGAGAGGGAATTGGGGGAAACATGGAAAGAGAGATAGTGGAAGTGACTGAAAAGAGGAAAGGAAAGTGATGTAACCACATTTAAAATCTTATTTTTAAAAAGCATCTATTCATTTGATTTACAAAACAGCAGCCCTGCTATTCGCCACAAAAATTCAAAATCTTCAAGAGGGACCAGAATGTCTCATTCCTAATGAGTTTACCATTTCATACAGTAATGAACAGATTTTGGGGGCAAAAGTTACATACCTTTCTGCCTCCATAAAGCCCTGGGGGATTTTGGGTGGCAAAAAGCATGAAGCGAGGGTGTGCCCTAACAACTTCCTGTGTTTCTGTTATGAGCAGTTCACGGTTATCATCCAACAGCCTGTTGAGTGCCTCTAAAACATCAGTAGGTGCTAAATTTAATTCATCCAAGACAATCCAATAGCCTTTTCTCATAGCATCAATAAGAACCCCTAGGAGGAAATGACAAGGATTAAAATGTGTATGTACAATCACAAATCCTACACAACCATTACAACTCCAAGCAAATTAACCTCTGCAGCTAGTCACGACCATCAAACAATCTGTGACACCACTGATCCAAGAACTAAGACTTGCAATTGACACGTTGTCTTTCTATTCACAGGAGCCAGCTGACAAACATCTCTTGTTCAACCTGTTAAATTTTCTCCTTGACATCTAGTTTTATTAAATCACAAGATTCTCATTATCTATTCCAAAACCCCTCTTTACCCAATTTTTTAAATCTCTACATTTTGTTTTTTTCAAACTTTGGTTCAATGCAAGAATTACCCTAGGAATTAGCTTTAACCAAGTATGATACAGTTCATGTGCCTCAATTAGAAGGGATTATAAAAATAAGAAATGGGTCAAAAAGCATGAAAATTTGCATTCAAGAAATGAAGTAATGACACTACCTTCATTAAAGACAAGCTTCCCCGAGGTGTCAGATGTGTAACAACCAATATATTCTTGAATATCTGTGTGTTCATGGTTGTTGATACGCACACAGTGGTTGCCAGTAGCTGCAGCCAGCCACCGTATGAGACTTGTTTTACCAACTGATGTTTCACCCTGTATCAGCACCGGATAGCTTCTGTAAAACATTAGTCAACACAGTAATTAAAAAAAGAGATGAGCCGGGCAGTGGTGGCACACGCCTTTAATCCCAGCACTCGGGAGGCAGAGGCAGGAGGATCTCTGTGAGTTCGAGACCAGCCTGGTCTACAAGAGCTAGTTCCAGGAC
>JAQHUG010000092.1:4451784-4465467 GCA_028555095.1 Dicrostonyx torquatus
ACGCACTGAGAAGGTTCTATGGTTTTGTTGTTGTTGCTGTTGCTTTGAGATAGGGCCTCATTACGTAGCTCTGGCTGGCCTCAAACTATGTACACCAGGCTTGCCTTGAACTCACAGAGATTTGTCTGTCTCCGCCTCACTGTGCTGGGATTAAAGGAGTGTACCACCATACTTTGGCTGAACACACACAAACACACACATTTCCTAACTGCCAGAGGAGCCAGGGATGACAAATGTCTCTTGTTTAATCTGGTAACTTTTCTCCCTGATATCTAATTTTATTAAATCACCCAATTCCCATTATCTATTACCCTATTATTTGAATTCCTACATTTAGTATATTTCAATATATATATATATATTTCTATATATATATATATATATATATATATATAGAGTCAACTACAATGCAAATCGCCAAAGTTATTTGAATTCTGATTAAACTGATAGAGAATCTCCTGTCAAAGAAAGGGGTTGGGGTAGGATTAAAGGCCTGCATATCATGTCCACCCTTGAGATGGGTTAACAGAACAATTGCTCCTCAAAAAATACCATGTCCTGCGTACTCTGAAAGAACAGCAGGCACTCACAACCACGTAATCACCTCTCCAGGAACAAAAGCAACGACAACGATGGCCAAAATAATGTCTTTTAGTCTTTCCCACCAATCACACAAGTACAAATCATCACAGGGCAATGACTTTTAGAAAGCAGTAATTCAGTTAGCCAGGTAAGTACCAGCAAAGCTCTGTCAAGGTTTAGGAAAGCAAGCTAAGTAAACACTGTGCCTCTTGTAGGACCGTCACAGCAGCAGGAGGGAAAACCCACACATACCCGGCAGAGACCACACGGACTATATCTCTCAGGTTCAGCTTAACAGAAGATGTCAGAACATATGTTTCATCTATTGTAGGCTCCTTGTCTCCAACTGAAATCCAGTAGCCTTCGACCTGGATAAGGCGGCCACCTTTGGGTTCTGGAATAGGCTAAAAAGACAAAAGACTGTGAGAAAAGACTATTAGTCCTATGTCAACTTTGGCATTCTTTCAAAGTGGAGTAAAATTCTTACTGAGAGCACATCTCTGCTCTGGGTGCTTCCAACAGAAAACCCATGAGTTAAATATAAACACAAAATTACTTCAAAGAATGAGAACTTTTTTGTATATTTGTTTTAAAATTAGGTAAGAGTAGACAGATTTAGTTGAAAAAACATACAGAATCAAAATAATTTTTCACATATGTGGTTCGACCCCCTCACCCCTAGCAAAATGCCCATTTTTTTTTTTAAAATCTAAATCTATCAAATTCCTCAACACTAGGCCAGTACTGTAATGAAGAGAATAGAGAAGAGGTTTCACACCACCACACTCTGGATCATCCGGAGGACAAAAACTTCCAAAACTAAACCTCTATAGAAACTGAACCTTTATGGGTAGGCTGGCTTTTGTTTGTTTGTTAACTTGACAAAAGCTAGAGACATCTGAGTGGAAGGTATTTCAACTCAGATCACTGTACACTTTATTTAATGATTGATGTGGGAGGACCTAGCCCATTGTGAGCCATGTCATCCCTGGGCTGGTGGTCCTGGATGGGTTGACCAAGCCATGAGGAATAAGCCTATAAGCAGCACTCCTCCATGGTTTCTGTCTGCTTCACTAATAAAGCATAGGCTGAAATAAACTATTTTGCTTTTGGTCATAGTGTTTATCAGCAATAGAAACCCTAAGGCAACAGGAAATATGGGTCATGACACAGCCATTCCAAGGTGTTAGTAGGGTAAATCACACAAAGTAAACTTAATCGGTTTAATCTTCTCATGTTTTCATAGCCTCTACTAGTTAAGCATGTATTATTTTTAAAATGTTGACTCCAAATTAACTTGAAATTCCTGTCTTTCTTATCCTAATGAGCAAGCAATAAAAACAAGCTAGATGGTGAAATTTTCTCATTTCCTCTAGCCTGATGCTACTTTGTATCAAACTTCAAATGGTTGTTGCTTTTACCAGTATCCCCACCCCCTTTAAAACCTTGTGGTGGTTCTAAATGAGAATGAGAATGGCCCCATAGGCTCATGTGTGACTGCATGGTCCCCAGTTAATGGAACTGTTTGAGAAGGATTAGGTGTGGTCTTGTTGGAGGAGATGCATCACTGAGGGGGTGGGCACTGAAGTTCCAAAAGCACATGCCAGGCACAGGTCTCTGACCTCTGCCTGCAGATCAGGACAGAGCTCTCAGTTATTTGCCAGCACTAAACCTGTCTGCTTCCCACAGTTATTATTATTATGGACAAACTCTCTAAAACGTAAGCAAAACTCCAAATAAATGGTTTTTTGATAGGGGTTACTTGGTTGTAGTGTCTTTTCACAGCAATAGAGTTGTAACTAGGACAAACTGGAGTCAAATTAAAGATATGGGTGGACTAAATAAAAAGGCAGGTTAGAGACAGGACAAAGTCTGACAACTTGAGTTCAATCTCCAGAACCTATGTAAAAAGCTAGATGTGGTGATCATCAGTAATGCTAGAACCCCTAGCATGACGAGGGGTGCAGACAGGACAATCAGTCAGAAGCTCACAAGCCAACTAGCCTGGTGTATTCACCACAGAAGCAGAAATAGAGCCACCCTGACTCAGCTCTGGAGAAGGCCAAGTGCTCAAAGTTATCCTATGACCTCTACATGCACACTGTGGCTCTTATGTGCCTACTAATGCACAAAATTCATCAATTACCTTTTGTTTTGAGGAAAGCTGGGGATGGAAATAGAAAAGTATTTGCCTACCATGAATGAGGTCCTAAGGTTGACCCCAGCAATTTTCCCCAACCAGGAAAGCAACAGAGTAACATCCTTGTGCAATGGTCTCACTTATACAAAATACGTATCAGAGTTTACCTCAGTGAATCAACAAGCCCATACTGGAACTTTAAACATAAAATAAAATGAACACATACATTTACACTTTGTTTGGAAAGGGTTATCTATAGAGTTCAAACCTCAAATAAAATTGAAACTTCACCATCTAAGATATACACTGTTGGAACATGGTCCAAGAATGGAGTTGTGTGCTTGTGAGAAAACTTCCAGAAAACAAGAGTCTTATGCTCTCAGTTTCACAAAACACAGAATTATTCTTGGAATGTATTTTCATGCTCCTCCCAGGTGTATCGTCTAGGAGTGAGGTTACTTATGATCAGTTATCACAACTGGCTATTGTTATTTGTTGATATGCCTCTATGGAAAAATACGTTCCGCACATGTGGCGTATCCTTGGGATTGTACACTTTACTAAGGTACTGACTGACTGGCTTCTCTTCCAAGACACAGGTTCAATTCTTAGAAGCTACATGGTAGCTCAGAACCATCACTAACTCCAGTTCTAGGGGATCCAATGCCCTCTTCTGGCCTCCACATATAGGAACACAAGTACTCTGTAGACATACATACAGGCAAAACACTCTAACACATGGAATGAAGAAAAAAATGCAGGAAAGTTTTCCTCAAATAGCTATATTAAACAAGTTAAATACCAAAGAACACACCTGTTTCAGCAGACTTTTGACATTGCCAGAAATAATGTGTTGACAGATGAGCTTCTGAACTACTGGGTGTGATGTCCTGTCAAGCTGTGTTAGGAAACCCAAACAAAAGCCCTGGAGAGATAACACAAACACAGATAAATACAAACTGGCCTTATATGGAGAATAAAATTTAACATCCTGAGTACTACATCCCAGAAAAACTTTTGTTTGTTTGAGACAGGGTTTCTCTGTGTAGCTCTGGCTGTCCTGGATCTAGCTCTGTAGACCAGGTTGGCCTTGAACTCAAGAGATCTGTCTCCTGCCTCTATGGGATTAAAGTCATCTGCCAACACCACTTCGCCCAGAACAAGGTGGTTGAAAAAAAAGAGCAGGGTACCTCTGTCCAAAATTTTAGACAAAATTGACTGGAAAGCACTGGCAGAGGTGGCATTTGCAGCTCTACTCCCTCTCACTCATAGCAAGCCCATCCACCCAGCTGCTCAGTAAAACAGATATTAGAAATACCTCATAGAGTGAGCGCTGAATGTTGCCACATGGGTTGGAAGCTGCAAACCGTAAAGCCCTGCAGAGGGTCCGAAGGCTGTAGTGAGGTCTGTGGCCAGTTCCATCCACCAATTTGGTCCCAGACTCTTTCCGCAAAGCAGTGTAGAAGCTGCAAAGAGGATGAAGTTCAGGCAGTTTTATTAAATAGTAATGATTTTCCTACTATTTCTATCTCTTTATTGAAACTACAAAGGCTATTTTCTTTTCTTTAGGCTTTTCAAGACAGGGTTTCACTGTGTGTGTAGCCCTGGCTACCCTGAAATGCATTGTAGTGTATCCACCACTGTTGAGCAATGGCGTACTCCTTTAATCCCAGCTGGGAGGCAGAGGCAGGTGGATCTCTGAGTTCGAAGTCAGCCGGAACTACAAAAGCAAGCTCTAGGACAGGCTCCAAAGCTACAGAGAAACCTTGTCTCAAAAAAACTGAAAAAGAAAAAAGAAAAAGAAAGGTCATGGTCTTGAGGTGGACTCTGTCGGGCACTGATGGAGAGATGGGAGTGACAGAGGGGAGGGGTGCAGCTGTGCTTGTGCAGCAGAGAGAGATGGAACTGGTGAGGTGTCAGAGTGAGGGACGTTAACAGAGGGCTGAGGTTGACAGTGGATGGTGTCTTTTCCTAGTGGAGTCAATGGAATGGTGTAAAGCAGCCTGAACTTAAGCAGATTCAGACTCAGCCCCTGAATAAACTGTCTGGCCAAAGGATCACCCTAGCTCTGGACAATGACGTCATTGCCTAAGATGAGGAACAGTCCACTTTCTTGAATAGACCTCCTTCAAAGACCCATCATGTCCCATTATGCTGTTGAGGGCCATGTGTGGGTCAGCAGCCCTGATGTGACCAGGGTCTGGGTTGACGACCTTATCATCACTTAGTGACATGTTCACAGCCTGTGCTGTGGCCTGCATGGATCCATGCTGATGTCCATGGGCTGTGATGTCCAGGGGGGCACCATACTGATGTAAGCAGCATGCGATGCCATCTTGAAACGATGGTGGTGTCCAGGTCTGGGCTACAGCCAACGTCTGAATTGATGTGTACAGCCTGCATTACCACAACAGGCCAAGCAGCGGTCCCTGGCCTACGCTGATGCCTAAAGCCATATTTGTGAGCCTTGTTGCCGCCAGGGACACACATACTGATCTGAGTGGCCTGTGTTGCTACTGAGACCATGGTGATGTCCAGGTCCCTGCAGCCACTGATGGTCATGTCTGAGTCTGTGATCTTATTAAAGTCAGGTCTATGTTGAGTTGACATCTCTGGCCTGTGCTACAGTCTGATTCCATGTTGATATCATGGGCAATGCTGCCACTGAAGGGCACACACCATCATGGGTAGCCTGTCTGTCACCTAAGGCAATGGTTAATGGTTATGTCCAGACCCATGCTGCCACTAAGGGTCAAGTCTGCATCCTGGTCTTTCTGAAGTCAGGTCTCTGTTATCTATGGCTAGTGCTACCACTGGAGGTCACATAGACGACCATAGTCTCCCATGGTCTATGCTGTTGCTGGGGGCCATCCTGACCTCAGTGGCCTGTGCTGCCATGTAAGGCTATGGTGATGTCCCACTTGGTGCTGGCGCAGAGAGCCATGTCTGGATTTGCGGTCTAACTAGAGCTGAGTCTATGTTGATATCTGTGACAGAAGGCCAGGAGGATGTCTGTGGTCTGTGCTGAGGACTGAAGCCTTATAGATGGCCATGATACCATCTGCATCAGAGGGCTAGGTTTGTGGCTGGGTTCGTGGTCTGTGCTGATGTGAAAACTCATATCCACACTCCCTTAGCCATAAAGAGCAAATAAGCTATGTTTGCAGTAATAATGATGACTGCAGAAAGTAACAAGCCCTACCACTCCCACCCCCTTAAACAGTAAAAGCCTAAATAGGAAGCCATGGAAGAATTCTTTAAAACCATGATAGGATGCTGAAGTGTCGCTCTCCACAATAGATGGATTCCAGGAGGGGTGCAAAACGGGAAGGACTCAGTTCTATTTAAGGTGTGACCACACTCTAGTAAATAAATAAAACAAATGAACTTTTTTTTTTTTTGCTGAGGGAGAATTGGAAAATAAAAAGGAATAAACAAGTACAATAGCTAGGCATGGTGGCACATGCATTTAATACCAGTACTCAGGAGACTAAGACAGCCAGGGTTGTATATAGAGCACCTGCTTAGCATGTACTAGGTCCTGGGTTTGATATACAACACCACCAAAGGTTCGTGTGTAGGGAAGAGAACAAGCTATAGAATACTAAGCGAATAGCTCCTATCCTATTTTAATGTCTTCTCATATTATATCCCCTTCAGCAGGAAAGTAATTCTCAGAGTGACATAACAGTTTCTAGCTTCCTGAGTCAGCTGTCTGCACAAAACACTATGGTCTTTCCACGTGTCCTCCAAAACATGAGAAAGAGACTCAGAGTCAACCCATACCATGGTTCTAAAGTCTATATATGGAAGTCTGTTAATACTAAACATAATTCAGTTTATAGTGCAAACTTACCCCTGCCTTCCATCTAGCTGCTAAGCAAATATCAAGAAGAAAAGAGACAAAGATAAAAAACAGACAATTTCCTAGCATAGGAATTCAAATAGTAAGCTGTGAATATACAGAAGTAATGAAGAGAAGAGCACCTGTTGATTTTCATAGGTAGTGTAAGTACTTTCCTTACAAAAACATGAGGGAATTCATAATAAAGCTTCAATCTCAAAGCAAATCCTTCTACCAGTTTTCTTTACAGAGAAGCAAATCATGAAAACGTATGTATCTGCAGGGAACCAATTTTTTTTTTTTTTTTTTTTTGGTTTTTCAAGACAAGGTTTCTCTGTAGATTTGTAGCCTGTCCTGGAGCTTTTATAGACCGGGCTGGCCTCAAATTCAGAAATCCACCTGCCTTTGCCTCCTGAGTACTAGGATTAAAGGCGTGCGCTACCACCGCCCGGCTGCATGGAATGGAATTTTATGCTCAAAAGAAATCATATAAAGTCAAGCAAAGGAGAACCTACTTTACAATTCCTTGCACAGTGTTCTTGCTCACACTCAGTCCTTTCAGATAGTCCACAATAAGAATCTGCAAGTCTTCTTTACTTTCTAGTTCTTCTACATAAAGTTCTGTGAACCTGTAAGAAAATTATTAACCATTGGTAAGAAATTAGTATGTCCCACATCATTCTCTAGGGCAGTGGTTCTTAACCTATGAGTTATGAACCCTTTCAAACAGGAACCTAAAACCATCTGGAAACACAAATATTTACATTGTAATTTATAACTAGCAAAATTACAGTCATGAAGTTGCCACAAAAATAATTTTATGGTTGGGGGTCATACTGCATTAAAGCATCCCAGCATTAGGAAGGTTGGGAAGCACTGCTCTTGGGTGTAGCCTGGATTCTCCCTTGAAGTCAACCACTGGCTTCTACCAGCCCCCTCCCCTGTCATATCCAACCTAACCTCTCTGCCAGACCCACACCCACAGCACAGAATTGAACCAGGAAAGTGCCCTGTTGTCCACCTGGCTTCATTCTTCCCAAGCCTATTCTGAACTCTAGGCCTATTCTTCCTTCTGCAAACACAGAACTAATGAAAAAGTTCATATGCCTAGGTCTTGTCACAAAATACCAACAGTATGGGCAATTAGGACAGTAGCTTATATCCCAATCCTACCAATCTTGTAGAGAGAAAACACAGAAAGCAATCCTGAACTTGGTCAAAGAATTCAAGGAGTTTAAAGAAGAAACAGTTCCACGAAGTTACAGAGAGAGAATGTAAGGAAAAGAAAGTCTTTTGAGTGACGCCCACAAACACAGAAGCATAAGGCTGATAGAAATAACGAAGGTAATACACGACTAGAGAGTGAAATTCAATCAGGAGATGGAAACACTAGACAAGAATTGAAAAAAGAAAATATAGGAAGCAGAAATATGGGCTGAAGAGAGGAAGTATAGCAGAGACTGAAAAGAAACATGAAGCTGCTGTACATATTAAAACACAAAATGCCACTGAGAACACAAAAGCACTAACACGATGACCACAATTTACATACACATTTCAATAGTAACTTAAAACCTCAACTTTCTAACCATATAGGCTGACTGAATGGCTCTAGAAAGTCAGTCCATCTGTCTGTTGTCTACAAGAAACATATCTTAGTTTTAAAGATGTGTTTTTAGATTAAGAGGATGGACAAAAGTGCTCCAACCAAGTGGGACCAGGAATCAAGCAGGCATCTGTATACTAACATCCAAAAAAACAGACTCAAAATAAAACTAATCAGAGGGACCATTCATCAAGGGAATAGGTAACCATGACATTACTATCCTACCCTAAACAAAAGCAAGAAAGACTGGCGTGCCCAATTTCTTTCTTTTTTTTTTTTTTTTAAAATGTACTTCTTGATTTAAAGACACAGATAAACAGGTGGATCTTTTTGAATTTAAGGCCAGTTTGGTATACATAGTAAATTCTAGGACCGCCAGGGTTACAGTGAGATCTTGTCTCAAAAAAAAAAAAAACCCTAAACACACACATATACACACACACACCCTCATGATAAAACTAAAATAATGTAAAAAAAAGTATACACTTTAATATAATTCTTAAAATTATCTATAATGTTTCCATTATTTTTTAATAATGGAAACAGAATTCTGAACAGCTTTCTAAAACATACATGCATTTGTGATGTGTGCATGTAATATGAACAAGCACATTACATTTGTTCTGTAGAGTCAGAGGACAGTTTGCAGGAGTTAGGTTTCTCCTAGCATGTAGTTTCTCAGCTTGGCAGCAAGCACTTTTATTCTTGAAGCCATCTTGCTGGCCTCTAATTGACTTTAGTGACTATTTCCAAACATGAAACAATGCAAATATTACTAACACTAACCCTTATTCTTCAAAGTTACATATGTAAAATGCCAAAACTAAGCACTTAACAGCATTTTGTTCTATAAATGAAATTCCCCTAATAGCTAAAAAAATGAATTGTATTCAACAATACCTATTAGTACCATATTAACTACCAAAGAACTAGGTTTACAGCCTAGGATCAACCTGTAGAAGTAGCATAAATAATAAACAATATTAGAGAAGGATTCTCCAGGTTTCTGGGCTCTTTTATATACTTACAAGCTATAGACAAGAGAAGTAACAAATAAGGAAACCAAGATTCCTCTATCAAGAGCCCAATGAATTTCAACACTGTTCGAAGTTTGGATACATTAATAGTAACAATAAAGGAAAGGAAACAAAATCCTTACCTGTTTCTTATTCCTGGAGGGAGATTTCTTTTGCCCACATCAGTAGCTGGATTCATACATGCAAATAAACGAAAATCAGGGTGCCGAACCAGTGGCTCTGTTAGGAGAAAATGAGAAAATTTTAACTTTTAAGCATTCAAGTGATCTGTCTCAGGACCCCAGGGTAAACAAAAAGACCCAAGGTCCAGCCAGATTAGTGCTAGCTATTCCATAGCCATGCCTGTTCTGATCGTGTTCAGGCAGATAGCACAGGCTTGCACGTGCATACACACACTCACTGCTTAATGTCATGCTGCTATTCAAATCGTTTTGGAATATTGTTTACTTCCATTTTTTTTTATTACCTAAGACCTATGTGGTGCAGGACAATTCTGTATCCTGTCAATCATGTTTTAAATAAATGCTGATTGGCCAGGCAGGAAGTATAGGCGGGAAAACCAGACAGGAAGTAGAGGTGCGAACAGGAGATTTGGGAAGCAGGAAGCTTCCCTGTCATTCCTGTGCAGATCTCCAAGGAAGCAGCATGTGTCCCTGCCCCAGCTGAGGAAAGGTACCGGCCATGTGCCTGGTATGGATGGGAACAATGGGTTAATGTAAGTTATGGGAGCTGGTAGGAACACTGAGCAAATGGGCCAATCAGTGTATAACCTAATGTAGACTCTGTGTGATTTTCTTTGGGGCTTGTCAGCTGCGGGGTACTGGGCTGGACAGTAACCCCAACAAGCCAGCCCTCATGTTACACCTATGTGTGCACTTCTTTGGACAGTGTCTGCATATCTACATCTTAAATGCCTTGACAAATTACCTTATTCTCTGCATTCCCCATAGCACCTAATAATAGTTCAATCTACTTCCAAAGGAACTTATTAGCTTAACAATAAACCCCACTGGAAGCCCCAGGGAATATGTCTAGTCAAAAGAATCTCACTTTTAACTGACCAAGACAAACCCAAGGGGATTAAATGCTACCTGTGTCTCCTCGATCAAGCAAAACCAGAGAACCAGAAGATCCTTCAAGTAAACCACTCAGACATTCCAGTGTTTCAGGAGCAGCCAAGTTAATCTCATCGAGTAAGATCCATTCTCCTTTCTTTATAGCCTGAGCTAAGGTACCCTGGAAGATTAACATATTTCAAATAAGGTTTAAGAACAGAGGCAAGCACATATTTTTCCCACTAATGAATCCATACTTTAAATGATAAACTCAGGCAGTTGGCAGTGTTAGACTGTAAATGTAAAGTAGTTTGGACTGTAAATGTCCAAAATGGTTAACTTTCTTTAAGCCTACAAGGTAGGATGATATAAACATGACTTTTATGGATGACCAAGTAAACATACAACAAACCCCAATGATGGAAAACACCCAACTGGTTATTAAAAGCACCCATGGTGGGGGGGTAGGGGGGTGGCATTTTCCTTTTAATCCCAGATCTGAGTTCCAGGCCAGCCAAAACTACACAGTGAGACCCTGTCAAAAACAAACAAAAAAAGCACCCCCAAATCACACCAAGACCTCAAAATTTCCAAATCAAGAGTGTATACTGTTTGTAACTCACAGCCTATCACAGCGTATACTAAAAAAATATCAAAATGAGTATTCAGCCCTACATCACTTATGTTTAATTTAATCAAAATAGTGCACAAAATAGTCCACAGCACATAGGAGATGACTATGGTTTGGAAGCAAACCTAGGCACTGATCTAATCATACCCCTTTTCAAATGCAGACATTCACACCGACAACTAAGTTGGAGTTTGTGCTTGGTCCTAGCAAACAAAGAATATACTATCCTCAATTAAATATTCCCTGTGCTCATTAAAACCCCAAATATTGGGAAGAACACTGCTTCTTCTTATATTATCTGTTAAGTATTTTCTGTCTTAAATAGCAGGCACAATACAAAAACAACACAAATAATAACCCTCCACAGACTTTATTCTCTATCAAACTAACATCCACCCTAAAAATTAAATAAAATACCTCCACAAATGCAAACAAAAGGGCATTTTCCGTCATTTTCATTTGTTGCTGGGCATGACTGAGTCTAAGGCCAAATGTTTCCCATTTCTCCTTTAGAAGCATCCCTAGGAAAGAATAAAGAAAAGACCTTAAATTTTGAAGTACTATGGTTTGAGTCTGAAATGTCCCCCAAAGCATGTTTTTTTTTTAATATATATTCCTTATCTAAAACCACTCTTTTAAATTAAGATTCATTATGTGTTCAATCTGTGTGTATGTTCGTGTTTGAGTGTGGGTGCCCACAGAGAACAAACGTGTCAGAATCCCCTGGAGATGGAGTGAGCCAGCAGACAGGGGTGCTGAGAATTGAGGTCACACTCTCCCCATAAGATTCTTAACCATCTCTCTTAGAAGCCCATGGAACCTGCTAGAAGGTGAAGGCTGGCTGGAAAGAAATAGGCTTCTTGGGACAGGCCTTTAAAAACTAAGCCCTGGCCCTTAGTTACAGCTGCTCTCTATAGAGTTGGCAAGATGCCTCAATGAATAAGGCTCTTGTCACCAAGCTTGACAAATCTTGGTGACAAGAACTCACATGATGGAAAAAGAGAACCAACTTCCAGCTGATCTCTGCTTTGAGGGTCACTCTGACGTGACCAATCATCACCTTATTCTCAAACTGCCACAGATGATTCCCACAGAGGTTCCTGTTTGCTGCTGCACCTCTTCATCTATCTTTTTTTTTTCGAGGAGGGGGTCAGGGGAGGAGTTCCAAGAGAGTTTCTCTGTGTAACACTGCTCTGGCTGTCCTGGAACTCACTTCCGCAGACCAGGATGGCCTTGAATTCAAAGATCTGCCTGCCTTTGAGTCCCGAGAACTGAGATTAAAGGCGTGTGCCACCACCAGGCTGGAATTAATCTTAAATCACGGGTCAAAATAAACCTTCTCTCCCTTAAAGTTGTTTGTCATGTATTTTGACTAAGTGATGCAAAATGATGTACACATGCTGTTTATAAAATATAAGTATGATTTTCACACACAAAAGCATAAAACTGTGACACACAAGAGTGCTCAGCATCTTAGACTAAATCTAAATCCTTACAAATGCTAACCATGTGCCAGTCACACTTGTATGTGCACTCTGGTGTGCTTCCCCTTAGAAGAACCTTTGAAGTAGCTGATCTTATTACCATTTCATAGGCGAGGAAGGAAAGTGAAGACCACTAGGCGACCAAAAGTTTGTTTACTGTGGAAGTCAGTTCTTTCTCAGAAAATATGTCATCCTACTAGGCAGTGCTTGCACACGAGCACCATCTAGTGATCGTAATAGAACCACGTCTACAATACAAGCATGGCAGCAGGAACACTTCAAAACTAGTCACCTTTGCCTGAAGACCAAACCTTTCTCCTTTTTACTAAATTCTTCTTTTATACCTGCTAAGTGAGCCCCGGTGTCATGCCTTCCACATTCTTACCTAGCTGGCTCTCCCTTCCTTCCTTGGCAATAGCTGACTTCTGTACGTGTTGCATTAGTCGGAGGAGATCATGCCATCGTTTCTGCCTGTAGCAGGTCTGAATGTGTCCCAAAAAGGTAAAGTTTTGTTTTTTAGAAAACGTCTGGACAAACAGTTCCTCAAACGTCTCTCGTAATGGCAGCCAAATAAGTTTGTGGTCTACCGGCTTAAAACTTGGGGAAAAAGAAAAAAAGTAAATGTGATTCACAAATTCTTGAAGCAGAGACTAGGAAATGCAATGCAAACTAACCAAAATCAGAGATATGACAACACAGAATCTCCTAAATCTTTACCTGTGATCTATCTTCCCACTCCAAGGACCTGACAGATTTATAATGAAAATCAAATATCTTAGATTAAAAGCACTATGAAAAGTCTGAAATTTCTAACTGGACAATAAAAGATATGTTATTTATTTTGTAATCAATCATATTAAATGAATCCATATAGAACTTGATGACAAACCTGGTTTCAAGAAGTTTTTATGGGCAGCAGATGGTTGCCCAGGGACAAATGCTGCTTTCAGCTTTGAGCAGAGAATAAAATAAAGGAATATCAAACTTCCTTCACTAAGACATTGATAGTGGATTCTTCATCTGCTTTCCAAATGCTGGAATTACAAGCCTGTGCCACTATACCTTATCTAGGCCTTTGTTTTTTGATTTATTTTAAATGATAAATGTCATCAACCCCAGTATCAGAAACCAAACTCTGGGTCTTCTTGATGTTAGACAACTGCTCTATGCAGAACTGTGTATATCCTCATTTATTACTTTGAGTTTAAGGCCAACCTGGGCTACACAGTAAAAATTTCTACAAACAACAACAAAGAACCACCAAACAAAAGAAAAAGAGCTACTAATAGCTAAGAAACACAAAC
>JAQHUG010000092.1:4466248-4500772 GCA_028555095.1 Dicrostonyx torquatus
TGGAGCCTGCGCTGGAACTAGCTCTTGTAGACCAGGCTGGTCTCGAACTCACAGAGATCCGCCTGCCTCTGCCTCCCGAGTGCTGGGATTAAAGGCGTGCGCCACCAACGCCCGGCTAAGTACCTTCACTTGTAATAGAGGTCTTTACAAAGACAGATTTGTAAACCACTCAGGTCTATAAAAATTTTACACTTTCAATATAGTTATATTTAAATGTATTTAGCATGGATATAAAAAAATGAAACTAATTATACATCCCAGGAATAGGATATTACCATCTCTCTCTTTTTTCTTTTAAAGATTTACTTATTGATTATGTATGTATACAGTGCCCTTTCTGCAGGACAGAAACGGGCACCAGATAGCCTTACAGATGGTTGTGAGTCACCATGTGGTTGCTGAGAACTTAACTGAGCACCTCCGGAGGAAAGCTAGTGCTTTTAACCTCTCCATCTCTCCAGCCTAGGATATTACCATATCTCATAGACTATTACTAAATTTTGATTTTGTTCTTTTTCCAAAATTATCTTTGTCCTGCTCATTTATTTATTCTTAAATAAGATAGTCACATAAATTAAAAGACATGATTTCAGAAAATAAGGCATGTTTCCACCTACACAAAAATGTAACGATTTCCTTTGGGAACTAAGGGTATTATATAAAACAGAGAAAAAAATATTATCTCCTATTCACCAAGTTGATACTGAAACAAAACTGTAATTTAAGAAGCATTGGTTCAAATTCTTCATTGTTATTAAGCTACAGTCAGACGTCTATATGCTTGATATATTGGTGTACTTACCTTGTATATGTAAGGCTTTAGAGGGTTAAATCCCCAAAACAACAGGAAAGAGACAACAAAACAACCTTCTTTACAATGGCAGGCAAAAAATTACCAATTCTTAGAACATGGACTCAGATCACATTCGGTGATGCAAGATTAATATCATTTGTGTTAAGAATACTCATAAATTGCAAATTGCTAGACATATTTTAACAAAAACATATTTAGATATATTTAAATAGTATTACAGACATGCCTTGTTAAAAAGCAGACCTGCAAAAACATTTATGTAGACCAAGGATTAAAACTCCATAACTGGCTGGGCTGTGGTGGCGCACGCCTTTAATCCCAGCACTCGGGAGGCAGAGGTGGGCTGATCTCTGTGAGTTCGAGACCAGCCTGGTCTATAAGAGCTAGTTCCAGGACAGGCTCCAAAGCTACAGAGAAATCCTGTCTCAAAAAAAGAAAAAGAAAATGACTCCATAACTGCCTCCTTGGATCAACATAAGTATTGGGTCACATATACTTTGTTTTTTTAAAAAACTTTCTCCATCAAGAGCATTATGTTTGACCCAGGCCTGGTGGTACATGCCTTTAATCTTACTAAGCAGGGGATGGTGGCTCTTTGAGTTCAAAGCCACTCTGGTCTACACAGTGAGCTCTAGGCTAGCCAAGACTACAGAGAGACCTTGTCTCAAAAAACAAAGAACAATAAATAACTGTTTATTTAATAATTTAAATATTCCTTTGAACACAAGAACCTCAAGTGTCATTTAAACTTAAGAGTGGAGCCAATGAGATGGCTCGTGGGTAGAGGTGCTTGCTGCTTGACAGCTACAGTATTTGGAGGTTGAGAGAGAAAATGAACTCATGGAAATTGCCTTCCTACTCGGGCAGATATACACCATCAAGCACACAAAAATCAATCAATCTAATACTATGAAGTGCAACTTGTTCTCTGCCTTCCATGTGTGTGCTATGGCACACATGCATCCTCAAGTTGATACACAAAATTACTCCAGTCCTGTGTTGCATATACCAGCACAGTGGCACATGTCTTTTGTACCTTTACTCTGGAGAGGCAGAGGCAGTCAGATGAGCTAGTAGCCATCTTGGTCTATATAATTAGTTCAAGAGCCATGACTACACAGTGAGACCCTGGCTTAAGAACAAACTATATTGTGATGCAGGAAGGGGTACAGGTCTTTGCATAACCTCCAAGCAGGCTAGACTTGCCTTCTGTAAGAAAACTATTTTCCAACTCGAGCAGTCAACATGATGTAGTATTTTAATAGTATGTGAACCACACTTACCCTCCAAGCAAGTCTGCAGTGTCACTTTGTTGATTCATATTCACAACTCGCAAACGGTGACCTTTAAGAAAGAGAGAAAAAGAATTACTTCAAACATTTAAAAGAAGCCAGGCCGTGATGGTGCATGCCTTTAATATCGGGCAGACCTCTATGCATTCCAGGCCAGCCTGGTCTACAAAGTGAATTCCACACCAGCTGGAGCTAGGCAGTGAGGACTTGTTTCAAAAAAACAAATGAAAGAAAGAAAAAAGACAGAGAGAGAAAAGAAAGCTTAATGAGAAAAATCACAACACATTCCTTAAAAAAACAGGGCAAGTTTACACAAATGCATTTTCTTTGACCTTCTCAGTTAACTTTAGAAGTCTTTAATATCTAAAAATTGAAACCAACAAAAAGATCCTTCAGCTGGGTGGTAGTGGCAAACATCTTTAATCCCAGGACTCGAGGGGCAGAGGAAATTGAGTCTCTATTGGGGTGGGGGCCAGCCTGGTCTACATAGTGAGTTCCAGGACAGTCAGAGATAGATAGTAATAGCTTGTCTCAAAAACACAAAAAATAAAAAGCAAACAGACAAAAAGATCCTTCAATAAACTGAATTGGGATTAAATCAATATCCAGAGTATAAAATACTACTTGGCCATTAAAAGGAGAAGGCATTTTAAAAAGGCTAACTAATAAACATAATTAAGCAAAAAACATAAGTAAGTCTTGCCATCTACCTGTATTGTTATCCAAGAAGGCAGAGGCTCATAAGCAGGAGGCCAACCTGAGCTATACCACAAGGAAAGCAGTATAGATTTCATACATACATCAAAATACAATTTGATTTTGAAACAATATATACATGTATGCATGCCTGTGTTTGTGTGTATATCGAGATAATAAGATAATTAAGAAAATGCCAATTTGTTAATAGTGGTTGTTATTTCCAGGGAAACCAACTATAAGCGGAATAAGTCCACTTCAAACTTTAATATACTTAGATTTATTATTTAGAAGAAAAGAACAACATAAAGTCAGGCATGGTAATACGTGCATATAATCCAAGCACACAGGTAACTGAGACAAGAAGAGCCCAAGTCTGAGGCCAGTTCTAGTCTACAAGTTACAGTCTATGCCCGCCTCTTACCCCCGCAAGCCTCTCAAATACCTGTAGCATAAGCCAAGTGTTGGACAGCGGAGGTTTTACCAGTTCCAGTCTCTCCCACTAACAATACAGGTTCCCCTTGACTGACACACACTGCAAGCTGCTCAAGGAGAACAGAGGATGGGCGGGTAGCAGCAAAAGTGGACTTCTTCCTAGGAAAGGGAAAAGGGGATTTACAAGCTAGCTGGGCCAGGCATGAAGACTTGGGCAGAAAAAGAACAAGTTTTAAGGCAGCCTAGGCAGTCTAAAATATCCTACTTCACAGGTAACAACCAGGAACATAGCTCAGTGGAACAGCATTGCCTATCGTGTGTGAGTCCAGCAGTGAGACAAAGGAAGTAAGGGGAAAACAACCATGCAGGTTCCCAACTTTGCTAAGTGCTGGATATAAGAAAACCAGTCCAAAGGAAAATGAGAAAAGAAGCCAGAGTGATTGTCTTCATATTCTAACATTCTCTTGGAACATACAACGTAAAAATTTCCTCTGCTCTACAAACACTAAGCATTCATTCAGCTGGCAAGTGTCACATATATTATTACCTGTGGATAAGATGCTAGGTTATGAACACTCAAGACATAAGACACAACCTGCAGAGCATATACTTGAACAAATGACTATCTGGCCGCCATTCCTAACCTACATAGGGAATGGACAAAGCTCAGCGTATAGAACCATTTACTGCCCGCAGTGAAAGACTAACCACCAGCGTTTGATTCCTTAAAAGCACAAAATGGTGGAAGGAGAAGGACTGACTCCCCAAACTCATCCTGTGACCTTTACATTGCATGCCATAGCACACAAAACCACATACACACATCATACATATATACAATATATCAAATGTATCTTGGAAGTATTTAAATAATACACAAAATTATAATGTATCAATACTGTCTTCCCACTGAAGTAGTCTAACAGAATCTGTGACTATGACTTACTTGTCTTGAGACAGAACACTGATCATATCACATTGTGGTGCATCTTTCACCTCAATGGCTAGTATGATCGGTACACAACTCAAATAGCACCATGTCAAAAGCACACTTCCAATACACATCATTTAGAAATTTGTCTGACGCAAGTCAACAAGGAATTTACACACTAGTACAGCCTGATACCCACTTGAGCTTTACTTCACTAAATAAACTGTAATAAATCAGATCAAGGACCTCTTCCTGTTCATCCCAAGCTGCTAATAGCTATTAACATCTAGTTCCCAAAACCTATTTTGGGAACTTACTATTCCTCAACATGCACCTAAGCAAGCATGCTCAGATCAGACACAACCTGCAGGCTCGTGAACCCTACTTACTTCTGTATGTGAACAGCTTCACTCTGTTTCCGCAAAAGTCGCACTCGACCTACTTGAACGTCTAACTCATTAATGACAATTTCTGGTTTATAAAGCTTACAGAAAAATTCAGCCTGTGGGAGAGAAAGATTTCAATTAATTTAAAAACTTATCTGCTTTTAAACATTTCCTTAGCCAAAGTACCTTAATGCACGTTTCTCATCAGCCCCTCCACCCTGAAAGCAGTGTCTACTTCTAAGAAACCTAAGTTAGCATATATCAAGGGTTTCTTTTACTTTTCAAGTTGTTTAAATGCTTATTTAAACCTTGACCACACATCCAAGAAGTGGTACGAAAGACAGTTAATGTTAGTTGTCAACCTGACAGAAGACAAAGGCTCTGCCATGCCTGCTAAGGATGGTTCCCATTATGTTAACTGACTCTGGGCAGGTGTCCTGGAGTGCGTCAATGAGGGCAAGCTGAGCACCAACATTAAAGTATTCCTTGCTGTTCTTGATTGTAGATGCACTCTGACCTGCTCTCCCAAGCTCCTGTCTGCAACTGCCCTGTCTTGAAAGGACTATCACCTGGAACTGTGACCAAAATAAACCCTTTCTTAAGCTGCTTTGTCTGGGGGACTAGACCATAACAACAGGAAACAAACTATCACTCAAATAAGAGTCTGCCTAGATAAAGTGAACACACTGATATTCACCAAGACCTTAAGAAAAGACCCACTCCTAACAAAATGTCCATTGTTCTTTCACTAGGCTTTGGTCAGTTTTACATTTCTAACACAGGGTAAGAACCCAAGTTCTGCCTGAGAAAGAAAAGCTGCTGCAGAGGCTCCTACGGAGAAGTTATTCATCTCTTACCTGATCACCTAAAGAACCCAGAATAAAGCTTAGGTTTGGGCCAAGAAAAAATAGGCAAAATGCTTCAAGGGAGCCGCTGCCTGTCCCAGTCAGTAGAGGAAACACTGAATGATATAACCCAATCATGGTGGTTTCATATCCCTTGCTTACTATGATGAACACACCAGGTAAGTTCTTTTGGGTACTCCACATTCTGAGAACAAACCACCCCACCACTGCAAATGCTCATACACTTCTTTACACTATTGCAATCACTGACATGATGTTTCAAGGAAGAATGCCTTGATCAACTCAGACATTTCTGCAGGCTTCAACAATACCAATACCACTACTGAAAGGCTTATCCCTTTTAAATATTACATATATTTCCCCTCTGTACACCAAATCTAAGACCTCATGAATGTTGAGCACAAACACTACCACTGGGTAACAGTCTCAGTCATTCCAAAACACGTATCTTGATCTAGAAAGTAAAAGGCAAGATATCACCAATCTCAGTGTTGAACCTAATGAACGTAATTATTACCATTCATTGGAACTATTTTTTTTTCATTTTCAAGGAAAAACAATAAGCTGGGGGTGCTGGCACACAATTTATTCCCAGCACTCTGGAGGCAGACAGATCTGTGTGCTCCAGGCCAGAAAGAGCTACACAGTGAGACACTGCATAAAAAATAAATACATGATACTAAAATAGTAAGAAAGAAAAATCTGTACAATGAAGCATAGACTAAGATTTTACTAAGACCATTCCTACCAAGAAAACAAAATGGTCACTAAAACACCAGAGAAGAAGGTATCTATAATATCTGGGAGTTAGGAATAAAGAATGTATGATACTTTAAGAATGTATGATACCAGAGAATTACATTGGAAGTTTCCTATCCCTGACAGGTAGAAATGGACCATTAATGTATAAAGAGGAACCAACAGTGAAAAGGCCACCTTTGGTAAGGAGCAGAGTCAAGCAGCCCAACCTTCTTCCAACATGCAAGCAGCACATACCTTTTTCTTGGAAATGTTCAGTTTGCTTCCAATAATTTCTGCCATTTTCAATTTTTTTGTCTGCTCAGAAAGCATGGCAGTGAAACAGTCCAGAGCCTATTAAAACAACCAAGGGAAACGTCAACTGATTTTAAGAGTAATACATTGGGCTGGGGAGATAGCGCAGTGGTCCTAATCCAGCAGAGGACCAGAATTCAGTTTCCAGCTCACAAATGCTTGTAGCCTCAGTACTAGAGGATCTGATGCGATCTTCTGGCCTTTGTAGGCACCTGCACTTATATCATGAACCCTCACAGACGGACGGACATAGACACACAAAATTAAAAAACCTTTTACAAAGCAGTCCATTACTGAGTGAATGATATATCATTAAGCTCCTGCTACCTCTTGACTGTGGGTGCAGTCAGCAGCTCAAACAAACCCTTACCACAATGACTGCCATTATACAAAAACTCTATTTTCAACAAATACTGATTATTCACTAATAAAATACTTGTGCGTATATCCAAAGAAGCATATTTCACAATGGCAAAAAGATAAAAGCACAAAGTTCCATTGACAGATTAGTGAAAAAATGAAATATCATATATATATATATATATATATATATAAGCAACTAGAATATTATTCTGTCTAAAAAGAAATAAATGCTACAAGGATTAATCATGAAAATACGCAGAGTGAAGCAGGTGGATTCAAAAGACAACATACTGCATGACCATATTTATGCCAGCATTTGGAAAGTCAGATTAGCCCTCTCCAGAGTGTCATGGAATAGGAAATAGAGCAAAAACTAAAAAGACAGAAGGAACTTTACAGAAGGTTATCTATCAGAGATTTGTTCTGCATTCTTTTATGGGGGGGGGGTGGAAGCAGCAAACTTGCTGCTTTGCAGAGAACCCAGCACTCACATGATAGTTCACAATCAACTGTAATCTCAATTCCGAGGACTCCAAAGCCCTATTTTGACTTCCAAAAACACCAGGCATGCATGTAACACACATGCATACGAACACAAACACACACACATATACTGCATTACAAGGTTAGAGAGGAGCAGCCTAAGGTTTTCAAACAACCAACCTTAATATATCCAGTAACCTTACAGGAACTGCAAATGATAGAGACTCTGTAAGTGCTAATTGGACTTCTGTGCCAATGTCAGATTTAAGGAGATTCAAGGAAGCAACAGTCTCATATAGCATGCATTCATCTTTTGTGAGGCAAATGTTAAGCTCTTGGTCAGTTTATAATAGAATTATCCCCTAAAGACTGGATAGACACATACTTCTCTAATCCAAAGATACAGATTTGGAGATTCTACATAAAGACCACAGCTCGGTCTAGAGAGCTAGATCAGCAGTTAGGAGCACTAGCTGCTCTTCCAGAGGACCTGAGATCAATTCCCAGAACCCAGATGGCACCTCACAACTGTCTGTAATTCCAGTTGCAGAGAATCCCACATCTCACACAGACATACATCCAGGCAAAAAAAAAAACCAAGGCACATAAGTGTTAAAAAAAAAAGAGAGAGAGAGAGAGACCACAGCTTTAGAGGCACTGTGATGCACCACACCAGCCCGTTCTGTCAAGCTTTCACCTCAATGTTCCACTGTGAAACCTTACCTCTTCTACAGTAACACCCTGTTTGAAGGTAAGTTTTTCACTATATCTGACTAGCTTGAAGGCAGCTCAGTTTTAAATGGCGAAAGGAAGTAAACAGTAGCTAGAGAAGATAACCAACAGTATCTTACCTCCTGAAAAACATGTAACGATGCTGATGAAGATGTACTGTCAAAGCCATGAGCAATTCTATTACACCAGTTCAGGAGATCCCTTAAAAAGCAAGCAAGCAAACAACAAGAAAAAAAAATTTTTGGCTAAAGAGATGACAAGTTATTTAGCCCTCTTAAGTCAATGATTATCTAATGATTGAAATCTCCCTAATCTTCTACCAGTGTGGAAGAGAAAGTACTAGAGGTTAAGTCCGTAACCATCCCACTTCTCCTGTGCCCATGTCAGACAAAGTAACAAGGAAGAAAAGAGACTAAATACTACCAAATTCAGGGGACCCACTCACTCCTAATTCTTGAGAACAGAGAGCTGAGGCATAGAACTCATTACATGGAGCAAATCCAGAAAGACTTACTTCAGCCAAGTGTGGTGACCTTTCTCCCACTCGGGTGGCAGATACAGGCAGATATGAGTTCAAAGGCCAGACTGGTCTACAAAGTAAGTTCCAGGACGGACAAAGCTACAAACTGACTCTGTCTCAAGTGCCCCCTCCCCCCACCAAAAGACCTATTAATAAAGGAGTTCTACTGAGAGAATGACTAAGGTAAGCATTAAAGTTAATCTTTAAAGCTTTGTTTTTGAGCTATGTGAGCTCTATACCCTAGTTTGGCTATACATACAGCCTGGCCTGCCTTGCAAGACCCTTCTGCCTCAGGCTCTTAGGGTGCTAGAATCACGCGCATGTGCCCGACCCAGCTCAAAGGGGATCTGATTTCATGATATAACTCATAGGTTTAATCTGTAAACTTGATTTGTCAGGATCACCTGCTTCTAAATGGAAGAATTTTCCAGCAAAGCTGTTTTTAAAATATCAACCGAAAGCAGTATGTAGTCAGGTACCTTAAAGATAGTTCTCTTCCCTCCAGGACCACTCTTCTGTTTTCTCTTGAAACTTCCTGTGAAGTCTGTTCACAGTCAACAGAACTGTCACTTGGACAGCAATGTTTTTCTCCAGTAAGCTCAATGTAAATGTCAAGTAAATGATCAGTTTCAGACAAAAGGCTTGGATATCTGCTCTGAAGAATCTGATCCAGGAGAAAAAGAAAGAAAATTCAACAGCTAAAAGGACCCACCCTAGAATAGTCTGAGTAAGGACCTGGATCCCGGCCCTAGCACAGGGATGGGAAAACAAACAACTGCTAACATTAGTCAACCAAAAAAAAAAAAAAAAAAAAAAAGATTTTGCTGTAAAATATTTCATCTTTACCAAGCATAGTAATTTGTACCCTCACCTGTCCTTGCCCCCACCCATTCTTAAAATTCCATGACTTTCCCCCATTACTTTTACTAAACTATATGACATTCTAGTTATCTAAAATAGTTTAGAGAACAAAAACCAGACACCCAAATAACCAAGCCATAGGTACTAAAGTACCCAAATTAACAAACTCCACAAGTATTACTTTGTTTAATCCTGAATATAATTATATCACCTTCATTACGTAATCTTAGCTAAAAATAAATTAAAACGTTATATAGGAAAAACCCGACCATAAAAGAAGAGTCACTGACAAAAGGCAGTTAAGTTTTAAAAGTCAGAAGTAGAATTTAAAGCATACTGTGTAGTCCTATTGGCTTCAATAGCTACTCAACACTGCAGTAGAGAGCTTCATACTGATACTACGGGTTCCATTCTAGATTTCAGATATTTTAATTAGGGATGCCCCTCTGTACTACCTTCCTCTATTTCCATCTAAGAGGAGATTCTGGAATTTTTTAAACAAAAAATAAAAATGAAAAGCATTCTTGATCTGCAAAACTGCATACCTCATTCAGTTCTTTCTTGTCCAGATTATCCAGGTGAATTTTGGTCCAGTATTTGTCTAGCATAGTAGCGTGACTATTCAGTGGCCGATACCAACTTCCTCCACAGCTCAAGAGTCTGTATTTTAGAGGGAAAAATACAAATAGCGACACATAAAACATTTAGGTTTCAACTTAGTCTAGCTATAATCAACCTACTTCATCTGTGGGGCACAAACCCCCAAGACCTATGAAGGATGATGGAAACCAGACAGTACAAAACCTATACACAGACATCAATAGTAAAGTTTTATTAATTAGGCAAAGCAAGAGATGACAAACAAGAATAAAGGCGGGTATGCTGCGATATATAATATCCTCACACCTGGGAGAAACTGAAGCTGGTTAACTGAGTTTGAGGACAGTCTGCGATATGCAGCAAGTATCTACAACAAAAACTCTAAAATAAACAACTAGAAAAATATCACAAAAGCTATGGATTTTTATATCTGTAATATTCCACTTAATATTTTCAAATCCTACTAATGACTAAGCAACTAAAACCATGGTAAGTGAAGTCATAGATAAAAGGGGTAACTCTTATACAATTATGTAATCATAAATAAAAGGTGCCATTTTAGTGCTAGATAGTAATAGGTTAAGTAGGGCAGATGAAAAATTAAAGGCTGCCATTTGATGCATGAGTATTTTAAAAAAAGGAGTGAAGGAATTTTCACCAGAGTATTTTTAAATCACTGTGAATAATGCCATGGGGTGTTCAGATCTCAATGATAAGACTCTTCTGTAAAGCATAAATGACTGCAACAAAAAATACTTGAGGGTATTAGCATGTTTAATAATAAATTCATTGCTTGTTACCAAAAGCTATACTTGGAAATTATTACAAATTTCCAGAATGAGGGGGATATATATTAAATGTTTATTTTAGACAAACTATATGCTTACACATTAACCATACTGCCCCAATATGTCATTATTTTCTTTTAATGTATAAGCGAAAGTCTCTTAATGTACCTTGCTCAATCAACTATAACTACAAGTGATAGAGATGAAAACTGAATTCAAGTCTCTCTAAGTTGTGTGGCATTCGCTGATGTCTGAGTTTTTGGGGATAACTGTAGAGGCTCCAATATGCAGCACCAAGAAGAGGTTTCAGAATGGGAACAGCAGCCAATTGTACATACCTTCTGGTTGCAAATAACTGAAATGTAGGAGCTACTTTCAGACAGTCACCTTGGCCAGGAATCAAAAGCTCTCCATTTTCCAGCAGAGGAATCAACACAGAAACCTAAATCATAAAACCCCATTGAGACGAACAAACAAAAACCGTCTGTCTCCACATGATGGGTATATCGTTAAAGGAAACTCCACCCAGTTTTCACAATCATATCTTTCTAATCAAATGCCACATGGCTTTTCTGAGTTATCTGCACCGCAGTACTGCAGTACAACACCTTATTTACTCAATATTCACTGAGTGCTTAGTGGGGCCCAAAACCAAGCAAGACAGTAGGATGCAAACAGGACTTAAAAGTCAAGGATCATACAAGAGATGGGAGAAATGCAAATGATAAGCTTAATTCAGAAGAGATCACTGAACCTGCTCCAAAGATGAAAATATCCACTAAGTCTTAAAGAATGAGCTAGTTTTGGTGAAATAGTAATGTCTAACACATAACCATTTTTTCTCTTCTCCAGGATGCAAAATTCAATATGCATTTACTTGAAGATTCCTTTGTAAAATATTGAAATTAATCTAAAAAAAAAACTATCTAAAGAAAAACACCTTAATCCTCACTACATCTTTGTGGTCATAGTTAAGGATTTCAGAGGAAACCACTTCACTGCAGAAGCGATCTTGCTAAAAGTCAAAATAGCCCACCATTGGGCAAGCTCCTGTAATCAGAGCAATGGGGCAAGAACAATACCAGCCCAAGATCAGCATGGGCTACACAGCAAATTTCACAGCTGTAGAATAAAAAGTGTCTCAAAACAAAGCAAGAAAACTACAAAATTATGCCAGGTAGTGGTGGCTCACCTTTAATCCCAGTACTTAGCAGGTAGAGGCACACGGAACTCTATGAGTTCAAGGCCAGCCTAGTCTACAGAGTGAGTTCCAGGACAGTCAGGGCTACACAGAAAAACCCTTTCTTGGGGAGAAGAAAACAAAACAAACCAACCCATAATCAGTATTTATTTCTTCAGCAGACAGATGCAAGCATATTATCTCCGCCTTCATTTGTCTACAGCTGCCACATCTGGAAAGCAGGATCTCAAAGTTCCCTGTGTATTGCTAACAGTTGCCCACCAGGTAATAAGACTGCTCATTATACTCAACCATTACAAGAAATAGCACAAAACATTTAATGAATACTCTAAGAAATAGGAGACAGACAAAGAAACCAATCTCTTTAATCAGATTAGGCAGGTAACTATGAAAGAACTTCCTACAGCATACCTTGTAAAACATCAAACCATCCCCAGGCACTGTGGATAAAATGTTCTCCAAAGACAAGATGTGTACAGCAAAGGGTTTAGCAAGATGACATACCACATCTAAAGGAGCATAGTCAATATCCTCCAAAAGGATCCAGTGGCCTTTTGTGGCTGCCTGTGTCAGGGTGCCAGGTTGCCATACAAATTCTCCAGGGACATCTGTACAACGATACATGCCCAGTAGCATCTGTGGAAAAGAGGTTAATTACAGAAACCATACATCTGAGATAACAAGGCTACTTCCTTTGACAAGTCCTATGAAATTTCAACAAGGAGGCATGTGAGGTTTACAAAACTTATCCCAAAAGCCAGAGTAAAGGCAATAACCATTTCTATGTTCCCTTAGCAAAAATATTAGAACGCTAAAATTTGCAAACACACAAACCCAGCAATACTTGCAACTTCTTAATTACCTTACTGTCCGTCTGATCTCCAAGCTGGACTTTGAGAAGCTGAGGAGGTTTTCTTCTACCTGTCAGTGCAGCTAAATGTTCAACTAAGGCAGTTTTGCCACTTCCTATTGGCCCCTCCAGCAACACTGCATTCTGAGAAGCCACCGCAACAGCAAGGGTCTGAAGATTTTTACACACAGACTCAACCAACACAAAGGACTTAAGAGTGAGCTCCTCTTCCCGTGAAAAACTCCTGTCACTTGCCTAAGGAGAAAAGTGAAAAAGAAAAAGGCTATTTAATAAGAGACCTCCCAAGTGACACAAGACAATTTCTGTAACAATGCTTCTAATGACTTTACATTACAATAACAAGTGTGTTAACCAAATTTAGAATAGTTTCTTCATATTTTTAATATTATTTTTGTGTAGAGCAAAGGTAGAAGTTTTTGTTTTTGTTTTGTAAATTTCCAAATCACATTATGTGTATGGGCGTCACATGTGTGCTTGCTGCCTATGGAGTCCAGAAGAGGGCATCAGTTCCTCTGAACATGGAGTCACATCAGCTGTGGGCTGGGACAACCAAAGGTGCTGCAGCAATGTTCTCTCTTTTGTTTGTTTGAGGCAGGGTCTTTCTCTTGCCTCAAATACAAAGCTTGCCTCAGCTTCCTGAGTGCAAGGATTAAAGACATATACCACCACACCTGGCCCAGTAAAGGCTCTTAACATTGGAGCACTCTCTCCAGCCAAAGGATAATTCTAAATATTTAAGAGCCTCATAAAGCAGTAGGAGCTTTTGTTTTAGTATTCTCCAACATTCTTAATTTTATACTTAAGATTAACAATGTCAGGGCTTTAGCTACAGTTCCAGGGTCTCCAACACAAACTCTGACCTCCAAGGGCTTTGACACTCATGTGGTTCACAAAACAAACTCAGGCACACATACCTACACACAAAAATTGTAAAAACCTTAAAAAAAAAACAATGCATGAACTAGTAGTCTAGTTGCTACATGTGAAGTACATGTTATGCCGTATCTCTTGTACAGATGCAGAGAACTGGGAAAATCTGGGCACTGAGAGAACACACTGTTTCAAATGCATCTAGGTTTTTCAGGTACAGTGAGAACTGCAGTCTGTTGTTTCCTTAGCAACCCTGGCCTAACCTATCAAGTGCTTTCCCACCATGTTATATCCTCAGCCCTGAAGTCTGTTTCAGCACCAGCCTTTGTGTGTTATTTTGTTCTTTTCCATTTTTGAGACAGAGCCTTGTTGCGTTATTTAGGCAGGCCTCAAGAGATCCTCTTGCCTCAGCCTGCCGAATAGCTGGGACCACAGGACTGTGTAACGATGGCAGCTTCGAATTCTGCTAAACTTCAAGGCATAACAGAGGTGGCATTATATTTCCAATTTCAGATTTAAGAGAGATGAAAGGAATACCTGGGAGAAACTCAAGGTGAATCTATCTTCATTTCTCCATAAACATTTCTAAAATGGAACAGCACTTTAGTAAACTCAATGATTCATGGACCCTGACCTACTGAGGCTATAATACCTGCTCTCCAGGACTGGATGGTTGTTTGGGCAGCACCACACCACAGACAGCGGTCACGCTGGAAGAGAGGTCAGCTGAAACAAGGTGTCCCTGAATGTACCGGGGCTCCTCTCCCTTATACCAAAGGGAGGCTTTTGGGTTGGCCAAAACCAAGGCCTTCTCCAAGTCCTGCAGCTGGGCCTCTTCTAACAACCTAAGAAAAAAAAGTCCCATGAAATCCACATAGAAAAGGCACGGAAGCCCTCCAGGAAGGCCCGTGCTCACCTCAACCTGAAATGCACCAATTCATCAATACTGAAAATCTTCCTTAGGAAGGCTAACTTGTGCTCTTCATTCATGCAGGTCACCAACGCAAGACAGTTAGCTGTATGCCTGAGGGAAAAAGAAGCAGATCAATTCTACTGACCCACAGGTAAGAAAAGTACTTGTCCACTAAGCACTCGAAATTGAAGTCTTCACTACCACAACATACACTTATGAGTAAAGAACACAAGTACGTGATGAATTTATTTAGCAGAACAGGAAAAAGGGTGAAACTCCATGTATATCATTTTTCTTCTGAAGCAGCACTGAATGATTGGGAAAGGGGGTAAGAACTAAAACTTGGCAATGACAGAATGATCCAGGGCTACAGATGGATCAGCAGTTAAGAGCACTGACTGCTCTTCTAGAGGACTGCAGTGCAATTTCCAGCACCCACATGGCAGCTCACAACCATCCATAACACAACTCGTGGGATCCAATAAACATACAGACAACACCCATGCACATAAAATAATTTAAGAAGACCGTATCTAAAAGGTTTTTCTTTGCCCTGTCCCACCCCATCCAAATCAGAAACACAGGCTAAGCCACGTACCAGCGCACCAAAGCATCATGGCTCCTGAGGAGAGGGACACACACACTCCAGTCCCAGAGCTCACGGAAAACAGGCTGCCTCTGCTTCAGAAACGTGTGGGCAGCTTCCATTAGGTCTCGGAGCTTCATCCGCCTGCGTCCATAGCGCACAGGGTTAGCATCGGAACTCTCAAGGAAGAGCCGCTGAAACACTGGATATGTGTCCTTGAAATAGCGCAGGGCAAACCTTCAGGAGGGAAAACAGGAGGAATCGTCATTCACTGGTACAACAAGCAGCCAAGTGCCCATCTATCCTGAGGGACATGACTTGGAGAAATGAGTGTCTTCATTCCCTAGAGAAGCAGCCAACTGCCCACCTGCACAAGTGAACAGAACTGCAGAATGTAACAGAACCCTTCATACCTCAGAACGGGGAGAATAATGCTAAAGCCATACACTCCTGGAGTGATATAGATATGAATAGTTTGCATTGGTATGGATTTTGCTTTATTGATATAAATTTAAGATCAGTCTTGTTATATGTATATTTCTGCTCTTGATTGAGGTATTGTGATTGTATAGTTCATTTAAAACTGTAATGTATAATCAGAAAATAGAGGTTGTTAATGGATAATCACCAATAATAATCAAGCTTGTAGTCGCGTTAGATTTTCTAGATATATAGAAATATATTTCAGTTAGATAGGCATTCTTCATATCTTTCAAAGACTACAGAACATGGTATTTAAAATGTTTTAATAACTTAGGGCTTTTCATGACAATAAGACACGTCTGCTCCTGGAAGCACCAATTTACTTCAAAAGAAAGATGGGCATCGAAGAGGCTACAGCCATTTGGGCAAGAAACTACTCTTGCCTGGACTGTTGCATAAACTGGACATGAAGAACCCTCAGAGAGACGCCATAAAGCTCCTGCCTGAGACTGACACTGGTTAGAATCTTTCCCAGTAAGCCACGACCTTGTGGTGTTACACAGATTTAATAGAAATGGGTTAATCAAGATGTGAGAGCTAACCAATAAGAGGCAGGCAATGATGTAATGAATACAGTTTCCGTGTGATTATTTCGGGAGTAAGCTAGCCGGGCGGCAGGACCAAAAGCAGGCCCTCTCTCCTCACTACACTGGAGACTGAAACAGTTTCAGGTTGAGGAACAGGCCCTGGCATGAGACACCAGCTCAGAAGCTATGATCGCCAAAGGCTTTACCCACAGAAGCAGAGCACGTCCTGAGGGGTAATTACTGATTATACTCATTGAACACTCATTGGATTCTCACTACTATGTTATTATTTAGAGATATGAAAATTCACGTTGTAATTCTTGATATGCCACTGAATAACGAAGAGCCACTTACAGAATCAGGAGGGGAACAAAACAAAAATGTTCAACTGAATCTGGGGGAGGTAAAACCAGGTGCTTAGGATATATCTTAAAGCACACAGAGGAAAAGCTGGGCAGTGGTGACACATGCCTTTAATCCCAGCACTCTGATCTCCATGAGTTTGAGGCCAGAATAGTCTACAGAGCCAGTTCCAGGACAGCGAGGGCCACACAGAGAATCTCTGACTTGAAAAACAAACAAAGCATACAGAGATATTTAGGAGAACACATAATGTATGCTTTTAGCTGGGCGTGCTGTCACACACCTTTAGCCCCAGCACTCAGAAGGGAGAGGCAGTGGAATCTGTGAGTTTTTGGCCAATACCAAACAGCAAAAAAAAAGAACATGAAGTTTGATGCCAATGGAAAAACAGACAGCTAATTAATCCATAATCTTAACGAACCTCTAACATAGTCCTGACACATTCTGCCATGAAAGCTCAATACAAGTGGTACTTCCAAGCTACCACATTTCAATTCTAAGGCTACTTCTTTCTGCTTCTCCAATAGTATACAAAAACAGAGGCCCTTCACTTCTCTCTCTCTCTCTTTTTTTCAAGACAGGGTTTCTTTGTGTAGCCTTGGCTGTCTTAGCATCTCTGTAGACCAGGCTGGCCTCAAACTCAGAGATCAGCCTGCCTCTGACTTCCAAGTGCTGGGGTTAAAAGTGTGCAATGAAAACCATAATGAGCAATACATTGTTTAGAATGAAAGCCCCTAGTCTTCTCGGATTCTTCACTGTATCTTTACAAGAAAAAGAGAAAAATTTGACTACACAGTGCCTACTTATAATAATTCTCAGTCTGTTAAAACATAGTAATGGCAGATTCTCCCACAGGGAATGTTAAGTCATCCTACCCTGTGACAATATTTTTTGAGTCAGCCACTGGAAATGATATGTAAGCAATTTCCTGTATCTATAGTTTATCATTATCTGGGCATCCTTTTGCTATCTGATTCAAATGCAGATACTTTAGAATGTTTGAAGAAGGAAAGAAAATTTTGCCTTTTGGGGAATTACAAATTGCTCCTGAAAGAATACAAAGAGATTCTATTAATTATTTAGGCTATAAAACAGGTTTGCAAAAAAGGTGCAAACTAGGAGAGATCGATGGCAGACTCTTAATGACTTCCAAAGTCACTGATAGGAGACATTTCCCATATACGGTGCACTATGAGGATAGGTCCTGATGACCTGATTAATGTAAACAAAACCTTAGATGGTGACACGGACTTAAATAGTCCCAGGGAATTATCAGCTGAAGCTGAGAGACAAGGCTTTGACTGAAGAGAAATTATAGAAGGCATATGTGGATCATGTGAACCTGAAGCTTAACTGCATTCTGGTCATAGTACCCTCCAAACATTCTCCTACAGGAACTTTAATGAAGACGGAAGATAATGTCTTAGAATGGATCTTTTTTAACACATAAACTGCGTAAAAACTTAAAAACTTATGTGGTCTCTGAGCTAATTCTAAAAGAAGAATTGAGGCTTCATCAATTAGCAGGAATAGATCCAGCAGAAACTATACTACCTTTTTAATAATAACGAAATTGACAAATTATAGGCAGAAAGTGAACCCTGGCAAAGAGTTTGTAGTAACTTTTAGGGAAAGATTAACAACTATCCACAAGTACGAGAATTAAACTTACAAAGAGAACTAATTGAATTTGTCCTCACATTTTATGGGATACCAATAACTGCAGTACCTACATTCTATACTGATGCAAATAAACCTGGAAAAGCAAGTTACAAAACAGAAAACTTAAGTAAACTGAAAAAAGCCCTTGTGACTCTGCCCAAGTCAGAATTATATACAATTTTCATGGTACTAATGGAGTTTGAAGAATCAATAGTTACCGATTCACAATATGCAGAAAGAGTTGTTTTGCATATTGAAACCACGGGATTTATACCAGATGATACAGAACTGACTTTATTATTTATTCAGTTACAAGACAAAATCAGAAATAAGATTCATCCCATACACATAACACACATCCAATCCCATATGGATCTGCCAGGTTCTCTTAGCACAAGATATGCAGAAATCGATCAAGTATTGTACTGAAGTGTACTGAAGGCCTCAGAATTTCATAAAACACATCATGTTCATAGCAAAGGTTTAAAAAAAGCCTTTTCCATCACATGTCAACAAGCCAAAGAAATTATAAGGAAATGTCCTACTTTTATACAACCAAACACCACTACCTGCAGGAAATAACCCAAAGGGTACTCAAAGGAATTAAATCTGGCAGATAGATGTATCCATTTTGTAGAATTTGGAAATTAAAATATGTACACCACACCACTGATACCTATTCAGATTTTCAATGGCAACTGCTTTGAGTTTAGAAAAGGCTGATTTGGTAATAATACATTTGTTAGAAGTTATGGCCATCTTGGGTATACGTCTACAAATAAAGACAAAAATGCTTCAGCATATGTTTCTAACAAAATGAAAGTTTGTGGGCTTTTATTTTTTCTTATTATAATAAAAGCACATTACAAGTATATCACACAACCCTTCAGGTCAGGCAGTTATAAAAAGTTCAAATTGGACATGTTACATAAACAGAAAGGGGATAAATACTCCCAGAAATAGGCTGCATAATGCTTCATTAATTTTAATTTCTCTAAATGCTAATGAGAAAGGAACAACAGCTGTGGAGAGACACTGGATAGTAGAAAAACTACAAAATTAAATCAGCTGATATCCTTTAAAGATGTACTGACCTCAGAATGGAAACCAGGACGTATGTTTCATTGGGGAAAGAGGTTTTGCTTTTGTTTCCACAGGAGAAGCTATGAATCCCATCAAAATTGATAAAGATTTGATTTGAACAAGAGACAACACTTAATTAAAAAGCATGACCATTTAATCTAAGATAACCTATAAAACTAACAAATGCTTCTCATTTGAACCAAAAGAGAACCTCTGCAAAATTAGGGTTTGTGAAGGGCTTTGTTTTTGTCTTTTGAGAAGGATAAAGATATCAGGTAAGGAATCTGAAGACCACTGGACAAATGTGACATCTGTAGAAAAAGGACAAATTATCCAGAAAAATGTCTCAAGAAAAAGAGTAAATTGGCCTATTGGTGTATCACATTTCCAAAAGGATAAAATTTCATAAATCTTCTCAAATCTGTTTCTGCTGTTCTCTACATATAATGTAAATGGTCTTTTTGTAGTTCCGGTCTAATTAAAATAAAAACTGGCTTTAGAGTTGATGTGTGGCTCTCTCGTTCTCTAAATCCCAAGTATGCTTATTAAAGTGAAATCCAAAATCTGTCTCATGTCAGAAGAACCACCTGATATGGAACAGAAGAAAAAAAATTAAGAACTATTTTATTGCTACTAATCTTATAATTCTTTGGTTTTATATTGGCTCTTTAGCAGCTTTTCTTAAGGTATAAGATTTGTAAGATTAATATCTGTATATTAATCTTTGTATTTTATATAAATAAATTTTGTCATGATTTTAAAGGTTTTATCTACCTTCCTGTACATGATTTTGGGTTTGAGTCTCTATCAGTTTTCTGCAGTGAACCATGAACATGTCTAACAGCGACCTTTGAAGGCTTCTTATCTCCCAAGTGCTTTGGTTACAGCAAGAGCCACCCCACTAGACTTGAGCGAAGAGATTATCACCTCACAGAGAAATACGAATCAAACTGCTACTCACGGGAGAACATCAGGATGGTTACCAATGAGTCTGCTCATTGACACACTGAGACGTTCATGCAGATCATGGTTGACTTGGCCTCCATTTTTAACGGCTTCAGCATTTCTTTCCAGCAAATCCAAAAGAATAGGGCGCAACTGGCGACCAAGCAAAAGGGTATAGTCCTTATCCAGGAGCAACTGTGCCAAGGAATTCAGGATACACTGGCGATCTTGAGGTGTCCACACCTAATCGAAAAGCAAATGTCTATGTAAACAATATTCTTTAGTACTGAAAGGATCAGAGATCTAGCTTAGGATCAAGACACTAATTTCTTTTTTTTTTTAAATTATTTATTATGTATTCAGTGTTCTGCCTGCATGTGGGCACCAAATCTCATTACAGATGGTTGTGAGCACATGTGGTTGATGGGAATTGAACTCAGAACCTTTGGAAGAGCAGGCAAAGCTCTTAACCACTGAGCCATCTCTTCAGCCCCAAAAACACTAATTTCTAAACTTTCTTGAGTTCATAGTAAAATAAAATACGGTTCTGTTACAATAAAAGATTAGATTCTGTTACTAAGAGTTCCATCCGCTGACGTTATAGACAAGAAAACTAATACTTAGGATTCCATTTTAAATGATATGTAACTTCACTCAACAGTAAATATTGAAGTGACTCAACACTGTCTAGGGAATGTAAAACCCCAGTGCTCCTACTCCTTTGCTACTCATAAATGAAAATATAATTCTATGATTACTTCAAGGCATGATGGAGAACACCTATAAAAGACAAACAAAAAAATAAGCTTTCTTGTGGGTTCTTTGTTTTGCAAGCCATCAACCCAAATAACAACACAGAGACTTGTTATTAATTAGAAAAGCTTGGCCTTTAGCTTAGGCTTGTCCCCGCAACTATCTCTTATAATTAAACTAACCTGCTTCTATTAATTTATGTTTTATCATGTGGCTTTTTTACTCTCCTTCATTCTATATGGCTGACTTGGTTCATGCCTCACTGGCGATTCCCTGCCTTTCTTCTTTCCAGAATCTTCTCTCTCTCTCCCCACAAGTTCCACCTATTCTCTCCTGCCTAGCTATTGGCCATTCAACTCTCCATTAAAAATCAGAAGGTGCCCCAGGCAGAGATACATCTTTACAGTGTAAACAAATATTACACCAGATTAAGACCTGGGTGTATCTTAAGTACAGCTTAGTTATATAGAGTTGGTTCCTAGCATGCAACGGGCTGTGGGTTCAATTCCAAAAGACAATGAAGATAAAATTAATTCCTGAAAATAAACCAACCTAAAATTAGCAAAAACAAAACCAGTATGAGCAATCATACTTTGAGATGCATGAAGAGGTAAACCACAAAATTCTACTGTGTGGTCTCATAATGTCCATAAGTATTAAAAAAAATTGAGTGTGTGTATGACACTACTTATACATAGACCAGTTAGCAGAACTTACTGTTCAGCAATGTGTAACATCAGATTTAAATTTACAAAGAAGGTATAAACCCTCTGATCCAAAGTTAGGACTTTGGGGCTGGAGAGATAGCTCAGAGGATAAGAAACTGGCTGCTTTTCCAGAGGTCCTGAGTTCAATTCCCAGCAACCACATGGCGGCTCATAACCATCTGTAATGAGATCTGGTGCCCTCTTTTGGCCCACAGGGAAACATGCAGGCAGAATATTGTATATATAATAAATAAATAAATCTTTTAAAAAAATTAAAGTTAGGACTTCATCATCCTCAAGCTACTTTTGGTCATGGTGTTTAATCAGAGCAACAGAAACTTAAAATAAGATAGCGAATACAACAAAGTTTCCAAAATGATCAAAGGGAAAGAAATTTAACAGATTCAGCCATGACAATAAGAGGGAACTGCACGTTTTAATTGTAGGAATGTCCCTACAAGCAAGTGTTCCTAAGAGATCACTTTAAAGAGAGGTACTAGTTTGACATCAGCCTAGGCCACACAGTTGAGATCCTGTCTCCAAAAAGGGATTTCACAAAGGACTTTTTGTTTGTTTCTTTAGGTTTTGCTTCATTTGACATATGGTCTTGCGATGAATCCCATTCTGGCCATAGCAACCCTAAATTCTCCACCATCCCACCAAGACCTGTACCATCCAGTAATGTTAATTGTAGATGTGCACAGTAAGCCCAGCATCTGCTGTTAGGAAGTGGCTCTAAGCTCTGTTTCATAACATGTTTGGAATAATGTTACTGGTTTTATCTAATCCTTTTCTAGTTATATATGGCAATGAGGCTAATCAAAAGAAGATAGATAAGTAATTTTCTAATCTTACAGCACTACAGGCTGTATTTAGAGGCCTACAGTATGTTAAGTGGTAGTAAATACATGGCCTATCATGTATGAGGGTAGGCTTAATACCCACCACCAGAAACAAAACAAACCATGTATTTCTTTTCATTCTAGATACACAGTATAAAAAGGGATATGAAAGTTGCAATGGGTGATTATCAAGTTTCTAGTGTATTATAAAATACGATTTACGCTAGATGATTTTACCCAATTTAGCTAATAAATGCTCTGGAAAGAAGGCTCAATAGTTAAGAGTACCTGCTGTTGTTCCAGGGGACCTGAGTTCAATTCCCAGCATCCATATGGCAGCTTACAACTGCCTGTAACCCCAGTTCCAGGGAATCCAACACCCTCACAGACATACATACAGACAAAACACTGATAGACATAAGTGCTCGAGAATGTTTAGGGTAAATTAGGACAGCTGGCAGGCTAGATAAATAATTTTATTTTGATTATTTTCAGATATATCCTATTGTAAGCTCCTTGGTCATCTTGGGGGGACTTAAAGAGAAAAAAAAAACTAATTTATATTTAAAGTGTAAGTGCTCTGCCTGAACATAAACATGCACACCTTGTATATACCTGGTGCCACCAAAGCCAAAGGAGGGTCAGATTCTCTGGAACAGGAGTTACAGTTTTTGGCTGTCATGTGGGTCTTTGCAGAAACAAATGCTCTTAATCACTGAACCATCTCCCTAGCCCGAGAAAGACTTTTATGAAGAAAAAAATTAGTCTTCTAGTACTACCGAACACTATTATAAACTTATGGCTTAAAGTAACAAACATTACTGTCTCATTTACTTCTGGAGTCTGAGGTCAAGAGTTGGCAGGGGCACATTCCTCTGAAAGGTTTACAAGAGCACCAGCCTTCCTTGATGCTTCATGGCTTCTGGCAGTGGCTATCAATCCTTCCCTGGCTTTCAGCTACATCACTCCAATGGCAGCCTAGGTCAGAATCACCAAGGTCACCTCTCTGTCCTTTGATCTCATTCTTTACTTTTGTGATGCATGGTTGGATGGTTAGTATCAAAGCGATCATCTCAAGACTAATCTAGAACAGCCCCTCAGACACATTTGTGAGGGATTCTCTATAAGGCTAGCCTCTCAGAGTGTCAGTGAGGGACTGTCTCGGTTATGTTAACTGAGGTGTGGGGTAGGATCACTCCTGGGGCAGATGTAGACCGTGTAAATGGAGAGAAACAAGCAGCAGCACTCATCCTCTCAAATCCCAGTTGTGGACACTGACCAACAGCTTCGTGCTCCTGCTGCCTTGAGTTACCAGTCACAATGCACTGGACTTTTCAGTGTGAGCCAGAGTAACTTCTTTCTCTGCAGCATTATTTTGTCATGGTGTTTTATCACAGCAACAGAGAAGAAACTACGGTAATTTTATTATGGCAGCAAGGCTCCATTTCCAAATGACATTACACTGGAAAGTATTAGAAGCCAGGATTTTCGTATTATTTCTGGTGGCTACAAGTTATTGTTCTGCAGTGCTGTGAATCAAAGCCCTCTACTACAGGCCACACTCCCAGCTTTGGTAAGCTACACTGAACCATTAAACTGGTGCTGTCCCAAGTTTTCTCAATTCCCTACCATGAATAAAACTACTAATGAGATTTTCAATAATGAAGGCAAGTATAAAGGCACATGCATGCAATCCCCAACAGGTGGGGAGCTGAGGTGTGAGGACTGCACATTCAAGCCTCCCTGGGCTACAAAGTAAGGTTGTGGGGGTCAGGAAAACTAGAAAGGAATGAAGTAGCAGCATATATAGTTACTGCTGCTCATTGGGCTAAGGTGGAGGATGGATTGAGCCTGAAAGTTCTAGGACAGAATGAATAGCATAGTAAATTTAAAACAACAAAATTTAGGGCTGGGGACTTATCTGGCATTCATGAAGCCCTGAGGGGTTCACTCACTAACATATATAAACAGGGGAAGATGATTCATGTCTGTAACCCCAGCATTTGGAAGGCAAGTTAGGAAGATCAAAACTTCAAGATCATTCTTGGCTTAAAAATGTCTTTTTTTTTCTATTTGATTGTTTAATCTTACATTTAGTGTGTGTGGACAGTTTGTAGGGTGTTCTCTCCTTTCACTGTGTGGGTTCTGGCGATTAAACTCAAGTTGGCCACCTTGGTGGCAGTCACCTGCTGAGCCATCTCATTATTTACATTCAATAAATAATTACATTCCTAAAATAAACTTATTATTAAAACCTATGAATGTGTAAATGCAAGAACTGAAAAGAGGGGGTAGCTGGGGGTAGCAGTTATACAGGACAATTATATAACAAGCCTTCTCTTTTTGTGCCCCAGCCTGCAAGCCAGAGCATCTACAATCCTGATTTCTGGCTGCTGGAACAACAGAGAAGCACTAAATGTTCAAGGTTTTCCCCTCCAAACCCAAGGCTACCAGAACATCCAGGTAACTACATTCTTGGGAAACTGTTTCTTTGTAAAGTGAGAGCCACTGGGGCAGCCTCATGGCAACCTCTTCCTACTTTCTCACTTTTCTTTCACAGAACATAAATGGGCTTTATTTAAGTGATTAAGAGGCATACTAGTTTGGTGGAAGCTCAAGGAACAGATTAAACTACCAAGTACTGGGCCAGTGAGATGGCTCAGCAGGTAACTGCCACCAAGGTGGCCAACTTGAGTTTAATCTCCAGAACCCACACAGTGAAAGGAGAGAACACCCTACAAACTGTCCACACACACTAAATGTAAGATTAAACAATCAAATAGAAAAAAAAAAAGACATTTTTAAGGTGGTTCAGATGCTCTTATCAAAATTTAGTAACCAGTTGGGCACGGTGGCACACTGTAATCCCAGCATTGGAGGCAGAGGCAGGTAAACCTCTGAGTTTAAGACTAGCTGGATCAACAGACTGAGTTACAGGACAGCCAAGGTCACAAGGAGAAAGCATGTCTTGAAAAACAAAAAACAAAGCCAGGCGGTGGTGGCATATGCCTTTCTTTAATCCCAGCACTCAGGAGGCAGAGGCAGGCTGATCTCTGTGAGTTCGAGGCCAGCCTGGTCTACATGAGCTAGTTCCAGGACAGGCTCTAAAACTACAGTGAAACCCTGTCTCAAAAAACCAAAACCAAACAAACAAACAAAAAATTCTAGCAACTAACTAATTCAGTTCCTTTGCAATGAGCAGCATTAGGTCTCAAACCTAGGACAAACCTCACTCGGTGCCTATGGATCCTCCCAGCACTTCTCATCCTGCCCCTATCCGAAACCTCTCCTTCCCAGGAGCTGGGTAGGAGGAGCTGCTGGATTAACCAGCCTAGAAACACAGGACTGTAGGAGGAACTGTGGATTAACCAGCCTAGAAACACAGGACTGTAAGAGGAACTGTGGATTAACCAGCCTAGATACTTTAAAGCCTTAACTTTAATATGGAAGTCAGAAAATGTATTGCTTTGTGGAAGAAGTTATGCTTTTGTTTTCAATGAAAGGCTGTAGATTCATTCAAGTTTGATATAGATCAGGACAACCCCCTCCCTGAAAATCCTGGCTAAAGACATTAAAAATAAACCCCAAAAAAACTACAAGACAGGTAACATGCATTTACCTGCTAAAACATTTTTTTTTAAAAAAAATATCTTTGGCCAGTTTGTGTACAATGCACAGTCCATACAAGTGTTAATGCAGATATGTATGCTAGCTTTGAAAGATTATGTTTTCAGGGCAAGGGGAACAGACAGGTGATCCAGCCTCTCAGAGTGTCTCTGTTGCAGTTTCCTCAGAGTTCTGCATCCAGAACAGCTTCAAGACTGTTAGCTGAGAAGGTCCAGCCTCACAGACTATTCTAGCCAGGACTTGACCATTATCCTAATGCCAGAGGACAGAGAGCAAACAGTAGGTGCAAGATGGAAGAGAGATTAAAAAGCAGCAAGGCCAAATGTAGACTTACACAAATAAGTTAAAAAAGCTAGTGGGACAAGCCTAAGTTACAGGCCAAGCTTTCATATATAAGTCTCTATGTCTTTTGTGAGTTGGCACCCTCACAGCAAATATGTCTACAAGCTACAGTCCCCCCAAAGGTACTTTCCACTGAGTCTACTGAAACACGGGGAAGTGAACAAGAGGACACAACTCTCCCTAGGCTCCCAGTGAAGGCGACTACAAAAAGCCCTCTTCAACTGAATAATGAAGTCAGCTCAGAGATGGCGGCTACTCAGAAGGCCTGGAAAACTTTCAAGGACAGCCTGTGACTCAGTTACTTCTTGCCACACTAACTACAGCAAAAAAGAGGAAAGACAAGCATTCTAAGATAAATGCAAGACGGGATAATACAGTGACAGACAGCAGCAGGGGACTGGAGCCTGATAACCTGTAATACAGCAAACTGCCCAGCATGTGCCATGCTCTGGATTCTACTGCAGCAGCAAAAGAAATTAAATGGACAAACAATAAAAAGCAAATATAGAACCAAGTTTGGCAGAAAAGTTTGTACCCACAGGTATTCTGGAGTCTGAGGTCCAGGGGTGGGGTGGAGGTGGTATTTAAAGTCTACTCTGGAAAACACAGCAGGAGGTCTAAACACTACTATTATTACAAATAAGGATAGTAATAAATAAGGGCAAACGTAGTTTCAATGGCAGAGAGGTTGTCTGGCATAGTGAAGCCATGAGTTGAGGCCAATCCGACATAAAATATTAAATAATATTAAATAATAATTAGTGCCAGGCACTTTTGGTAAATCCTCAGCTGTATTTTCTAGTCATCAAAGCAGCCTTATGTATAGCAGTTACCATAGCAAACTTTATCCATGGCGTTTATAATCCTCCCGGCATTTTTTCCTCATAGCAGCCCATAAACTGGAGACTATCACCCCCATTTTACAGATCAGAAACTGAAGAAAAAAAGCCTGAGGCCAGCTTAGGCTACAAAGTTGAGACCCACTCTCCAAAGTTAAATAAAAGCTAAGGTTGACAAAGTCAGCAGAAGTTCAGAAAACTGCCATCACAGAGCAAAGGCCTGATGTGCTATTGAGAGTGCTAAACGTTGTGTTGCCTTGCTGCGGCAGTACTGGGGATCAACCCTAATACAGACAAGGCAGGGACTCACTCGCTTACCTCCATCACTAGCCCAGAGTTCCCACTTTATAATCACTGTCTACCACTCTTCTATTTTAAAGCCACCATATATATTTAATCAAGAAACAGAGATTGAACTTATGCAACTTGCAGAGTAGCACAAATGCAATTAAATAATAGAAAACGGAGGGCTAGAGAGCTAGCTCAGTTAAGAGCACTTGTTCTTGCAGAGGCCCCAGGTTTCACTCTTAGCACCTACAGGGCAGCATTCAACCACTGTGAATCCATTTTCAGGGGATCCAGTCCCTCTTTGACATCTGCAAGCATAAGATGCACATATATACATGTACTAATGAACATAAACTAAGATACATTACACACATAAGGGGGGGAGCTGTTTCAGCAGTTAAGTGCGTACACTCATACACTGCCCTTCTGGAGGACCAGGGTTTGGTTCCCAGTTCCCACATCAGGCAGCTCACAATCACCTACCTGTAATTAGAGCAGTGGTTCTCAACCTTCATAAAGTTTCGAACTTTCAACCCTTCAGAATGTGGTGGTCCTCAACCATAAAATTATTTTTGTTGCTACTTTCGTAACTGTTATTTTGCTGTTATGGATCACAGTGTAATATCTGTGCTTTCTGATGGTCTTAGGTGACCCCTAACAGTCATTTGACCTCCCACATGTTAAGAACCACTGCTCTAAGCAATCAGATGCCCTCTTCTTACCTCCATGTGTACCTGCAATTATCAGGCAGGAAGATACACACATGTATGGACACGGGGACGGACGAACGGACAGACAGACACACACCCCACACACTTTTTAAAATTAATAAAAATAGCTAGCCAAAACCAGGCAGTGGTGGCCCACATCTTTAATTCCAGCACTCAGGGATTTAAGGAGGTAGAAGCGGGCAGATCGTTTTTTGAGTTCAAGGCCAATCTGGTCTATAAAGAAGGTTCCAGGACAGCCTGAGACAGTTCAGAGAAATCTTTGCCCCACCCCCCCCAAAAACAAACAAACAAAAACAAACAAATAAATAGATTAAGTACATGAATGAATAAATAAATAAATCTTCAGTTATGCTATGTCCCAGTAACTATGCTTGGTGTTAAACGCAAATACAGACAGTGATCAAAGTGAGGAGGAATCACAGTGGGAATGAAAATAGACACAGACCTTAACAAGCCCACCATAGTGACGCGCTCTGTAATCAGGACTTGAGAAGAAGCCCATCATAGTGACACACACCTCTAATCAGTGCTTGAGAAGAAGCCCACTCTAGTGACCACACACATCTCTAATCAGTGCTTGGAGAACAGAGGCAGAAGAATCAGGAATTGGCAAGTTGGAGGCCAGTCTGGACTCCAAGGTTTTGAAACTTGTCTCAAAAGTAAGTAATTTTTTTTTAAAAAAAGTAATACCAAAGCCAGGCAGGGTGGCACATACCTTTAGTCCCAGGACTAAGTAGGCAGTGGCAGCTGAATCTGTGAGTTCCACACTAGGCTAGTCTATATAGCAAATTCTAGGTTAGCATGAGATGCTGTCTCAAAAACCAAACAAAACAGGTTCTAAGCACATGCAAAGAATGAGGGCGGGAGGTTAACTCACTTGGTGAGTGGTACAGTGTGAGGCTCTGCATTCAATCCCCAGAATGACCCCACCAATCCACTACAGCTGGCACCTAGCTCTTGGAATTAGGATATAGTCATCAGTTAAGATGGATTTAAAAAATAAAAAAAATCTTTAAAAAAAATTGCTCTTCAATTCTCAAATTCCACTGTGAATCTATTTCCACATCTTTATTAGTCTCTAAAGAAGTGTTTTTGTTTCCAAACTAGGGGCACATATGGGGACACGGTAGCATACACCTGTCCTCTCAGCACTGAGGCTACCAAACATATACGAAAATTCGGCCTCAAATTAAACAAAAATTAAAACAAATTAAAACAAAAAGAGCTGAAATCTAAATGTAACCAACCCTCAATAAAAGTATTTAAGCGATTTTCCAAAACAGAAAGGAATAAACCTAAAAGATTGCCAAGACTGCCTAGAATTCAAAAGGTAAGTCAGGGAGACGACATAAACAAGTGTCTCCCAAACTCCATAAGTTCAGGAAACTTTCTAGTTTTTTGGTATTACTATATTATTTAAACATATTTACCTTGAGTGGTGAATTTATGTTAGTCTCCCTAAAATCTTAGACCCCACAAAAAGAATTCAAATCATTTTTCAACCCAACTCCCAAAACCTAAACATGAATCCCCTTAGACGCTAAGAGTTAACACTAAGGTCTGCAGTATGCTAAGCAATGCTCTCCCAGGGAAAGATCTCTAGACCCAGAACCTACACTCCCAAAACAGGATGTAATCCTAGACCTTGGTATAAGGTCAGCTCATCTAAACCAATTATCCCCTTCTTTTAATCAAACCCCCCAAAAACCTTTTTTCTCTAGACTGCCAACTCATGCTGAGTCGACCTGCAACAATTTTGGTATGGAAGCCACAGGTCAGGAATTCAGGCGACAGTTGGCACTAAGTTTAGCTTTTCACATTCATTATCAGAAATGCCTTTTGATCCAGTCTGGTAGGCCATGTCTGGAATCCGAGCCCCCTGTGGATCCCTGTGAGCTGGAGGCCAATCTAACTTACACATCGAGTCCCAGGACACCCAGAGCTACATAACAATAGACTTCGTCTCAGAAGAAAAAAACAAGTAAAATGCCTAAGCTCAGAGTATAACTCGGCAGCAGAACATTGATTCAAGCCCCCAGAAAAAAACTCTCGGAATTTTCTCAGGTGAATTCTGCTACGAAATACTCAGGTTCTTTAGTCTAAGCCAGTGGTTCTCAATCTTCTAATGCTGAGACCCTTTAATATAATTTACTCATGTTGTGGTGACCCCCAACCATAAAATTATTTTCATTGCTATTTCATGACTGTAATTTTGCTATTGTTATAAATCGTGATGTAAAAACCTTTTACACGATGGTCTTAGACGACTACTGGGAAAGGCTCGCGACCACAAGATGAGAACCATTGGATCCGCTATACTGCTGATACTAAACTTGCATTTGCAAACGAATGAGTTTCACAAAATTAAAATCGCATTTTTCTAGTCTCAAGCTTACAGACAGAGCAGGTAGGGAAAAATAAAAGGAAATTAAAAGGCAAAGTGAAAAGTTGCTAGTAAGGATGCTCAACTCTGACAGTAGTCAAGAAGGCAAGGCTCTTGAAAATCCAAAACCCATTTGGGGGGAAAAAAACCTCTTTTCACCATCCAGTTCCCAAAGTTAGCTGTCTGTTTTGAACTTCAGTTGTTTGTATGCTTACGAACCGACTCCGAAATCGATGCAAACTCCCTTGATGCTAAGACCAGATTTATCTGTCTCAGTGCTGCACTGAGACTTGCGCCCTGGAGAAACGCTAGCGATGCCCGTCAATGTGCCAAACAGTAGGGACAAAGTCAGAAAGAAAAACATGCTGCAAGCAAACGAGGGGTGGGGAAAGGGAAGGGACGGCTTAGGCAATGCACGTGTCTGTGGCACACAGACGCAGCCTCGCAGAAAAACCAACTCTCCCTTTCGGAAGCGCACGCTCTCCAAGACGGTCTGAGCGCCGGTCGGGCAGGGAACCGGAGCTAACCCCGAATAACAAAAGCCCTTTCTCGGGACACCCGAGCTCCCCAGCCCGGGCCCGCCTCCCTTTGCCCGTGCTCACCGCCTTGGTCAGGAACCTGTCCAGCTCGCCGCGGCTCTTCTCATTCTTGTCGGCGATTAGCCTTAGAGGCCCGGCCAGCAGCTCCACGGAGAGGTGCTCCATGGTCTCCCGGCCGCCCTGGGCCGCGGAGTCGCCGCCGAAAACGGACTAGCAAGGAAAGCCCCTAAAACCGGCGAGCGGACGCACACGTGGTGAAGGACTCCACCCGACGTCATCAACTAGCGACGGCCACTGCGGCGGCGCTACTGCTGTTACGCCCACCTCGGCGGAAATGCGTCACGGCCGGGACGCTATTAGCGGGTAGGGAGGCGGAAATGGTTTTTGAGGCTTGCAAGATAACTTATAGGTGGAGTTTTTCAGTGCAGCACCCGAAATAAACAGATTTTCCCAACGGAGGAGCTGTAGGTACGTGAGACCCAGGCGCACAGTGACTTGGTTGTGTATCAACAAGATTAGGTGTGAGCGATAAGCAGATTCGTTGTCCAAGATCGTCGCCCACAAAAAAGTGCCTTACTGTGAGAGAAGAACGAACCCTTGATGCACTTTTTTAATTTATATTTATTTATATTTGTTTTTCGCAACAGGGTTTCCCTGTGTCCTGGAACTCGCTCTGTAGCTCAAACTGGCCTCGAACTCACAGAAATCTGCCAGTCTCCTCCGAAATACTGGAATGAAGGGAGGGCGCCACCGCCGCACAGTTGCATTCTTCTTACAAATACTGGAAATAGCTGGGCCATGATGGCCTTTAATCCCGCAATTCAGGTAGCAGGGGCAGGCGGATCTCTGAGTTCGAGGCCAGCCTGGGTTACAGAGTGAGCTCCAGGACACCCAAGGCTGGTACACAGAGAAACCCTGTCTCAGAAAAAAACAAAAACAAAAAATGGTCAGCGATGTGGCTTCGTGAGTAAAAGCTCCTGACAATAAAGCCTGATGACCTGAGTTTGAGCTACCGAACCCATGTGAAAGTGGAAGAACCAATTCCAGAGTTGAATTGTGACTTCCTTTTGTAGTCATGGCCTATGTGGGCTTTCACACACCATAATAATGATGATGAGTCAGGAAGAAATAACGTAGACTACACTGAATTCAACTACTAATATGAAGGTCATGAACAAGCTAAACAAATAATGTCAAACAAAACATTATTTAGAGACAGTATTTACAGGAAAGAAGCACATACAGAAGAGCTTACAACCATCTATAACTCAACAGGGAATCCAATGCCCTCTTCTGGCCTCTCTGGCACATACATACATGGGGTATACAGCAGACACACATACACAAAGAGACTTCTCGAGACAGAGTTTCTGTGTAGCCCTGGCTGTCCCGGAACTCTCTGTAGACCAGGCCAGCATTGAGATCCGCTTGTCTCTGGCTGAATGTAAGGATTAAAGGCATGGACCACCAAGTGCCTGGCAAGAACCTTCAGGATGGCTCAGCGGGTAAAGGGTGCTTTTATCAAATCTGGCAACCAAATTTCAATCTCTGAAACCCACACAAAGAATTTAAATGGATGAAATTTTAATCTACCACTTTAAAAAACTTTTAAGATATTTTCTTGCTGACTTTAATCACAAATGTATCTGTGTAGATGCATTCTATTCTTGTTGGGTAACATGTAGGACTATTTAAAGTTTTTGGTCTATTATTTCAATATCAGCCTGTCTATTTCTGTCCCCTATATTAGTTAATTATGCTTTTTCTTTTGGCTTCTTCATGGGAGTTTCTCAACCTGGTTTTCCAACATACTCATGCTTTATGTATTCTTACTTTTTAAAGATTTGGGGGCCTGGGAAATGGATGAACGGTTAACAGAGCACTTGCTGCTCTTTCAGAGGATCTACGTTCATTTCAGCACACAGGGATCACTCGAAGTACTCTTAGCCAGAGTCATGTCTGGAGGCACTAACTTTTTTTTTCCTTTTTGAGAAAGGTTCTCAGTATGTATCGCTAGCTGTTCTGAAACTTGATAATGTACACCAGACTGGGCTCAAATTTGGAGATCCACCTGCCTCTGCCTCCCAAATGCTATTAAAACTGTATGCATATGGACCTGTCTGAGTTTAGGTGAACATATATGCAGAAGCCCATAGGGGCCAGAAAAGGGCCCGGGTCCCCTGGAACCAGCCATGTTGTTTTCCTTCCTTTCTTTCTTTGATAGAGTTTCTGTCTAACCTTGAGCTTACAGAGATTCGCCTGCCTCTGCCTCCTGAGTTCTGGGACTAAAGGTATGCAGCCAGCTCACGAGCAGTCAAGTAAGTGCTGGATCCCCTAACTGGGTCCTCTACAAGAGCAGTGTCCTGACTAGCTGTACGTCAACTTGAAACCTGCCAGAGTATCTGAGCAGAAGGAAAGAATCTCACTGAGACCATAACTCTATTATGATTGGCTGACAGGAAACCTATTGGGCATTTCTGTTAGTGATTCATACTGGAGGGCCCAGCCTATTGTGGTCCAAGCCCAGAGCAGACTGAGCAAGACATGAGGAGCAAACCAATAAATAAAAAAGCCTTCCTGGCCTCTACATCAGTTCCTGCCTCCCCTTTGAGTTCCTGCCCTAACTGCTTTAGATGATGAAATGTTCATGGAAGTTAGTCCCCAATTCGCTCTGGTCATGGTGTTTGATCAATGAATAGTAACCCTAAAGACAAGTTAAGTGCACGCTTTTAAGCCTCAAGTCATCTCTCCAGTCCCCATTTTTTAAATGTTTCAAATTTAGCATTATCCTATTTATCATTCTTACCTCAAAGTCCCTCCTTTCACTATTTAACTTCATTGAAATTTCAAAGGACTTCTTTAGTCCGGTTTGTTATTTCCTTTTGAACCAGTACCATTTCTTTGCAATCATTTTACTTTCTGAATTCATTTACCTGGCTGGTGGGAGAGTGTGAGCTCTGATATCTGATAGACAAAGGATGCCGTGCAGGCTTGCGGCGGAAGGCAACTATTTAGAAAGACAATAGCCGAGGTTTTTGCTCCAGCTTCTCTAATTCATTTGTAGATTGCCCCAGGAAGGCAGCTATCTCTCCTGGCTGAGGTGCGAATGCGGGTGTGGATGCTGAGAGAAATGCCAAGATATGAGTCAG
>JAQHUG010000092.1:4504679-4535788 GCA_028555095.1 Dicrostonyx torquatus
AGAGAGCAGGAGGAATTTTAGGGAAATAGAATAAATACAGGCCCTCGCTGAAAAATAAGAGGAGCCTTTTAAACTGTGATGGTGTGAAAGCTTGTTTCTTTCCGTGCGTCTCCGAGCACACATTTGGGGAAAAGCTTCAGTTTCTATGTTGGGGCAAAGGTCCCTGACAGGAGAGGATGACATGCACTGGAGGATGATCTGCAACCAGGCCTCTAGTTTACGTTGGATATTCGGAGAAAAAATGGGCCAAGCTCTCACACTACAAAAAACAGTTCATTATTCAAGTTTCTCTTCTATCAAGCAATCTTTTAAGCTAGGACTTCCCTTGTGGACATTTTAGCAGAAGGATCAATGGGAAAGGCACCACTTTGGAGTCTAGGGACTAGATTATAATCCACCACTTTCATGAGACTAGAAGGAGGCATCCAGGATGAATCAATCCTTATACCAGTTTACTCTAAACTGACACGTTTTGTATTGACTGAAGTGTATTTGTGAGCACATCTGCAGGAGAGGCAGGGTTCACTATATCAATACATGATGCAAGAGAGCAGGTGATGGCGACAGAATTTAATGAACCCACGCATAGAAAATGAGCCAGTTTCACTCTCATTCAAAAACCTTCAAATAGTTTCCCATCTCCCTTGGAGTATTACCTACTTCAGAATTACCTAAACACAATAAAAGAAGCATTCTAGTAAATATAAAACAGGACATTACATGTTTTTATTATACATGACTGTTACTGAATGCAAAGTTTATACAAAATGTTTAATACAAATAAAAAAAACCCTTGGCTAGCAAAGCCATTTATGTGGATACATATACAAAGATACATACATTCATAATATTTTACAACATAATAATTATACATATATACATATATGCTATTTAAATTATTTCACAATTTTCCAAAATGAGAGACAATTATAAAAACAAAATTGAATAGAAAGGTGAAAGTTGTTACATTTAAAATGCTACAAAATTTTTTTAATCTAAAGAAGTTATTTCATCCAATATCAAAACTAAGGTTTCAGTATGTCATCCCTGTTGCTTTTATTCTTTCATTGTGATAACTTTTAATAATTAAAAATAAATATTTTGACCAGTAACAGATAAGTGAATCAGACTGTTGATCTGAGTAAGTCAAGCATGATGACCAGGTAAGTAAAAAAACTGTAGATGATCATCTAGTCATCAAAGCTGAGACAACCTCCACTTAGTTCCTCATTTAAAACATGAGGACTCAAAGCTTCTGTGTAGAAGAAATATTAATGAAACGCCGTGAAATCCAGCAACTCATCTGTAATGGAAGAAAATACTGATATTATAATTGGGTTTTTCATTTTCAAAACTGGGTTTCTCTGTGTAGTCCTGGCTTTTCTGGAACTCACACTGTACATCAGATATGCCTTGAACACACAGAGATCCACCTGCTTCTGCCTCCGAGTGCTGGGATTGAAGATGTACACCACTATGCCTGAGGGGTTTCTGGTATGCCCATTTTCTTAAATAATTTATTATTTTAGCTTTATTTTATGTGCATTGATGTGAAGGTGTCAGATCCCTGAGAACTGGAGTTACAGACAGTTGTGAGCTGCCATGTGGGTGCTGGGAATTGTACTTGGGTCCTCTGGAAGAGCAGCCAGTGCTCTCAACTGCTGAGTCATCTCCCCAGTACTGTGATATGCCAATTTTCATAGTGTTACCTTAGATAATATTGGTGTTGAAAAAAAAAAACAAGTTTATACAGAAACAATTTGCTAATTACTAATATACTGACTTTTACTCCCAAGAATTTAATGAACTTTAAGAGTTGGAGTGGGGGGGTTATCAGTTAAGATAGCTAAATGAAATGAAATGACCCACAACCCATAATTTGTGCTATTATGTTGGTCGGGGGAGCAACTAAAAAATTGTTTTTCCTTTTTGAGACCGGATGCTGGCCTAGGCTGGCCTGGACCTCACCACATAAACCAGGCTGGGCACAAACTTGCAGCAATCCTACTGTCTGAGTGCTGGGATAGACATACCTGCCTGTTCCCTGAAGTCACTCATCTCACAAATTTATACTCTGCACAGAAAACAGGAAATCATATTTTCTGTTGTGATCTGGCTGCCCTCTCTCCCCCTGACCAACAGTTAACTTCCTTGTACTCTGTAATCAACAAGGATGTTTGTGTTCTTTGTGGCCAGTGATTTTTTTTCAGCAGAAGGTTCCCAATACAGGATGCTGTGATCTTGACCTCTGGCTGCTCAGCAAGCCCGGGCCAGCTACCCAAAGGTATAAAAGGCTCTAGCTTGGGGCAAAATAAAGGTCTTCCTCTTCCACAAGCAACTGCCTCTGTGTTTGAATCCCGGCACCCCACCCCCACTACTTTCTGTATCCAAGCCTCGCTGGAGTGGCAATTTTCAACAAGTATTAACCTAAATGGGGATTTTAGACTATTTTGGAGGTAAGTCTCATGTAGCACAGTTTGACCTCAAACTTGTTATATAGCTAAATCTATCCTTGAACTCTTAAACTTCCTGTCTCTTACTTTCCTAAGTGTTGGAAAGAGTGTTGGAACTGCAGGCATGTGGAACCGGATGAGGTCCTGTTCTTCCCTTTTTTAATTTAAATTTTTTAGATAGGCTCTCATCAAGCAATTATGGCTGGCCGAGAACTCAAAAGATCCTGAGTTCCTGTCATTAAAAATACGTGTTACATGCCCAGGTTAATTTCTTAAAGACAGCAATGTCATTGCATGCTTTATACTACTGCTTAAAAGTTCTTTAGCAGACACTTAAGGAAATGCTCAACATCCTTAGTCATCAGAGAAATGCAAATCAAAACAACTCTGAGATTCCATCTTACACCTGTAAGAATGGCCAAGATCAAAAACACTGATGACAGCCTATGCTGGAGAGGTTGTGGGGAAAAGGGAACACTTCTGCATTGCTGGTGGGAATGCAAACTGGTACAACCCCTTTGGATGTCAGTGTGGCAATTTCTCAGAAAATTAGGAAACAACCTTCCTCAAGACCCAATAATACCACTTTTAGGTATATATCCAAAGGATGCTCAATCGTGCCACAAGGACATGTGCTCAACTATGTTCATAGCAGCTTTGTTTGAAACAACCTAAATGCCCCTCGACTGAAGAATGGATAAAGAAATTGTGGTACATTTACACAATGTAGTACTACACAGCAGAAAAAAATAACGACAGCTTGAAGTTTGCAGGAAAGTGGATGGAACTAGAAAACATTATTTTGAGTGAGGTAACCCAGACACAGAAAGACAATTGTCACATGTACTCACTCATAGGTGGTTTTTAAACATAAAGCAAAGAAAGCCAACCTACAAACCACAATCCCAGAGAACTTAGACAACAATGAAGACACTAAGAGAGACTTACATAGACCTAATACACATGGGAAAGTATAAAAAGACAAGATCTCCTGGGTAGATTGGGAGCATAGGGACATTGGAGGAAGGTTGAAGAGGGGAGGGGAGAGGCAGAGAGGGGAGCAGAAAAAAAATATAGAGCTCAATAAATATCATAAAGAAAAAAATGGGAACGTTCTTTAGCATAAGTTAGTTCTCCATATTGTCTATTATTATTGTCTAATATTCTAAACTATACAAATAGAAATTTAATTTCATAATAAACTATTAAGTATCTTTTAAAAATCTCAAAAGCTAATCAATTGTTTTCAAAAATGGATATTTGAATATCAGACATAATAGGGACTAAAAATTGATGATTCAAACTCAAAAATAACAGGCTAGAAATAGACCAATAACTGAAAACTATTTAAGTCCTTCACATAAGATCTATATACAAATATGACTTCTTTCTTAAGATGTTTACATTTATTTATTTTTGTGCAGGGGGGGGCATGTGTGCAAGAGCATACATGTCAGGCTCAGAGGACAACTTGTAGGAGCTGGTTTTTTCCTTCTACCAAGTGGGGTCTGGGGATCAAACTCTGGTCATCAGTCCTGGCAGTAAGTGCCTTTACCTACCTACTCAACCATCTTAACAGCAGCCAATATGATATCCATTTAGATTTAACTTAATCCAGTTTTGAGACAGTGCTACACTGTAGCTCAAGCCGGCATTGAACTAAGTAGCTCACGGTGACCTCAAACTTGAGCCTCCTGCCGCAGCTTCCCAAGTACTAGAATCTCAAGGATGTAACACTTTATTTAGCATTAAAATTTGATGTTTGCAATCAATTTCGGTAACAAGCAAACTCAAAAATACAATGATACATTAAATATTATAGTATTTTTTCCTTTCATAAAAATCCAAAATACAGGAAATGGAGAGCTGGCTCATTAGTTAAAAGCGTCTACTGCTCTTTTTTTTCAGCATATTTTTTATTACTTTATAAATAATACCATTCAAAATTTCCACTTCCTCTCCTCCTCCCACTTCCCTCCTGCTCCCCCACTCACCCTCTCCCTCCCCCCACCCCCAGCATCTACTGTTCTTTTGGAGGACTCAAGTTCATTTCCTAGCACGGGTGGCTTACAACCACCTCTAACTCCAGGTCCAGGGGATTTTGACACTTCTGGCCTCCAAGGACACTGGCACTCATGTACAAACACAAACAAACACAGACACACAAGCATATATGGATGAATCTAAAAAGAATAAAAGCACAAAATATATGAGGCTTGAGGGCTGAAGAGATGGCTCAGTTAACAGTATTTGCTAGGTCAGGTGTGGTGGTGGCAACCTTTAATCCCAGCTCTCCAGAGGTATAGCCAGGAGAATCAGGCCAGCTTGGTCTACATAATGAATTATACGGCAGCAGGGTTACAAAGAGAGACCCTGTCTTAAAAAGAAAAAAATTTGACTGCTCTTTTAGAAGATGCAGAATCGATTCCTAGAACTCACATGGTAGCTCACAACTCCAGTTCCAGAGGATCTAACACCCTCTTCTGGCCTCCTCAGGCACCAGGCACACAATTAATACACATATATACATGCAGGCAAAATATTCAAATACATTTGAAAAGAGAAAAAAAAGTGAGGCCAGGTACGATGGCACACATCTTTAATCCCCAACTCAGGAATCAAAGGCAGGCATTCAAGGCCAGAATGATTTGCACAGTTAGACCAAGGGTAAATGGCCCTACATACTGAGACCCTCTGAGAGAAACTGACAGACAGACAGAGAGAGCAGATTATATAATGCATTCAATGGTTGTGAAAAATTGCTATATGTTTCTTATTCTTCATCTATAGGAAAATGTTTTGGGCTGGGGTATAGCTTAGTGGTAGATAAGTACAAGGCATTGAGTTTGACCCCCCAGCACTACTGATAATTCATTAATTAAAACACATTTTATTAATGGATTTCAGCAATCAATGACTTATCTGCAAACACTAAGCTGAAGAGCCAGCCATACTGATCTGACCTTCACTGGTCATCACTACAAGAGCCCTGCTGGTAATGAGACATTAATTAACTAATTAATGTAATCATTTTCTACACCCACCCTGAGACCTCCAATGACTAAGGTTGTGACATGCACAAGGACAGAACCCAGCACTTACAGCATTAGCTTCTTGTGATGAACCTACTACTACCTGCATTTTGACTTCTCAAATAGCTTCTTCAGCTGCTGGAACCTCTCTGAAACCTGAAAAATTAAAAACTATTAGAAATATACTCATTTTTTATAGCTTTGATAAATACTCTCATAAAACATATACAAACAGTAAACAATTATCATGAATAATAGATAACATAATGTTTAGAAAAATAATTCTTGTAATCCCAAGAATCTTGAGGTAGAGGCAGAAAGATCCAAAATTCAAGATCATCCTTGGCTCCACAGTAAATTCAAGACAAGTCTGGGCTACTCAAAGTCAGAGTCAAGAGTCAATCAATCAGTGTCTCTCTCTCTCTCTCTCTCTCTTTCTCTGTCACACTTTTTGCTTTAATTCTCAATACTAAATCTTATTTAATAAAGAAACATTACTATCTAGTTCCTTGAAAAAAAATATAGACGGAAGAGGGAATTCAGATCATTTTTAATCATTTCTTATACAATCATAAAACTTAACATTACTACAGGAAGCAATATTTTTCAGCAAGGTAGCCAAATAAATATCTTTGTGTTTTAATAGGTTAAAAATTAAATTTGAGGCTGGGGATATAGATCAATGGTAGAGTTCTTGCCCAGTATAGATGTGGTAGGATTTAATCTCCAGCACAAAACTAAGTAAGAAAATCAATAAACCTAAGTAAGTCAGGCAACAACATCTTTGATAATACTAAAAATGTAAAATCTGAGTAATTACCTGATTTGGATTTTTATTCAGCTTCACAGCTAAATATGTGAATGTTTTCAGGGATGGCATTCTTTTCTGACACTCTAGTAAAATTTCTCGGTCATCATTTCTGAGGATGAAAGGTTGTTATTTAGCTTTATATGTTTATAGAGAAAGTCAATTAATCCCACTGTCTTCATAGCGTTCAATAGCAACACCATTTTCAGTAAGATCTATAGTAATGCTATCAATGATAAGTAACTACACATTATTTTACTCTTTGAGCTCATATTATTTCCCAAATTTTCTATAGCAAAGGTACCAAATAATTTGCAATTTGCCCCTCCTCTTTGTCCTTTAGACCTGGTCAAGAAACAAACTAGGTCTTGGTGTCTGACAGAGAATATTTGCCTCCGTCATGCTTCTTTCCACCCAACTTATTTCTCTACACGGAAAAGAAATTTTAAAAATTTAAATTATATATTAAAACTACAAAACACTTATTTAGTTGAGATGTTACCAAAAAGAAAAAATCTAATCTTTTTCTTTCTTGAGACTGGGTATTCTCTACATAGCTCTAGCTAGCCTGGAATTCGCTATGGAGACCAGACTCTCCACCTGAGGGCTAGGATTAAAGATGTGGTGTGCCACACCAAAGAACACATACCAAACTCTTTCAAAGATCACATAAAACTCAAAGTACATTCTGTTCACGAAACAGCTTAGAAGCATCAATTATGCACCCCTATTTTTTCTTTCACGACTTTCACGTCTGTCACTCCTTTCTAAATGGTGTTTGTAAGAATTTCCTTCCAAGTCAAAGAATTTTTTAATAGAAAAAGGGAAGCTAAAAATAATGAAACCAGGACTGGAGAGGTGGTTCAGCGGTTAAGAGCACTGGATGCTCTTCAAGGACCCAGGTTAATCCCCAGCAACCACAGAGCAGCTCATTAACTGTACCTCTTATTGAGGGGATCTGACACCCTTACACAGACATACATGCAAGCAAAACACTGGTACACTTGAAATAAAAATAAATAAAACTATTTAAAAAAAAAAAAGGTAAAGAAACCTAGTGTGGAGACTTATCTTCATACCTGGGAAGCTGAGGCAGAGGGATCCTGAGTTTGAGGCCAGCATATGCTACAGTGAGACCTAATCAAAAAGGGAACCAGCCAGCATGTGGCAGCTCTTATCTTTAATCACAGCACTTAGAAAAAGAGGCAGCTGGATGAGTTCCAGACCACTCAGGGTTACAGAGTGAGTTTATGTCTCAAAACCAAACAAATAACATCCCAACCAAAAGAAATAAAACCCACAATAAGTAGCTCTATTAAGAGGGGTCATTCACACCTCTGGATAAAAGCTATTATTTAGATTGTTTTACAGCACAGCTACACTGCACTCCAAAATACATTGTCAACTAACTTTGGTCATTTTTCTTTTTAAAATTATGTGTATATGTGTGTGAGAGAGAGAGTCTGCATGTGTTTGCATGCAAGTTCAGATGTTCTCAGAGGCCAGACATTGGTTCATCTGGAACTGGAGTTGTGAGACACCTGATGTAGGTTCTAGGAACCAAAGTTAAGTCCTACGAGAGAGCAAGTGTTCATATCCACTGAGCCAGCCCTCCAATCCCACGCTGGTCACTTCTAAAGTAATCAATTCATCGTGCTCCTTATTTAGGATGCAACAGAATTCTCAGAAAATGACAGACTATAGAATGACAACTTCTCAAAAATTCCTAACGATTTAAAACATTTCAGAAAAATATTACCTTGTCCATGAAACTATAATTTCTCCCTTCTTTTTGATAACATTCTTCGCAGAAAGGCTTGTTGGAAAAGTAGCAAGTGCTGTTGCTGAAGCCTTCGCCCCTGGGCTGGCCTCTGATGACAAGGGTGTGGTGTCATCTACTGCAGGCTCCCTCTTCTTGCTGGCTTGCTTTCTGTGAGCATCACCACTTCCATCAGAATTCTGAGTAAGTCTCTTAGTCTTTTCATTACTGGTTAAGTCTGTTTCTTTTCTTTGTTTTTTCTGAGAAGAATGATTCAGCTCAGGACTGTTTTTTCGCTTCTTGTGAACATTACCCAGAGTCCCATGCAACTCTAAACAATCCAGGTTTAATGGTGCCTTTGATTTTAAAGCAAGTCTCTTTATTTCACATGAGCCAGGAGACTCTGGGGTCAAATCAATGCAAGTTTCTTCAACAAAGCATTCTACAGGACTGCTTGCCCCTCCCATCTTTGCGTCTTTGTGGTTATCCTCATCTATACATATCACCTGGCATTCCAAGTCTTTACCAGCTGACACAGGTTCACTACCTTCATTTTTATCCTCATTTGAAGTATCATGTGTCAAATCAATAAAAGCATCTATAGTATCAGGCTGTAAAGAACCACCAATTATCTGTGAATCTTGATCTAAGTTGGTTCCAGAACATTCCAAGTGGTCAATATTTAAAACTGTTACTTCCATGAGATCCCCCAAGTTTTTAGTCTCAGTGGCTGGATCTTTTGTTAGGTCTATGTGTATATTAGGAAGATGATCATCAACAGAGTGTGGGGTTTTTTCCACTGAAGGCAATTCTTGAAGGTTCTCAGAAACTTTTGGTTCCCATACTTGATGCAACTTGAAACAATCATCAACCACTTGATCACAATGCTCTACCTTACTTGAGGCATCTTTAAGAAATTCATATATATCTGGAACCTGTGTTTGTACAATAGAGTTTGGCTCTTCATGAGTTGGTTTGCTATTATCAACATTTCTGTCAGAATTTTCCAAGTCCTCAACAGACTTAAGAACTGTATTCTGAAGTGGAGTAGGTTCTTTCTCTGGTGCCGCATCAGCGTCTTTTTCAGTTCTAGGCAAAGATGTCAATGATTCCTCAGCTACCATACCATTTTTAAGGCTAGGGGAGGTAGATGGTGCTGCTCGCCGTATTTTCACGATGAAATGATCATTGGACTTTTCCATTATGACAGCATGCATAGGCAAATTAGGGTGGTACTGAAAGCCTGGAGCAACAGACCGGCTAGTCCATGACGAACAGCTTGACTTACTGCTTGAGTTATCAGACTCCAGAGCTAGATGAATGTCCTGTTCAGAGGCATCCTCTTCCTCAAGCAAAGCATCTTCACTAAAATGTGCACTAATAACTTCTTCAGGGGTTGAAGTTGACGAAACTTCAGGCTTTAAGAAACTCAAATGGCCATCTGACTTCAGAGGTGACGGTACTGTTAAAGAGACTGCAAGATCTTCTAAGAGTATGGAAGAAATGCAGGGTTTATTCTTTTCTGAGCTGTATACATTATCTTTACTTAAAGGAAGGTTAGAAGATACCTCAAACATACAATTTTCATCAAGTACATCGGGATGAACTGGCAGTGAAAGTCCTGAAGATAGAGATGGGCCCTTTTCAGATGACAATAAAGACCAATTATCATCGCTGACCACTTTTGGGCATGGAGATGCCCCCTCTGAAACGAGCTCTCCTGCTGTACAAACTGGTGCAGAGTCACACTTGAAACTCTCTAGCAGCTGTTTCTCTGGAGTCTTTAATTCCCACTCTGTCTTTTCAGTGCCATTAACACTGGTGTCCAACAGATCAGAACCTTGTAGCAAACTTTTAAATATTTCACCCATCTGTGCATCACTCACTAAGTTAAAAGTAAGGCTGGATGCCTGCTGCTCAGTAAGGATCTCAAAGCTCCGCTCTGGCTTAGCACCTGCATGCTGTAACACATGGGTCTCTTCCATGGTATTTCCTTCATTCTTTCCTGGCTTGGGGGTGCTTGGGCAGTTCACTTCCAGAAACTGCTCTTTACATTCAGAGTTCTTTGTATTACGTGGACAAGTGCTAACAGTTCTTTTGACATCATGCTTTACTGTACTACTACTGGTGTTGCTTTGGTCTTGATGTTTTCCTTCAAACTTTTCACATCCCAGTGAGGATTTAAAATTCACAGTATTTTCTGATTTTTGCACTTTTTCTCTCTCTGTTTCCTTGTTGTTCACATTCCCTTTCTGATAACTTGAATGTTGGGTTCTCTCTTTATATTTTTTTCCAAGTTTTCCTTCACTATTGTCACTTCCAAAGTTTACAGAATCACAAAACTTTATTAAGATTTTTTTAAGCTTTTCAAACAAATAATCAAGTTGTTCATCTACAAATTTCCACAATTTTCTTTTCATATCTGGTTGCTGCTGTTCAAATAAGCGATCAACTATGCCATTCTTCTTCACTTGTTTAAGGTTAGATTCTATAACTTCACAAAGATTCTTCTGTAAAGTGCTTACTGACTTACAGATATTAGACAAGTCAAGGTATTTAATTAGTGATGTGAAACTCAAAATTGCTGATTCAATAATTCTATGAAACTGTCTCAATGAAAATTTCATCTTGAATTTCATGTAACTTTTCCTTACATGTTTTCCTAGCATCCGTAACATGTGCATAACCTCCCATAAAGAAGAGGGTGCAAGAATAAGTGGAAGAATTTTTTCCAAGCTGGAGACGCTCACTGCTTTACTTTTCCTTTCAGAGTCGAAGGACCTAGATTCACTTGGTCTCTTACTAGATGGGATACTGTCCTGAGGGAGTTTTACAACAGTCCGCTTGTGGTCCTTATGCACATGCGCAGTGCTCTTCCTGCTTCCTGGGCTGCTCTTATAAGTCGGCACCTCAGTAGAAGCTCGAGGTCCTGCAACTGTTTCCAAGTGTTTCTGAGCTACTGGTTTTTCATCATCACTTCTAATTTCCCCGTCTTCTAATTCATCTAAAGACAAATTCTTACAAGAGCCTGCTTCTGAACATTTGTCAAATTTGGGAACTGGTTTTTTATTTTCTTTATTTAGATCAGACTGATTCTTGAAGGTAGAATGAGTTGAACTGGATGGAATCTCATCTGTGGAGAAGAATATATTAAAATCACATGACCACTGAGTCTGAAGTCATTAACCATTCACATCTTAAACACTACAAAGTATTATTTTAATAACCTTTCCCCATTATAGGCAAAATGTTAATGCTTAATAAGCACTTCCACTGGCCTTTCTTTTTTGTTTGTTTTATTTTGGTTTTTGAAACAGGATTTCTTTGTGAAACAGTCCTGGTGTCCTGGAACTCACTCTGTAGACCAGACTGGCCTCAAACTCACAGAGATCCACCTGCTTCTGCTTCCTGAGTGCAGGGATTAAAGTTGTGTGCCATCACAACTTTATGTGTGTATGTGTGTATGTTTGAAGTAAAGAAACAATTTGTCCAATTACTCCCCTTTTTAATAAAAACAGTAAAACTGAGAATGGCAGTATACACCTACAATTTTAATAGCCAGGAAGATAAGGCAGGAGGATCAACAGCTAAGGGCCAGTCTTGGCTATATAAGAAAAGCTTGCCTTAAAAAAAAAAAAAACATGTGGTATAGAAACAGCTTGGTGAATAAAGTGCTTACCACTCAAAGTGAGGACTGGAGTTTGGCTCCCAGGACTAAATCAAATCTTTATAAGTGTGGTAGCACACCTGCAATCCCAGTGCCTGGGAGGCAGAGACAGAGATCACCGGCAATTCACTTAGCTAGACTAGCCAAATTTGTGAGTTCTGGGTTCAAGGAGATACAGTAAAAGTAGAGAGTGATTGAGAAAGACATCCCACATCAACCTCTGGTGTATACACTAGTGTATACAAACATGAACATGTACACTTGGACACTACCCACATATACATACACAATAAAACCTTTAAGCATTGCAGAGATGGGATAGAGGGCATGTCTAGCACGAGAGGCCCTGGGCTCAATTCCAGGCAGCAGAGGGGGAAAGAACTAAGAATTGTCTAAATTATGGGGCTGGAGAAATGGCTCAGTGGTTAAGAGCACCGGCTGCTCTTCCAGAGGACCTGAATTCAATTCCCAGCAACCACATGGTGGCTCATAAACATCTCTAATGAATGGCCTCTTCTGTCATACAAATAGAGCAGTCATACATACATACATATTTTTTTTTAAAAAGGAATTGTCTAAATTCTATCTGGAAAATGGAGTCATCCATCAAGCTATTTGTAATTGATACCCAATGGCAAAGGGAAAATCTTAATGAACTGAAACTGGTTATCAACCATACTCCAGGACAGGAACCATGCCCAGAAATAGGTGGTTTACTTTCTTTTGTGTGGAGAAACTTTTTGGTTCATTTGCTTTGTGAAATTTTTGTTTTGTTTTTCAAGACAGGATTTCTCTGTAGCTTTGGGGCCTGTCCTAGAACTCACTCTGTAGGCCAGAGTGGCCTTGAACTCACAGAGATCCACCTGTCTCTGCCTCCCGAGTGCTGGGATTGAAGGTGTACACCACCATCGCCTGGCTATAAATTTTTTTTAATTTATTGGTTTTATTTTATTATTTTTAATTCTTTTTTTGTCATTTTTGTAGGGTTTTTTTGAAAAGAAAAAATATAAAGTCGGGTGGGTGAAGTGAGGAAGATCTGAGGACTTGGGGCAGGGGAAGCAGGATCAAAATACTGTGCATAAAAAATGAAGTTGTTGATCAAAAATACTGATGACAACTTATGCTGGAGAGGGTGTGGGGGAAAGGGAACACTTCTGCATTGCTGGTGGGAATGCAAGCTGGTATAACCCCTTTGGATGTCAGTGTGGCGATTTCTCAGAAAATTAGGAAACAACCTTCCTCAAGACCCAATAATACCACTTTTGGGTATATATCCAAAGGATGCTCAATCGTGCCACAAAGACATATGCTCAACTATGTTCATAGCAGCTTTGTTTGTCATAGCCAGAACCTGGAAACAACCTAAATGTCCCTCGACCAAAGAGTGGATAAAGAAATTGTGGTACATTTACACAATGGAGTACTACACAGCAGAAAAAAATAACGACAGCTTGAATTTTGCAGGAAAATGGATGGAACTAGAAAACATTATTTTGAGTGAGGTAACCCAAACACAGAAAGACAATTGTCACATGTACTCACTCATAGGTGGTTTTTAAACATAAAGCAAAGAAAGCCAGCCTACAAACCATAATCACAGAGAACTTAGACAACAATGAGGACACTAAGAGAGACTTACATAGACCTAATATACATGGGAAAGTATAAAAAGACAAGATCTCCTGAATAAATTAGGAGCATAGGGACATTGGGGGAGGGTTGAAGGGGGGAAGGGAGAGGCAGGGAGGGGAGCAGAGAAAAATGTAGAGCTCAATAAATATCAATAAAGAAAAAAATAAAGTTGTTAAATATACATTAAAGGTTCAGTGTACACTTCTATTTTTAATTTACTTATACTGTCATCTTTCTAGCCCCTCATATTTAATTTGGCTCTTTTTCCATTTTTAACTTTACTTATTTTTCAGTATGACTGTCTGTATGTGTGTTAAGTGCAGTCCCTCAGAAGGCACAAGAAGGTGTTAGATCCCCTGGGACTAGAGTAACTAGTGAGCATGTGAGCCACTATGTGGGGGCTGGGACTTGAACCTGGGTCCTCTGCAAAAATAGCCATTTTTTTAACTGCTGAGCCATCTCTCCAGCCCTTAAATTAGTATTTGAATAACATTATTATTGTTTTTGTTGTTGTTATCAGAAAAGATGGCTCAGGTGCTGGAGAGGTGGCTCGGTGGTTAAGGTAACTTAATGGTCTTGAAGACGACCAGGATTTATTTCTTAGCACCTGTGTGGCAATTCATAGCTGCCTCTAACTTCAGTTCCAGGAGATCCAGTGCCCTCTTCTGGCCCCCACAGGCACCAGGCACACACTTGGTGCACATACACACATGCAGGCATTTATACATACACAGAAATCTAAAAATTGGGGGAGACTAAGATAAAGGTGCTTGCCACAAAAGCTTGGTGGTCTTAGTTCAATCCCTAGTAGACCCCATGTAAAGGTACACTGGAGTACCAACTCCATGATTGTCCTCTGATCTCCACAACATCTCTTGGTACATACAAACCCCTTACACATACACACAATCACACAATATAAATGAATAGTTTTGTAAATCCCCAAAGAACCTATTTTGTTTATACAGTTTACACTGTGACACAAGGACAACTTATAGACGATTATGTAATATAAATTATTACCTTTACGACTGTTATCGTGCTGTGGAATTACACAAGGGCTCTCCATGCTAAGAACTTTGGCTACAGGTCTCACTGGACTATTCAATGGGCTGATGGCTTCTGGAATAGGTCTCAGATGATTAAAGTCAATGCTTAACACTGAGTTATCATCATCTTGATACACTGAGTTTGATTCTCCAGTTTCTATTTTGTGGTCAATCAACTCAGTCTTCTGTGGTGAAGGTACAAAAGTCTCTTTAGGTAAACAAGGATCCAAAGGACAAGATTTATTCTCAACAATGGGTACATTGTCAAGAGAGGATTCAAGTTTAGGATTACTGTCTTCCAAACAGTTTACTAGTGAAATGCCAGGTTCTTTAGCCAAAGGTTGCAGAAGGCTCTCACTGGCTACAGCTGCTTTTACACCTTCAGAAACATCACAAGAATTTAAGTCAATATGTTCCATAGTGTCCAATTCTCGGCCTAAATCTTCAGAAGCATGTCCTGGTAATGCATCCACTACCACAGAAGGTGCAGCCCTTGCATCACCACGCGTCTCTTCCACTTCCATTGACGGAAGCAAGGGTTTTGTTTGTTCTATTTCTGCAGGTACTGGGAAGGAAACTTCCATGCCACACACAAGCATTTCACAAGGCACAGTATTCTCAACAGATTGAACCAACAGTCTTTTTTCTTCCTTCGTTTTGCTTTCTGCAGTGCCGACTCTGAATCGAGATGTCACTGGAAGAGCCTCCTTTGGCTCTGCTAACCCCGGCTTGCTTTCCTCTGGACTAAATGCACTGACAGAGGGAAGACACACTACTGTTTCAGTCTTCTCTGAGGACTGTGAGTCACACAGGACACTGGGTTTGGAAACACCAGTTACTTGATGCTGGTTATCCTGACAAACAGGATGCTTTTTAGCAGGAGAAAGAGTTAAGTTCAATTTTTCCATGAAGCTTAACTTTAAGTCTTTGCTTTTTACATCATTTGGTCCATTCTCAGCTTTCACTGTACATTCTTTATTACCTGTTCCTTTAGAAACCTCATCATTAGAACCTTCACCTTTACCAGTTTTTGGCTCAGTTTGTCTCTTTACATCAGTAGTGCTTTTCTTAGTTTCTTTATTAGTCCTTTGTGAATATTCTGTAGCTGATTTTTTGTCACTTTTCACATGTCTACTTTCTTCTTTGTTTTCTCGTTCTCTTTTCCTTCTGTCCTCAGTCCTATGTCTTTCTGCTTTGAAAGGTGTATTTTCCCACTGGTGTGGAACACTGATTTCCTTGGAGTGCATGTACTTGCTATTTCTGTTGCTCGAAAGAGAAGATGAACATCTTCTATCTTGAAAGCCATGACTGCTCATCCCTCTATCTCTTTTACAATCTTCCCTTCCCCTCCTCTCTTCTGGATGGTATTTACTGAAGCCATATTTCATGTCATTCTTAGAATGAGGAGGCAACGCCCGCTCCCCTCTTCCCCAGTGCCCCTGGTCCTCTCCTGCTGGTTTAAACTTCACATCACCTTTTCTTTCTGCTTTGTCCTGAGACTGAAGCTCTTTCCTATGTATACTTTGTAATCTTTCATTTTGTCTCTCTAGATTTTTGTCATTTTGAGATTCCACTCTAGAGTGTGGTCTTTCTCTAGAAGGCTCTTTTTCCCAAGAAGAGGTACTGCGTTCACTTTTATATCCCAAACAAGTACTACTTTTACTCTCTGAATTTTTGCTCTCAGACTTTGTTTCACTGCTTCCACGTTTCTCGGGGTTTCCCTGCAGTCTGGAATTAGTCTCTTTGTCCCTTCGTTCACCATCACTACAGCTGTTATTCAAGTCTTTCTCTTTCTGTGGCCGGTCAGTTCCTCTGCTACAATGGCTATGCCTAATGCTGTTCTTTCCTCTTCGATTATCCTCATTTGAGTTACCTTCACCACCCTGGTAATGAGAACGTGACCAGACATTGTTAGTACAATGTTTCTCAATACCAGTAGGCAAGTGTAAAGGATTCTGTGCTTCAGGATGTGATTTTCCTTCCTCTTCCATGTTTGGCTGTGATGTGTTAGGATGTACATCTTTATGAACATCACTTTTAACTCTGTGATCAGTCTTTGAACAATCATCCAAATGGGGAGATCTGGATCTTGAATCTTTTGTTCTTGCAGTTTTATGGTTATTTCGAAAATGTGGGAACTCAGACAATCTATTAAGAAATAGGAATTAACAAAAAAGCAAAGTTAACCGATATTTAATAGTATTCTAGACTTTACTCACATATGACATACTTTTCAAGTTTAAGGGCTTATATGCTGTCAAAACCAGTATGAGCAAAACACTTGGGCTCGGGGTGTAGATCTGTGATAAAGCACTTGCATGCAAGAACACACTGGATTAAAAACAATACAAGGAACTCTCTCACTTGCTTTTGCTTCAAATCCCAGCACCTGCCAGTTCTCTTTGGACTCAGCAGAGGCAAAACTCTCAAGTCAGCATAGCACACTTTGTTTATGACAAGTACTCTTACTTTCTTCTCTTCAACAACCTCACTGAATAAAGAGAAAGTCTTACTAGACACATATGATCAAACTCGACAGAATCCCCAATCCTACTTTGCTGTTTTATATAAAACTTCATAATAAGGCAAATCATTGTGGCAGATGACATACAGAACTGAGGTTCTTTCCTTAGAAGGGAGACAAAAGGCCCATTGTTATGGCTTATATCAGTGTTTTCTTAATGATAAAATATATGAGCCAGCATGACAGCTCAGAGAGAGGAGGAGCTTGCCTTGGGCACTGATGACCTGGGACATCAATCCCAAGCACCACCTGAATTGAGGGAAAGGATCAACAGCCAGAATTACTAGAAGATACCTCTAAGACAACTGGGGAAACATAATAAGCAGTCACTGGTGTGGAAGGTCCTTCTGTCTATGTGTTATTGGTTAATGAATAAAGAAACTGCTTTGGCCTATACCAAGGCAGAACTTAGGTAGGCAGGGAAAAGTAAATTGAATGCTGGGAGAAAGGAGGTAGAGTTGGGAGAAGCCACATACCCCACCAGAGATAGATGCCAGAACTTTACCGGGTAAGCCACAGCCTCATGGCAATACAGAGATTAATGAAGATGGGTTATTAAAGATATGAGTTAGCCAGAAATACACTTAAGCTACTAGTCAAACAGTATTGCAAATAATATGGTTTCTGTGTGATTATTTTGGGTCTGAGCTACTAGGTGGCCGGGAAACAAACAAGCAGCCTCCTACAACAAGTAACCATAAAAGAAAAATACTTTATAACTAAATTTTGCTAATAGATCTGTTTCTCAAAAGACACAACTAAAAAAGCAAAAGGGAACTCACAAAACTGGAGACTTACCAATACAACACACGCTGTGTATGTGTAATGTACCACATACTTATCAAACTACAAACTCCTGGAGGGCAGTGCCCAGTCACAGCTTCTGGCACAGACTATAGAGAACTACTACTTTTGTTGTTGTTGTTTGTTTTTTGAAACAGCGTTTCTCTATGTAGCCTTGAAGCCTGTCCTGGAACTCACTCTGTAAACAAGGCTGGTCTCAAACTCACAGACATCTGCCTGCCTCTACTGGGATTACAGATGTGCACCACCACCATCTGGCTCCAAAAAATTTTAATCATATTTACTTGTTTTTGTGTGTTTGTTCTAGAGTGCATGAATGTGAGTGTGTGTGTATGTGCACACACGTGAGCACATCAAAGGTCAGAGGACAACATGTGGAAGTTGGTTCTCTGCACCATGAGGATTTCAAGGATGGAACTCACAACAGCTGGTTTGGCTGCAAGCCCCTTTATCAGATGAGCCATCTTACCCATCCTCAGAGTTTCACCTTTAAATATACCTTTACATCGTACATATCCCAGGATTTTGCTTCAGTAAATGTTAAATTTCTACTCAATGTTAACTAGTTATTATTAAAATACTAGTTAGCTCACGGTGCATATATTTAGAATATTTATTAAATAATACATAGCCACATAAAACTTAATAAGGTCATACACACACACATACACACACACACACACCTTTAGTCCCAGTCCCAGAAAGATTTCTTTGAATTCTAGGATAACCTGAGTTCCAAATTAAGGCTATACATAAACAAACAAATAACAACAAGAACAAAAAACCTATACAACTTCTCCAACAATCCAGGAACCAACATTAATATATGGTACACTGGGAATGACTTAGATTAATAAATACATAAACACCTGTCCTTACTTTCTAAACACCTAAATAAGACAAAAATGGTCCACACAATGCAGTCTTTAATCAGTTAACAAATAATGATCTACAACATGCCAGATACCATGGGAAATGCAACTGGGAAAATGCTCAAGGCAAAGCAATCACAACCCTGTTTCATGAAACTTACATTATAGTAAAAGCGAAAGACACTAGTCAAGGAATCTCACTCATAATTTGAAGAACTGAAAGTATACATAAACCCACAAAAGAAATCTGACTTAGACACAGAGACCAGATAAGTATCTCCTGCTACAAAGATGGTTAATTAGGGGCTGGAAAAGGGGTTAGTGGGTAAGAACACTGCTTACTCTTCTAGAGTTTCTGGGCTCAGTTCCTCTGGATTGAGGATGGTGATCACAACCATCTATAACTCCAGTCCCAGGGATCTAATACCCTCTTCTGGCCTCTATATATATGCCAGGCATACACATGGTATACATAAGACAGATAAAACATCCATACACATAAAATTAAAAACAAACAGCAACAACAAAAACAAGATTGTTATGCCAAAATTAGAGGATGAAGGGACAAGTCATTCCACACAGTTTAAAAAAAAAAGGACACACACAAATGCAGAGCTTGGGATACCTGAAGAAACTCACAGAACACCACAGCCATGGCACTCATGCAGAGGTAAACACAGGCAGGCCTGAGAAACAGTTGAACCTATACTGTGAGGGCCCTGAGGGGCAAGTTAAGATATTTAACCTTTATCCCAAGAACATTCCAAAGCCACTGATATTACTGCTGGTTTGCATGGGAGTAGGTAGGCTACAGCATCTGAATACATGAAGGGAAAGAAAACACACTGCCAGATCACAGGGACATAAGCATCAAGTGGTGGCTTTGATAAGTGGCTGAGAGTAAAACATCACAGGCAGAGTGATGCAGTGTTCTACTTCTCAGTCCTGGTGTTGACAGCAACTTTTCACAAGGACTCTAACACCAGGAATTAAATGCCAACCATTTCCTACAAGTTTGACTTATACTAACTGAATAAATAGCACTGTTTTCTACTAAGCTAGAAAACAACAGAAAAGGCTTTGTGACAAACTTTTTGAATAAATTTTAAAAGCCCTTTAAAGACTCATGTGGATATAAAGTACAAATTAAATTAGCCTAGCATGTATGATATTGTTCCCTTTTTTTTTAAGTATTTTCCTTTGAACTTTTTTATTTTAAATACTTTATTTCATGTTTATTGTATGAGGGTGTCAGATCACCTGTAACTGGAACTACAGACAGCTATGAGCTGCCAAGTGAATGGATGCTGGGAGTTGAACCCAAGTCCTCTGGAAGAGCAGCCCACTCTCCCAACCACTGAGCCATCTCTCCAGCCCATGAGATTGTTCTTATGAAGAAACTGAAAGAGAAAAAAAACGCAACAGGTAGACTGAAAAGACAGCTCACTGGCTAAGAACACATCACTGCTCTATTTGAGGACCAGAGTTCAAATCTCAGTACCAAGATTGGGCAGCACACAAATGTCTGAAACCACAGCTCCAAGGGATCTGATGTCCCCTTCTAGAATCCTTGAGCACCAGCAAGCATACCAATAAAAGAAATTTAAAAGAGAGAAAAAGGGAACAAAGGTTTGATCTTTGAGAGACTCAAAGGAACAGTCAAAACATAAAAATGAACCCAGGAAGATAATTAACAACCATCACATTAGTAATGTAATTAATTATAGGGAGCGAATGCTTCAAAGCAGGAGGGTAATGGAGTTAAATAGCACACATGAAGAAAAGTTAAATGGACAGTCAGAAACTGTTTGCTGGATTTAGTGCAAGTAACTGATGATCCAAAATGACAACTGCTTTGGTGACCAGTGAAGACAAAATAAGATTGGGTTCAATAAGTACAAAGGGGGCTGACCAGCTAGCTCAGTGGGTAATGGCACGTGCTAACCTGAGTTTAATGTATGCCTCAGGGGGATGAGACAGAGGGATGAACACTAAATACAAAGCCAGCCTTAATTATGTGGTAATGTCCTATGCTTAAAAACAAAACAAAAACATAGAAAGGGAAGAAATAGCAGCACCAAGTTAAGCAATTCTTTCAGTTCTGTCTATGGAATAGATGGGGAGACATGGATATGAACTACCCTGGACCAGAATGTCATCCTGAATTGAAGAGAGTGAGAAAAATTAACAACAAAACCCACTCGGAGTTAGTAAATAACCCTTACTAACTAAAGGTTAGTAAATAACACATTCTTTCTTGGCATGTTAAAATTTGCATAAATTTGTTTACTTATTTGGGGAGGAAGGGAGCACAAGCATGCCATAACATACGTGTGGGGATCACAGTACACTTGTGTGAGTTGGTTCCCTCCTAGTGTCTGGAGTTCAGGGTTGATCTCAGGTCAGCAGGCTAGGCTCCAAGAGCCTTCAATTGCTCAGCCTTCTTTCTTTCTTCAAGAAGTTATGGGCACATGCTTTACTGTATCTGAGGTACTCCCCAGCCCTGACCTCCGAATGTCTCAGTAACAGGTGTGACCAGCAAAACTCAGGACATGCACACTGACTTTCTCTGGTAAGCAGTACTAGAGCAAGATCCCCGTGATTTAGAAAACTATGTATTTGGAACTATGTGGCAATATTTCATCAGTAACCATAGTTACCACTACAAATCATTAGCAGAGTAGTTGCCATTTATAGTACAACTGTATTTATTCAAATACACATTTCATCCTTTGAAAACCGTATTTTTTCTGAATGGTGACAGGTGACACCCAGTGATACCTTTGGTGAAGATGATTTATCTCTTCATCCTTACGGTTTATCTCCACTCTGGCAGTTTTGATCAGTGCTGAGATATTCTTCTTAAGAGACTGGTTTTCATTTTTTAAGTTCAAGTTCTAAAACAAAGATTAATAAGATCTACTAATACACCAAAAATAGACAGAATTGTCAAAAGTACAACTAGTTGTTGTGGGGTAGGGTTTTTAAAGCTATAGCTTGGCTGTAAAGCTCATGATAGCCTCAACTCTCTTGATCCTTCTGCCTCAGCCTCCAGTGCATGTGTGGGGGATTACTATATATGTCACCATACTCAGCTCTCTACCAATTGCTGAATATTAATTAATGCTAGGCATTAAACATTTTATCTTAGGTAATTCTGAGAAGGAGCTCTCTAAGAATTACTGTTTTCCTATTGCTCAGATGCAGCAGCTGAGATTCTGAGACTATACCCAACACAGTAAAAGTCCCACCTGATAGGAAATACTTCGGACAAGCATCAGAATGTACAGAAAGTTCTGCCTGAACCATTATATTGAAGTTTTAGTTTTAAATACTTAGTTTTTATAACCAAAACATGATCTGCTAGGCATGGTGGTACACACCTTTAGTCCCAGAACTCAGGAGGCAGAGGCAGAAAGATTTTCTGCAAGTTGGAAGCCAGCCAGGACCACACAGCAAATTCTAGGCCAGCCAGGGCTACATTGTGAGACCACATCTTAAAACAAAAAAAAAAAAAAAAAAAAAAACTAAGAAATGTTAGGCATTATCCCATTTAACAAGCTAAAACTGCAAAGACGTTAGTTTTCAAACAGAATCTAGAGCTGGTTCTTTCAAAAGAGCATCAAGAAAAAGAAGTTTACAAAAAAGTAGACAGAACACTGCCACATTCATTATTTTTGCAGCATAATCACAAAAAGAACTGTCTGACAACTTTGATTTGCCACTGTTTCTCTACCCCCCCGCCCCAATCCTAATCTTTGTTCCTCAAAACTATCCTCTTTTAGCTGCGTGTGGTGCTACATGCTTTTAGTGCAAGTACTTGGGAGGAAGAGACAGGCAGATTTCTAAATTCAGGGCCAGACTGCTCTGCATAGAAGATCCAGGTCAGCCAGGGCTGCACAGGAAGATCATCTCAAACAGAAGAGAACTACCCTCATTTTAAGCCATCAACTTCTAAAGTTACCACTAAAAAAAAATCAATTCATCAAACAGAGCACTTATGTCAATGTCATTTTAACTTTCAATAAATTTTCCTATAACCCTTTCATTAATAAAGAAATTACTAAAACAGTAAATTGTTAAACATTTTTTAAAGTGGAGAGGGATGGATATGATCAAGGCATACTGTATACATATATAAAATTGTCAAAGAATAAATGTAATTTTCACACACACATAAACACACACACACACACACACACACACACACACACACAGAAATAATGCCAAATGCTGAATGTTTAGCTCACAAGTTTAGAGACTCAGGCCTTGGGTTCAATCTCTTAACAAATTAAAAAATAAATAAATAAACCTTTATAAGCTGCCAATACTTTATCATCTTAATTGCCTCGAAGAACAAAACCTGGGTATTAATCCTTTTTTTTTTTGTTTTTAATGTGCAACATCAAGCTATTTGATATTTGGTTGCATATATGTCTGTGTGAGGGTGCTAGATCCCCTGGAACTGGCGTTACATACAATTGAGAGCTGCCACATGATTGCTACGAATTGAACCAGATGTTTGTGTGAGGGTGCTGGATCCCCTGGAACTGGAGTTACAGACAATTGAGAGCTGCCATATGACTGCTAGGAATTGAACCAGGATCCTATGGAAGAGCAGCCAGGGCTCTTAACCTCTGAGCCATTTCTAAAACACTGGTATTAAGCTTTTAAGCTTTATATAAACTGCCAACATGTTAATATTTTAACTTTAGCTATAACTTCTTTCTTTTATAATGAGATAGTCTTACTATGCTACCCAGGCTGGTCCTCAACTCCAAGGTTAAATGATCTTCCCACTCCAGTCTCTGAAGCAGCTAAGACTACATTCATTGATGTATGTATATCTATCTGTATGTCTGCCTGTCCTGGGGATCAATCCCAGGCTTTATGTTCTTAAGTACAACATTAACAAAGGGCTGCCTGGGAAGAGAGTTCATATAGTTAAGAGCTAGGCATACAAGCATGAGGATGTAAGTCTGACTCCTCAGAATTCACATAAAAACTTATTTTAAGCTGTACATGTCTATAATCTAAGCACTGGAAAGGTGGGGAAGGGTTGGATCCATGAAACTTGATTGCTGAGGCAGCCTGGCCTATGTGGTGAGATGCAGGCCAGTAAGAAATCCTGTCTTAAAAGACGAGGCAGATGGTGCCTGAGGGACAATGCCCAAGGATGATCTCTGGCTTCCACATGCATGTGCAAACATGTGCACCCACACCCATTTACTCACGCGCGCGCGCGCGCGCACACACACACACACACACACACACACACACACACACACTCTCTCTCTCTCTCTCAAACATAAGTGTTAATAAGGAAGAAATAACCACGATACCTGTGTCTGTATTTCCTTAAACCTTTTCATCAGTTCTTTCATTTGCTGTTGACATTTGCCATATTCTATCTGCAACTGTAAAACACAAAAGAACTAATTTAAGCATTATTATACTTTCTTAAATGACATTTAAAATTCTGAGGGAAAAAAAAAAATCAATGTACACATAGGTTATTTAGACAGATTACATTCACTTTTGTTGTTGTTGCTAACTGTTTCTAAGACAGTGTCTCCAGATGTAGGCCAGGCTGCTTTACTCTTGATCCTCCCGCCTCAGCCTCCCAAGCACTGACATTATGGGCAACTGCCTCCATGCCTGCCTACATTATTGGTTTTTAAAGTTCAGCCCAGGGGCTGGAGAGATGGCTCAGAGGTTAAGAGCATTGCCTGCTCTTCCAAAGGTCCTGAGTTCAATTCCCAGCAACCACATGGTGGCTCACAACCTCTGTAATGGGGTCTGGTGCCCTCTTCTGGCCTGCAGACATACAGACAGAATATTGTATACATAATAAATAAATAAATATTTAAAAAAATAAAAATTAAAAAAAAAATAAAGTTCAGCTCATTGATAGGACATTTTGATAAGCTTCATATTGTTCTCCTGAACCTTAATATTCAAATATACAGTTAAAAGACATTTGTCTCATAAATCTCAAGACACATTATGTAATACACAACTTTAATATAAATAAGGAAAAAATAAAATGTTCTACCACACTGATAGTTTATTAAAGTTTTATACATTCAGATACTTAAGTTTGGTCAAATAAAATCGTAACTGAATTCAGACTTTTATTCAGAAAGTATGTCTTAGAAAAACAAGTCAGAGGCAGAAACTACCTTAAATACTGTTAATTTAATTAAGAACTACTTCCTGGGACTATAGAGATGGCTCAACAGTTAAGAGCACTGGCTACTCTTCCAGAGGACCTGGGTTCAACTCCAAGCAGCCATGATGGTTGCTCACAAATGTCTGTAACTCTAGTTCCAGGGGATCAGACACCCTCACATAGATACACATGCAGGCAAAATACCAATGTACCTAAAATAAAAATAAATCATTAAATTTTTAAAAAAATTTTAGAGCCGGGCGGTGGTGGCGCACGCCTTTAATCCCAGCACTCGGGAGGCAGAGGCAGGCGGATCTTTGTGAGTTCGAGACCAGCCTGGTCTACAAGAGCTAGTTCCAGGACACAGGCTCCAAAGCCACAGAGAAACCCTGTCTCGAAAAACCAAAAAAAAAAAAAAAAATTTTAGAACTAATCTCTAAACACAGACTATTTGTCATGAGTAAGCTGCAGCCTCCTCTTCAGGAACTACAGAAAGAACTTAGGAACAGTGACAACTCATACGTCATTGTATGTCGCTTCCTTTGCGGTTCCTTCTTCGGTCAGGATCTCTTCATACAAATCTAAACAGTTTCTGAATGACACACAGGGTCTAGCAGTACTGTCTGAAAACACACAAGACTTATGTTAAAATATTTGTTAGAATTAATTAACTAATTAACAAAAACTAATTAACAAAAACTAATTAACAAAATTCCTTTGTTAATTAGTTTTATCAAACACTTTAGTGAGCATAAAGAATGGTGTGTTGTTTTATATTATATATATACCGTGTATGTGTGTGTGTGTATGTGTGTGTGTATTAGGATTCTTGATGTTGCATATACTTCAAAGGGTTGCATTTCTCCTAACCTGTATTTCATATAACATACACTAACTTACTAATGATGGCTGGAATGCTACATTATATAAAATGGCTGTTTCAATGAATCCAGTATGGTAATTGTCTCTGTTACCAAAGACTGGAAGATCTGACTGTGGAAAAGCTCTAATTGGACAGGTGGCCAGACTCCACCACCATTCCTCTGATGTACCTGAAGACACTCACGGTAACATTATTCCCTGTGAGAACATAGGCAGGCATGTGTATAACAGCACCAGTTGCCATTTCAATGGCATGAAATATTTTTGCACAAAGCCTAATTAAACCTGAGTCCTAGAGGAAAAAATCTGTGTGCTAATATGATCTGATCAAGTTTTGGGCCAGAAAGAAATTACCTCAGTGTAATCATCTCAGAAACAGGGCATAATACTTAAGAGCTGTGAAGTCATCAAGAGCCAATAACAATAAAACTAGTACATCAAACCAACCAAACAAAATGAGACTGTTTTATGAAATTTACATACCCGAAACAGCACTGTCCAACCCAGCATAAATATCCAATGAGCCTTCATCATTATTCTTAAGAGGAGAGGCTGCAAAAATGGCAAAGACTAGTTAAAACTGGCTTGTAGGCGGAGGGGTTTTTATCCATTCCTACTTAGGACAAGGAAAGGAATATATTATTTCTGCGCCAATGAAACAAACAAGGAGCCAGGTGGAAGTGGTGCACACCTTTAATCCCAGCACTCAGGAGGCAGAAGTAGGTTGATCTCTGTGAGTTTGAGACAGCCTGGTCTACACAGTTAGTTCTAGGACAGCCAGGGCTACACAGAGAGACTTCTTCCAAAAAACAAAACAAAACAAAGAAACAGACAAGCTTTAAACATTGTGATATAGAAATTTATAACTTGACAACTTCAGAATCAGACTCAAAAATTCACCTTAAAAAATGTATGGAGTTGGGAGATGGTTCTGAAGTTACGAGTTTGGTTCCCAGCACCCATGTTGGGTGGCTCACAAACACCTATAACTCTAGCTCCAGGGAACCAGATGCCCTCTTCTGACCTCTATGGGTACCAGCACACATGTGCACATACCTTCACACAGACACATTCATTTACACCTTATTAAAAATTTTGAAAAAGTTCTTTTAGCGGAAAAATCTACTAGTACTGGAGCTGGAGAGACAGCTTAGAGGTTAAAAAGCACTTGCTACTTCTCCAAAGGACTCAGATTCAGTCCTAGCACCCACATTAGTTGGGCTACAACTGCTAATAACTCCAGCTCCAGAGTATGCAACACTGTCTTCAGGTCTCCATGGACACCTACACACAAACACACAAATACTAAAGAAGTGTAATGAGGTTTTAATTCCAGCAATAAGCTACTTTTCATCAAACCAATCCTCATATAACATTATAAATGCTAAACTATGTATTAATGCTACCCGAAGCATTAAAAAGCAGCATAAAAGAAGCAGAAACCAAACGTGAGGGCTGTGTGATTCTGGAAAACTGCACTGAGAAAACAAATCCTGACCACGAGATAATACCTGCAAGAAGAGAGCACTCATGGGGGCTCACAATCATCTATAACTCTATTCCCATACAGTCTACGCAGAGCAGACACCAGCGTGCACATGGTACACAGACATACAGACAGACAAAATATATATATGTGAATATATATATATGATAAATAAATTTTTAAAAAAAGCTCTAAGTTCCTAATCTCCCTTCTACACTGCTATTCGTTGAAAGACAGATCTGTGTTAGAGCTCTATAGGCAGTGACAACAGAGAGTCATTTCTCACACATGCTGCATGCATCCTGGGATAGCCAGGAATGCAGCCGGACACATTTGTAGGTGGTATCATCTTGCTGAAATGTCAGAAGGTTAGACAGCCTTTCTAGTTCTAAGGGCTTGAAAATGGAGAAAGGCTCTAAGGAAAAAGCAACTAAAAGGTGAGAGAGCAAATTCAGAAAGTCAAGAAGGGGATTCCCAAATTGTGCCTCAGACGTCTGTGTAACCTCTAAAGAAAGAATACCTGTAAATACAGGATGAGAATAGAATCCAGAGGCTCCACGTATCAGTTAGACTGTGACTAATGCAATCCAAATTTAGTGAAACTCACCAGAGAAATACAAACAACTAAAAGAACCAACTGGAGGTGGGCATGATGGGTCTCTGTGAGTTCAAGGCCAGTATGGTCTACATAATGAGTCCCAGGATAGTCAGAGCTACACAGTACAACCCTGTCTCAAAAGCAACAAAAGAACCAATTGTCTGGGCAAGGTGGTACATACTTTTAATCCTAGCACTTGGATGCTAGCCTGGTATACAAGTCAAGTTCCAGCACAGCAAGGATTACAAAGTAAGAACTGATCTTTTTTTTTTTTTAGTAAGAACTGATTTTAAGGAACAAAACAGGCAACATGTGAGTTCAAGGCCAGCCTAGTCTACAAAGTGAGATCCAGGACAGACAGGGCTACACAGAGAAACCCTCTCTTGAAAAATCAACCAACCAACCAACCAAACAAACAAACAAGACCTAAAACAACAACAGAAATAAAAAAGAACCAAATGAAAATTCTAAAATAGAAAACTACATATATGAATTATAATATCATCATCACTGGGGATATGCTTGACTATGCATTACACTGATCAGTATTAAAAAACCAAATCTTTTTAAAGACGGGGAAAGTCTTTAAAAGTTCTATGGAGTGGGGAGGGGAAACTGTAGTTGGTATGTAAAATGAAAAAAAAAAACTTTTAAATAATAATAACAATAAAGTTCTATAGGGACCTGGAGAGATAGCTGAGCAGCTAAGAATGCTGGCTGCTCTTCCAGATGATCTGGGTTCGATTCCCAACATCCACATGGTGGTTCACAATCATCTCTATTTCCAGTTCCAGAGAATCTGAAGTGCTCTTCTGACCTCTGCAGACACCAAGCAAACATGTAGTATATATACATACAAACATAAAGGCAAAACACATATAAAATAGAGTGAATAAATCTTAATAAAATATTTAAAGAGTTCTATAGAATAATGTCAAGATCTCATTCAAGATATGACTGGAGTCGAGAAAAGATAAGGGAAAATGATACCATGGCAATACTAAAGAAAGGCTAGCAAGGGTAAGTCATCCTCCCAAATGCTTTTCATTTCTTTAAGATAAGATTGAAAGAAAAAGTTAAAGCATTATATTGTTGGACTAATTATGTACAGATATCATATTCGGGTTGTTGTACATGATACTCTTGATAACAAAGACCAAGACAGAGGACAAATGGAACCAGACCTAAAAGATCACAATTCCTTGAACCACCAATAATAATGCAAAGAGGTGGAGTCAAAAGCAGTGTGAAAAACATTGGAGAGATAGCTCAGCAGTTCAGTTCCTAGGATCCGTATCTGGTTCACAATTCCAGTTCCAGGGGACCTGACCCCCTCTTCTGGCCTCAAGGGCACTAGGTATGCCCAAGGAGCACAGACACATGTACACAAAACACTCAGACACAGACACAGACACACACAGACACACACACACGAAGGTTTATTTAAAATTCAAACATTTGTGAATTTAGGTTAAAAAAATACGAAGGTATTTATTATACTTTGAATTTTCTGTTGATTTATTTTTTTTCCCTTTATTTTTCAAGACAGGGTTTTTCTATGTAGCCCTGGATGTCCTAGAATTTACTCTGTAGACCAGACTGCCCTCGAACTCAGAGATTCACCTACCTCTGCCTCCCGAGCACTAGGATTAAAGGTATACAACCTATAATACAACTACAATAGCAACGTAACAAGTTGAAACTATATTAGCAAAAGCAAGCAACAACTACAACTATTACACCTAGAGTCCTTATGATGCTGGTCGGACGGGAACCCTTCCATGTCTACAAACATAACTTTTAAAAACTCATTTTAAGGCCTGGAGAGATGGCTCAGAGGTTAAGAGCACTGGCTGCTCTTCCAAAGGACCTGAGTTCAATTCCAAGCAACCACATGGTGGCTCACAACCATCTGTAATGGGGTTTGGTGCCCTCTTCTGGCCTGCAGGCATACACACAGACAGATAAATAAATTCTTTAAAAAAAAAAAAACAAACTCATTTTAAGTAAAAATGAACAGACTAAGAGTGTACCCCAAGTGGTACACCTGCAATGCAATCCTTACATTTAAGACTCAGGGAACACTGTAGAAAAGGGCATGTGTTAAGAGCCTTATGACCAGGACAGCTGCTTAAAATTGTCTCCCATAAATCACAAAAAAGAAACATGAAATCTCAAAACAAGGTTGCCTGCATAAGATCTGAAAAATGACAACCCCTCTGACATGCCAACTTGGATGGGTAACTCTCACAACGCCCAACTCCTAGATGAAGAGCTGTACAAAATCATTGACTGCTGAGAACAAGTCTTTTCTAGAGACAGGGCCCCTGATAGATTATCTAACCCTAAGTATTGAAATCAGAAATAAGGCAAGGTTGTGCACTCTCTTCATATCTATTCAATATAATTCTTGAGGTCCTAGCTAGAGCAATAAGACACCAAAAAGAGATCAAGGGGATACAAATTGGAAAAGAAGTCAAACTCTCACTGTTTGCTGATGATATGATAGTTTACATAAGCGATCTGAAAAATTCTACCAAGGAACTTCTACAACTCATAAACACTTTCAGTAATGTAGCAGGATACAAGGATAACTCAAAAAAAAAACAGTAGCCCTCCTGTACACAGATGATAAAAGGGCTGGGGAAAGAAATCAGAGATTCAACACCCTTCACAATAGCCACAAATAGCATAAAATATCTCGGAGTAACTCTAACCAAACAAGTAAAAGACTTACATGACAAGAACTTTTGAATCTTTGAAGAAAGAAATTGAAGAAGACACCAGAAAGTGGAAAGATCTTCCATGCTCTTGGTAGGCAGAATTAACATAGGAAAAATGGCAATCTTACCAAAAGCAATCCACAGATTCAATGCAATGCCCAGCAAAATTCTTCACAGACCTCAAAAGAACAGTACTCAACTTCATATGGAAAAGCAGGATAGCCAAAACAATCCTGGTACAATAAAAGAACTTCAGGAGGTATCGCAATCCCTGATTTCAAACTCTACTACAGAGCTACAGTACTAAAAAAAAGCCTGGTATTGGCATAAGGACAGGAGGACCAATGGAATTGAATAGAAGACCCACCCATCTTTGAACACCTGATTTTTGACAAAGAAGCAAAAAATACCAAGTGGAAAAAAGAATGCATATTTAACAAATGGTGCTGGCATAACTGGATATCAACATGTAGAAGTATGAAAATAGATCCATATCTACCACCAAGCACAAAACTCAAGTCCAAATGGATCAAAGACCTCAACATAAAGCCAGCCACACTGAACCTTATAGAAGAGAAAGTTGGAAGTACACTTGAACACATTGGCACAGGAGACCACTTCCTAAATATAACCCCAGCAGCACAGACA
>JAQHUG010000092.1:4536551-4552575 GCA_028555095.1 Dicrostonyx torquatus
AAAATGTGGTACATTTACACAATGGAGTACTATACAGCAGAAAAAAATAACACCTTGAATTTTGCAGGAAAACGGATGGAGCTAGAAAACATTATTTTGAGTGAGGAAACCCAGACACAGAAAAACAATTATCACATACACTTACTCATAGGTGGTTTTTAAACATAAAGCAAAAATAAAAAAAAAAAAAAAACAGCCTACAAACCACAATCCGAGAGACAACAATAAGGACACTAAGAGACTTACATAGATCTAATCTACATGGGAAGTAGAAAGTAGAAAAGGACAAGATCTCCTGAGTAAATTGGGAGCATGGGGATCTTGGGGGAGAGTTGAAGGGAGGAGGAGAAAGGTAGGGAGGGGAGCAGAGAAAAATGTAAAGCTCAATAAAAATCAATTTTAAAAAAGGAGGATAAAAAAACAAAAAAAATTACTTCAAAAATAACAACTATCTATTTTGGATATGACAATAGATATTATGACCATTCACATCAGCAAAATTGTTGCCTTGATTACATTTAGAGACTTAAAAGCATACAATAGGAAATATCAACCAAGGGCTGGAGAGATGGCTCAGTAGTTAAGAGGGCTTGCTGCTATTCAGAAGATCTAGGGTTAGCTCACAACACCCACATGATGGATCACAACCATCTGAAACTCCAGTCCAGGGGATTCAACACCCTCTAGTCTCCTTGGTCACCAAGCATGCACATGATGTATATACATATATGCAGGCAAAACACTTATAAATTAAAAATAAAGTTAAAGTATCTTAAAAAGAAAGGAGGGGGAGGAAGGAAGGAAAGAAGAGAAAGAGAAAGTCAAAGTCGGGCAGGTGCAATGATTTATGCCTATATCCGGGTCCAATCTCAAAGTATAGTGAGATCTCCCTGCCTCTATATTATACACAAAGGGCATGGATATAGCTAAGGAACAGTGTGCTGTGTAACCAAGAATATAGCCCTGTGATTGCTCTTCAGCATTACAAAAACAAAACAAAGAGAAAAGCTCACATTTACTGAGTACTCTCTATGTCCCTAGTATTTCGCTATGTTAATTCACTTATATACAGGGAGAAAAACCTGAGGTCCATTTCACCTAAAAATAAGTAAATGATTTTATAACTGAGATCAAGTGAGGTTAGGGCTATTACTGTGACAGAGTACGTACCTATCATTTGAAAGGCCCTGCCTGGTTATAAATTCTCAGTACCAAAATTTAGAAAGAAACAAAGAGTAAGTAAATTCAGAAAGACAACCAAGAGTTCTTACCAGGACGGATATCGAATAAACCCGTTCCATCTCCATTATCGTCATCTGCTGCCATGGTCCTATATCCTTTTCATAGGTGCCATCTATGGTATTAAACATAAAGATTCCCACCGTTAGAATAGCTTCTACTTACAAAGTAACTTTCAAATTTTGAACACACTGAATAACTTCATTCTATACATTTAAAAAGAAAAAATGCCTAACATTTTCTGGGCAAAAGTTGAAACTAAAAACTGAAACTCAAATTTTTAGGTATAGATAAGCAATGCACAAAGTAAATTATACTAATTTCATAAAATAGGCCAAAATATACTAATATGTACAAAACTCTGAATTTGACCTCCATCACCAAAGGGGAAAAAAGAATCTCAAAATACACTTTTGCACTAAAATAAGAACCATCAGCACTAAAAACAAAAATATATAATAAGAAATATAAACACTATAGCCCCTAGCTCCATGGAGAAAAGTCGGACAACTTAGCATCAATCCTCAAAAACCATGGTGGAAAGAGAGAACCAACTCCAGCAAGCTCCATGAGTGCATTATGGAAAGCATATGTTTGCCCTCATACAAACACCATACATACAAACACAACAATAATAAATAAAACTTATTAAAAAAGAAAGGAGCATGCAAGTTGTGGTATGGTTCAATGGTAAGACATTTGCAAGCATGTACAAAACCCTAGACTCCACTGTTAGCACCACAAACATAAAATACTGGGACTCCACCTAAGGTAAGGAGTAATTGCTACCCACATCCAGAATTTACCCTATTTGACTTCCATCATCATACTTCAGATATACATTCTGTTAATTCCTATAGCACTCATTCTAAATTAAGCCACTTAAGTCTTAACATACCATGTTATAATCTGTCCCAGACTCTTTTCTCCTATTTCTTATATTTTTTCTATTCTTTTAGAATGTACCTGTGGCTGCCCAGGAGTTAGAGATTGAGATCATCTTCATGCTTTCCTCAGGATTTCATCACATTTCCATATATGTACAGCACTACACTTTGCTGACACCTGCACCACCCCCACTCATTCTGGAACACAAGGAAAGCTTAAACTTGTGACCTCCTATCTCAGCCTCTTTAGTAGCTGGTATCAGAAGATTAAGACATCAAGCCAAATTATTATTTTTTTTTAATCTATTTACCTGCTGATGGGAATCTAAGCTGGTTTCCTATCTTGGCTACTGTGAACAGTACTACAACAAACATACTTTGACTTCTTTGTGTCTGTAGTAGTTTGAAAGAAATTGGGCCCCATAACCTCATAGGTACTATTAGGACTTGGTATGGCCTTGTTGGAGGAAGTGTTTCATTGTTGGGGTGGGCTTTGAGGTTTCCTATGCTCAAGATACCACCCAGTATCTCAGTTGACTTCCTGTTGCCTGCAATACCACATCTGCCTGCACACCGCCATGTTCCCTGCCATATGATAACGAATTGGACCTCTGAACTGTAAGCGAGCCACCCAAATTACATGCTTTCTTTGTAAGAGTTGCCAAAATCATGGTGCCTCTTCACAGCAATAATCTCTAAAACAGGATCTATACCCAGGCAATGGTATAGCTGGATCATATGGTCGTTTTCAGTTTAAGGGGGGACTCTCCATACTGATTTCCATTGAAGCTACACTAGTTACATTTCTACCAGCAATGTGTAAGCATTCCTGCTTCTATTCCTCCTTTGCCAGCATGTTATCATTTGTTGTCTTGATGTCAGCCAATCTTTTCTTTTTTTCAAATTTCATTTTATGTGTGACACGTGGGTGTACATTTCAAGTATATAGATGTGGGCATGTGCAACAGCACACCTGTGGTAGTCAGAAGACAACATCCATATGTCTACCATTACTTTCTACCTTAGATAGCTCCTTTGCTGCGGCTAAGTCAAACTCGCTACTCACAAACTTGAGGTTCTTCTGTTTTTACCTCCCATAGTGGGCACTAGAAATACAGAAACTTGTTTCACTACATCTAGCTTTTTTTTTTTTTTTTTTTTTTGGTGGTAGGGGGGAGGTTGAAGACAGGGTTTCTCTGTGTAGTTCTGGTTATCCTGAAACTCACTCTGTAGGTCAAACTCAAACTCAGAGATCTACTTGTTTCTACCTCCCTCGTGGTGCATACCATCACCCAGCTCTGCATCCAGCTTTTATGCAGGTTCTGAGTATCCAAATGTGGTGGGCAAGCCCACTGCCTGAGTCATCTCATAGACCCTATACCAGACCTTCTGTCAAGGCTCAGGTAGAATTCAACTAACATGTTCTTTACCTCAGTCTGTCCTACAGGAGGCTTGGAGGGAGCTAGGGTCTGCCCCTCAATAATGGTACCCGAAGAAGTAATAACTGGTGGGAACTTGAAATGAAGGTGTGGGGAAGCATGAATCCCATACTGGAACCAGTCTCAGGGTGTTTGGGCCCTGCTGACCACCCCTTTGATTGGCTAGGAGTCGTCCTCTCTGGATGACTGGAGAGTTAAGACTGGAGGAAGATTAGGCAAACCTCCATCAGTCTTTTCCAAACTTTTTTCACTTCACAGACGGAGATGAAATCTTCTAAGACCTGGAAGGGAGATTAGGCAAACCTCCATCAGTCTCTTCCAATCTTTTTTCACTTTACAGATGGGGATGAAATCTTCCAAGACTGCTTCAAGTTCCCCACTAGTTTGCCCACTGAACAACTTGAGCGAGCCAGACAGTCAAGTGCTTAGGAGGAAAACCTTATTCTTTTTCTTGATCTGTGCATGGCCTACATATCCTCTAGAAAATAATAAAAAGTGCCCCCTGGGGGAACACTTAATTATAATACTATACTTCAGTTAGAGTTATTCTGTCAACAAGAGAAAAAAGTCCTCTAAAATTCCCTATGTCCAACTTTTCTTTTACCTGCAGGATCATCTAAATTCGTGGCTCTCAACCTGTGGAGTCTCAACCCCTTGGAGGTCAAGCACATATATTTATATTATATTACAACTCATAATTAGTTATAAAGCAGTAACAACAATAATTTTGTGGTTGGGGTCACCACAACATGAGGAACTGTATTAAAGGGTCGTAGTGTTATGAGAACCACTGATCTAGACCTTGCTAAAAAACTATAGGAAACATCCACAGCCTCTAGTCTAGGAGACTTAGGTACGCAATACCCTTAGATATTCTAATCAAGTTTATTTTAAAAGTGCTTAATTTTTGCTCACACTTCACCTAAACATTACAGACTAACTAAAAATAATAAACAGTTGTAACTGACCCTCTGGATGTTCAAGAACCACATTTGGAGGCCAACATTGGTGTAGTCAGAGGAATTAAAAGGAAGACTATTTTCCCCTTGTCCTCCCAGGTCAACAAAGTCCCAGGAACTATGAGGCATCTCTAGCTGTCCTGCAACTGTGGGAAGTCACCTGTTCTTGTTCAGAAAGACCATAGAAATGCCACTCAGTGGACTCTAACCAGTGTCCAGTGTGCAAAGACAAGGGTAAACTAAGAGGAAAAAAAAATCTTCCACACTTTCAAATATAACAGTAGTATAGCAAGACCTTACACAGATGGACAAACTGACAAGACAGGCTAGGAATCAGAGGCTCTGCCCAAGTTCAAGTAACTGCTGAGGAGGACCAGACCTTCAACTGGCCTTGACAGCAAAAAGTCATTAATTTTGGCCACCTACATGATCTTAAACACTCAAAAGGAAAGTATAACCAGGAACAATATGATCAATATGTCTGTCTCTTTGAAAGTCCTCAGACGTCATACTTAACCCTGAGATGCTATTTGGACAACTATTTCCTACTAATAATTCTCTTCCTGATGATACTGTCTCTGGAAGAGCTATAATATAATGTCCTGTATGCTAACCAATCATGTCCCCTTATTAAAGGAGGTAGCCAGATATCCTGTTGTCAAACTTCAGATGCTGATGACTAGTTGTGACTTTCAACAAATGAAACCTTGATTTCACTCACGTTTGGCCCATACTGTCCACTTCCACTGGAGGTTACAGCTGATACATGGGCAGAGGCATCTCTTGCTGGTAAGAAACTACCAATAGGCCTCTATAGGATTTTGGTAAAAAGTTTTCTGGTACACCGTCCAGCCAGCTACAAAATTATGCCTCACCTGATTAAATAAAACTTGGGCCAACCATGACATTAAATTTTCCTCATTAACCTCGTCTCTTAATGTTCCCCACGAGGTTACAGTAAAAGGAATGTAATGTTCAACTTCTTAGCTTAAAATGGCTTGATGAAAGGCTCCTTGAATATTTGAATCAGACAAACAGCATCCTCCAACAGTATATATCTTATGGTAGTCAGTGGTGTTAGAGAGATCATCAATCTCATTGATACCTATGATACAGCCTGCTAAAAAGTATTTGGATCATTTTCTTGCCTATTCTCTTCCTCTAACAAGGGCAAAACTGTCCCTGCTATTTTTCTAACCCTATTCTCAGTAGGAATTACAGTACTACCAAAAGTCTCACTTTTATATATTATAAATGCTACTTCCCTTATATGACAAGCTCCAAAGATACACAGCATCACCAAATGGCTATCATATGTTCTGGACCATTGCCATCAATTGGGTTTTCTCATGCTCCCTTTGACAGACCCTCCTAAGGGACTCTGACTGTTGTCCCCCTCCACAGACCCTTTGTCCACATGAAGCAGCAAGAGTGGTCGTTGTCCCCAAAGAGCAGTTAGGGTGATCTCTGAGAATGAGAGGGGAATGAGAGACCAGGAGTTAAAAGATGTGGTAGTTTGAATATAATTAATCCCCATAAACTCATAGGGAGTGGCACTATTAGAAGGTGTGGCCTTGTTGGAGGAAGTGTGTCACTGTGGGGATGGACTTTGAGATCTCATATATGCTAAAGCCATGACTAATGTCTCAGAACACTTCCTGTTGCCTGCAGATCAAAATGTAAAACTCTCAGCTCCCTCTCCAGCACCATGTCTGCTTGCACGCTGTCATGTCCTGTCATGATGATAATGACTAAACCTCTGACCTGTAAGCCACCCAACTAAATGTTTTCCATTATAAAAGTTGCCATAGTCATCGTGTCTCTTCACAACAACAGAAACCCTAAGACAACAGACTCCCTGGTAGACAAACAGATAAAGAAAGGGGCCATGACTAGGTAATAAAGATGGCAAATTTCCAAGATGGTCAGTTTCTTCCTCGACCTCTCACTTGAAACAAGAGCCTAGTAACTTCTGTCAAACTTAGAGATGCTGATGAACAGTTAAATCTTCTCGGGTTAAAATTCTGCACCACTGGGGATACAGCTCAGTGAGAAAGTACTAACTCGTCCACTGTGAGCAAGGTTCTAGGTTCAACCAGCACTGCAAGAATAGTCTGTACCTCAACAGCACTGCCCAGAGCACATAGCACAGCTTCGCACAGCAACCCTGAGAAAGAATCTGAGCTTGCATGAAGATGTTTACTCTCTTCATCCTACCTCTCATCTCAATACAGCCAGACTTTGTCTCACAAGGGCATCAGCCTGCCTTTCTTTACACCCTGTGAAAAAATTAAACAAACATAAAACAAGCCAGAGCCATTAAATCAGCAAAGATAAAATCTACCCATATGTTGGCTCACAACTATCTGTAACTCCATTTTCAGAGGACCTGACACCCTCTTCTGGCTTATGTGGGCACCAGACATGCATGTAATGCACAGATATACATACACCCATACACATAAAATAATAAAAATAATTTTAAAGACATGTTAGAATTCCTAATAAATAAATATCCCCAAAGTACACTTTGCCTTCTATAACTATAAATAGGAATCCAGAAATTCAACTAACTACAAATTTTTAAAAGAAGTTGTATCTGACCGGGCTGTGGTGGTACACACCTTTAATTCCAGCACTCAAGAGGCAGAGGTGGGGAGATCTCTGAGTTCGAGGCCATCCTGATCTACAAGAGTTAGTTCCAGGACAGGCTCCAAAGCTACAGAGAAACCCTGTCTCGAAACCCCCCCCCCCCAAAAAAAAGCTGTATCTGTACTGTGTGTCAGGGAATGGGAAAGGTTATCTCAGTAGTACAACATATATACTCTACAAGAAGCACAATGTTCTAGTCTCTCTTGCCCTCTCTTTTTTTTTTCTGGTTTTTCAAGGAATAAAATAATCATTTGTTGAGATAAGAAAATTCCAAATTAGTTAGAGATGATTCTCAAGTTTCTACCTCTGCCATGGTAGAAGCCAAGCTTTTAATGGCAATGGAGAAATAAAATAAAGATTTGGGAGCTCACAACAATTAGAAGATGTGTAACAGGGTTGGAAATAGAGTTAAACACCTAATGGATTTTTCTAAAAGAAAAAGTTAACATGTAGACATTATGATCTGGGATTCACCAGTCATGGTGATAGGTATATTAAAAAACTGCAAAAGTCTGGGCGGGACAGTGGGAGTGTATGCCTTTAATCCCAGCACTTGGGAGGCAGAGGCAGGTAGATCTCTGAGTTCAAGGACAGTCTGATCTACAGAGCAAGTTCCAGGACATTCAAAACTATGCACAGAGAAACCCTGTTTTGAAAAACCAATAAATAAATAAATAAAATTACAAAAGTACTGGCTCCTACGGGGAAAAAAGGAGGGAGAAGTGGAAGAGGGCTTTCTATACTTCCTCTCAGCTCCCATTTGAAAACACAGTGAGCTACCACTGAGAGAATCTTCAGAGGCCAAGTTTTAAAAGATGAGAAGCTAATGAGTGATAACAGCTGCCAGGCTGGAATGTTGTCCAGTAATGTATAGTTGGCACGCTCATGGGCTCTGAACATGCCAGGCCCTAGCACAAAATAAAAAAAAAAAAAAGGAAAAGAAAAAAATTATAAGTTCCAGGTCAAGTCCCACGTATTTGGAGAGACAGCTCCAACAGATTCATAAGCAAAAGCATAGTCATCTGGTTTGTTCTGAAGGAAATGCAGTCTGAAGAAGTTCACTTTTTCAATACAGAAAAGCATACATTTTTAGAGGGAAAGAAGCAGGCAACAACTAAAGGCAAGGCAAGTCTAGTTCTAGATTCTGAGGATGAGAAAGGTAAATATGAAAAGCAATGTATATTCACCTTTACTATGAGCCAAGTATTGATCTAAATACCGTCTGGTATTGATCTACCTTAAATCATCCTGAAGTTCCCATTAAGTCCACATTATTCCTTATCCCATTTAAATGGATGTGGAAACTGACATATGATTAGGCTATCTACCATGACCAACAGCTAGAAAGTGGAAAGTTGGGATTAAATTCCAGTCAAATGACAAAAAAAAAAAAATCAACTACATTCCTTAAGATACAAATCTCTGGACATTTCCTGTAAAACGGCAGGAAAAGCTATGAAAAAGTAATTTGGGTATAGATGCAAGAAGTCTTGTCTAGTGGCCTGTTCACTTCAAAGAGGAGCTGAGGCTCATGGGGGAAAAGGCCTTAAGGAAAAGGTTTGATGTCGGTGCTGTGGAGAGAACGGAAAAGACCAGGAAGTCCAAAAGTCAGAGGCAAAGCCAAGTTAATCCTAAAGCAGAAATGCTGGGATTCCTGCGAATTCTACCTTCACATCCTCGCTAGCATGTCAGGGATGGTTCTGGGCGCTGCAGAAACCAACATAAACAACTTCTCTCAAGGTGCTGGCTTGGCAAACAGCCCACGTCATTGAGCGTCTGACACCCGGAACAGCCCTTCCTCCACACTCATCGAGAGCTCGGGAGTAGGGAGCGAGGAGACACGAGTGGGGGAGGGGAGGACCGCCCGGTAGACCCGGCGATGCTCCCTGTGCTCGCCCCAGCACCCTCCTCCACGCTCGGAAGGGCGGTCCCCGAGGCCGGCAGCCGAGGCCGGGGTAGGCGAGGCGCGCTCCTGCGCCCACAGCCCAGGCCGTCCCGGACCGAAACCCGCAGCCTCTCCCGCCGCTCCGCGACAAGCCCCCAGTAACTTACCCGGCCGGCCAGCCCCGCACAGCGGCCGCTTTCGGGACGCCAGGCGCTCCGCCGTCTCCACCAATCCCAGCCCGCAGGGAGGACGCCAGGGCGGGACCGAGCACCGACAACCAATCAGATAAGACGCAAAGCACGTCTCGGCGCACACAGCCGGTTCCCGCCATTGAAGGCGGAAAAAAAAAATCCAGTTGGCGCCAAACTCTGGTACTCTACTGAGGCTCATAAGGGAAACGGGGCGGGGGTGAGCACAGTGACAACTGGGCGGAACTACTCCACGGAAATGACGTCACCAGAGCGGAAGTGGGACGGGGCTTGGGGGGGAGACGCTAGTGAAAGGGAAAGTAAGCGTGGACGATCTTCTTTTTCCCTTTTTTATTTATTATTAATAATAATAATAATAAATCCAAATTCCCAGTCCATCCCCTCATGCCACTCCCCTCCCTCTCCCTCCACAGACCCTCCGCCCCCAACCCCCCAACCCATGCACCCCGCCCCGTGGAAAGTCCAAGGCCCTCCCTACTAAGTCTAGATTGAGCAAGGTTTACATCCAAGGAGAATAGGATCCCATGAAATTGGTATATGCAAATAGAGACACATCCCAGTGTCGCTATCGGTGGCCCCTTAGTCTGCCCTAGCTGTCAAACCCCTTCAGAGGGGCTTGGTTGTTCCAATGCTCGTTCACTCCCAGTCCAGTTGGAGTTGGTGAGCTACCAGTAGCTTAAGCAAACTGTCCCAGTGGATGACCCCTTCATGATCTTGAATTCCTTGCTCATACTCTTACCCCTTCCACTCTTCAACTGGATCTTGGGAGCTCAGTCTAGTGTTCTGATGTGGGTCATTGCCTCTGTTCCCATCTGTTGTTGGACAAAGGTTCTATGGTGATATTTTAGATAATCATCAGTCTGACTACAGGGTAAGGTCAGTTCCGACACCCTCTCCTCTAGCTTAGGGTCTCAACTGGGTTCATCCCTGTGGGTTCTTGGGCATTATTCTAGAGTCAGGTTTCTTGCTAACTCCTTAATGGCTCCCTCAATCAAATATCTCTTTCCTTGCTCTCATATCTGTCCTTCCTGCATCTCGACCATCCCATTCCCTCAAGTTCTCCTCAATCCCCTTTCTCTCTCGCTTCTACTCCCCATCCCCCTGCTCCCAAATTTTTGTCTGATTCTAATTTCCAGGTGGGTCTATGTATGCTTTTCTTTGGGTTCACCTTATTATTAGTTTCTCTAGGATCCTGAGCTATAAGCCCATTGCCCTTTGTTTATGACTAGTATAAGGGTGAATGATCTTAAGCGCTTTTGGCTGACTGCAAGTGAAGAAGGCTTAGTTGTTTATACTGTAGATTGTGTCAGCCGCGGGCAGCGCTGAGTGCTGGCCCTTAGATGCCATCTTGGATGGTAAACGTAGCATAGTTTTTGCAATTTTAGGAAGGTGATATTAATTTAGTGGGGTGGAAGAGGTTTTTATTATTGTTGTTATTAAATACTTTTCATACAGTGTATTATCAATTTTACCCTACCCCAACTCCTCTCAGATCCCACCTCCCTACCCACTGAACTTTACATTCTCTTTCTAAAAAAAAAAAGAAAGAAACAATAAATCAGTAATACCAAATAAATAAAAAGCCAAAACAATGCACAACAAAACAAAAGCCCACATATAAAAACATGGAATTCGCCGGGCGGTGGTGGCGCACACCTTTAATCCCAGCACTCGGGAGGCAGAGGCAGGCGGATCTTTGTGAGTTCGAGACCAGCCTGGTCTACAAGAGCTAGTTCCAGCGCAGGCTCCAAAGCCACAGAGAAACCCTATCTCAAAAAACCAAAATAAATAAATAAATAAAAACATAGAATTCATTTTGTATTAGCCAACTACTCCTGTGTATGGAGTCTTCCCCCCACCAAGTTTCAGTCAATCACTATATATTCCACCCATCACCTCTTGGACCTTCTGAGTCATTCTTCTCTTTCCTTCCTTGGGCCCTCATGGCTCCAGATCTTTTATTTACTGTTTCTAGAAATAAACTCAAATTACCTTGACCAACAGCCCTGCCCTAAACCTTGCAACCCTCCTCCCTGTCCCTACCACCTCTGATACCTGCTCTCACTCTTGCCCAGAGGCTGTGGAGGCCTTATGCTCACCACCCTGGCCTGGTCTCCTAGACCTCACAATCCCCCAGTTCACCCTCTTTGCTGATGGAAGCTCTCTTATAAACAGATCAGGACACTGCCAGTCACCTCCACTATAATGGTTGAAGCAACCCATCTGGTGGAGACCTCTTCACAAAGACAAATTAATCACCTTGACTAGACCACTCCAAATAGGTAAAGGTCAATGGGCTGACACCAATACCAACTCTAAATATGCCTTTTTAATAGCCCATACCCATTCTGCTCTTTGGAAGGAAAGGGCTTACTCACTACCAATGACACTCACCTTGTCAACAGACTCCTTTAGCCAAGCTATTAGGGGTCATCCAGCTCTCAGCAGAGGTAGCCATCACCCACTGCCAGGGACATCAGCCCTCCAAGGACCAAGTGACCTTATGCAATGCCAGGGCTGACTCAGTAGCCCAGGGACTGGCCTCCAGCTCCACTGGATCTATGGGAAGTATTTTGTTTTTGACTCCCTCCTATCAGCCCTGTTACTAACCAGAGGAGAGGAACAAACTCCTGAATAAAGGGAATGTTAAGTTGGGAGCATAGCCACAGCCCCTGGCATCCATCCCAGCCCCCCTAGCCTGGGAGTTGTATTGGTCTGGACTCCAAATCCCAGCATGCCAGGTCCACTCCCACAGGGTATTTAAGTGGGTTCCCATAGGAGAAACACGTGGTTCGGGGTTTGCATGTGCTCCTCACTTTCCTGTCCCCCCACCATGCGCCGGCCACCCCAGAGCTCCTTACGTAATAAAATGATGGGCATTTTGATTCTGTTTAATTTGACCTAATTAGACTTTTTTGTGCCGGTGGAGCTGCCCCTTCTTATTATTTTTTTCTTAACAGGGGACACACAGACAAAAGGCAGATGGTTCTACTTAAATAATTGCCTTATCAGGGCTGGAGAGGTGGCTCAGTGGTTAAGAGCATTGGCTGCTCTTCCAGAGGTCCTGAGTTCAATTCCCAGCAACCACATGGTGACTCACAACCATCTGTAATGAGATCTGGCTCCCTCTTCTGGTGTGTGGGCATACATAGAGGCAGAATGTTGTATACATAATAAATAAATAAATCTTCAAAAAAAATTGCCTTATCTTCCCCCAGGATAAGGCACTCTTCATCATTTCAGACATCCACCAAACCATACAAAGCACCACTTCTTAGAGCCCCTCTCTGATGAGCCCATTTTTACAGGTCCATTCCTCCTGCTAGATGTGTATCAAGGCCAACCCACAGGGGGCTCTCCAGATATACCATCCCTTGCACCAACTCTGAGGACACCAACCAGACAAAGATTGGCAGATTGACTTCACCCACATACCCACTCATAAAAAGGTCCACTGTCTCCTAACTCTTGTTGACACCTTTACAGGATGGACAGAGGCACTCCCCACCTCCAGGGAAACAGTGGATGTGGTGGTTCAGGTACTCCTTGAACACATCATCCCTCGGTCCATGTGGGCTCTGATACCTGCCAGCCTGAGGACGCCATGCAGCTTCGTAGCTGAAGGCGACAATTTAGAAAGACAATAGGTGAAGGTTCTGCTCCAGCCTTCCTTTTCATTTGTAGATTGCTCCATGAGAAGTGGTTATCTCCAAGCTGGTGAAGGAATGCAGGTGTGTGTGTGCTGGGGGAGGTGCCCCAGAAAAAGGAATAAGAATAGATAAGTTCCTCAAAGGTGAGGACAGATAGCAGAGCGAGAAAGGAGTGAGAAAGAGCATGGCAGAGCAGAGATAGAGAGCAAGGCAAAGCAGAAGGGGTTTTGAGAGAGCATTGAGAGCAGGATGGTTTTTTGGGAGATATAATAAACACAAGGCCGTGCTGAAGAATAGGAGAAGTCTGAAGCGGCCTTTTAAGCTGTAACGGTGTGAAAGCCTGTTTCTTTCCACGCGTCTCCGGGGACACATTTAGGGAAAAACATCAGTTTCTATGTTGGGGCGACGGTCCCCGACAGGTCCAGTGTACTACATAGCATCCAAATGGACAATGACCCAGCTTTCACTTCCAGGGTCATTGAACTTATGTCTGAAGCCTTCAACATCTGAAAACTCCATATGCCCAACTGCACACAATTCTCGGGAAAGGTTGAGAGGGCTAACAGACTCAGCAAACAACAATTCATCAAGCTCTCTATCAAACCATTGCCCTTATCCACCTCTGGGATATCCCATACTCTCCTACAGGCCTAAGCCCTGTTAAAGAGATTTGCATTGGTATGAATCTTGATTTATTGATATAAATTTAAGGTCAATTTTGTTATATGTATATTTCTGATCTTGATTAAGGTATTATGTTTGTGTAGATCATTTAAAAATGTAGTGTATAATTAAGAAATTTAAGTTAATAGATACTCATCTATACTAGTCAAGCTTGTAGTCATATTAGTTAAGTTTTTTTTAGAGATATAGAGATATATTTCAGTTAAGTATTCTTCAACTCTTTCAGAGACCTTCAGAATATGGCATTTAAATGTTTTAAAAATTTAGGACTTTTTATGATAATGAGACACATATGCTCCTGGCCGCACCAATCTACTTCAAGAGGAAGATGGACATCGAAGAGGCTCCTTATGGAGTTTGTTAGCCATATGGGCAAGGAACTGCTCTTGCCTGAACTGCTGAACAAGACATGCAGGACCTGCAGAAAAATGACTGCTGAACTTGCCTAAACCAAACTTGCTGAACCATCTTTTGGGGTTCCTGCTTCATGAGAGAGTCTGCCAGACATTGTGCAGGACACAGAAGAAAGTGACTGACAAACTGCCAATATAGGCAGAACTGTCTTTGAAATTTCTTGCTTAATAGAAAAGTCTGCTGAATACTATGGGCCTGTCGGCTGAAGATGGATGCCCCAATGGTACAGAAGAACTTTGGGTGACTGTCCAGGCAGTAAGATGTCTCTGTAAATTCTAAAGTTTTGGAAGTTGCTTACAAAGCACTTCCTGTTCACTGGAGTCTTTGATGGTGTTAAAGAATAGATAGAAAGTAGATATGAATATTATATATTGTAACTGTAATTCTTGCTTGATATCTGTTTTGTTATGTGTAATTTTACTATGTTAAAGTTAAAACCTTCCTTTTTATTTAAGCAGAAAAGGGGAAATGGTGTGGGAGGTCCGTCTGTCTGTGTGTTGCTTTTCTTGGTTAATTAATAAAGAAACTGCCTTGACCTGTTGATAGGGCAGAACTTAGGTAGGCGGGAAAAGGTGGGAGAAGGAAAGCAGAGGGAGAGATGCTATGGAGTCACCACCACAGTCAGACATGCCAGAACTTTGTTGGGAGGCCACGACCTCATGGTGAGATACAGATTAATAGAAATGGGTTAAATTAAGATGTTAGAGTTAGCCAATAAGAAGCTAGAGCTAATGGGCCAAGCAGTGACTTAATACAGTTTTTGTGTGATTATTTCAGTTCTGGGCAGCTGGGACGAACAAGCGAGCCTTTCATCAACAAAGCCCTTTTGAGCTCCTTTATAGAAGACTGTTCCTTCTCAACCACTACCTCCTGGGCCAGACCCTTCTACTAGCTGGGTTCCTACCCAACCTCTCCCTCCTACAGTTCCTTTTTTATTCACACGCTGACTGTCATTTACCTGCCCCAATGTCAATGGACCCAACTGCTCCTGAGCCTTCCCCCATTCCCTCTGGGGACCAGGTAATCCTCAAGCAGTTATCTAGAGTCTCTAGAGCCCCATTGGATAGGACTCTACACTGTGATTCTCACCTCCCTTTCAGCTACCAATCTCCTGAGATGTCAGTGCTGGTACCACCTTTCCAGGTGCAAGAGGGCACCTACCCAGAATGAATAGTCTGTCCAGCAACTGGGACTTTCCACCCTCTGGTTGGGGCCATCATGGTCAAGTATATCTGCTCTTATAATTAATTAAATATGCTGCAGGACCCCCAGCAGCAGTAGGTAGCAGAGAAGCTGTAGGTTCCCAAGCAGTGGTAGCAGGCCATGTGGCGGCAGACAGCAGGCCCTAAGAGCAGCCAGTCCCAGGCAGAGATGGCTGCCAGTCCCTGAGCGGTGGCTGGTCCCGGGCAGGGAGACACGTGGCGGGTGGGCAGGAGCCAGAGGCATGGATAGACACGCCATGTAGAGTAAAGTTAAACGTTTATTAGTGTTATGGAGGGGAAAGGGGGAAGGGGAGAAGAAGAGAGACAGAGAGAGAAGGAGAAAGAGAGGAGACAGAGGAGAGACAGACAGAAGTAGGGAGAGGGGAGAAGTGGGGAGAGAGAGACAGAACCTGCCTCTCTGAGTGGAAGACGGAAGAGAGAGCTCTCAGGCCGGAAGCTGAAGATCAGCCTGCCTCAGCGGATGGGGGGTGAGTGGGCATGGCTTTTCTCTTAAAGCACCCCAGAATCATAACATTCCCACCTCTTGTTTATAATAAAAAGGCACCACAGGTCAAAGGAATTGGGGCGGCGGATTCTCAAGACTGCTTCTGGCTTATTAGTGGGCATCGTCTTTGGGGGGGGGACCTGAGAAGGCTGGGTGCAGGTGTCCTGGCATAGCTGGTCTCTGCTCCTGTCCGGTGTTTGTGCCTGGCATAGCTGGTCTCTGCTCCTGTCCGGTGTTTGTGCCTGGAAATGTCTGGTGTCTCTTATACCTGTTTACGGCGTTGGCAGAACAAAGAACAG